>JAVDOI010000009.1:16754934-16852434 GCA_032191485.1 Leptoclinus maculatus
ATATCTAGTCTCATGTCACAATATCGATATAATATCCATTTATTAACCAGCGATTACTGACCAGCCCTTCTAAGGGGCCTCAAGTGGCCATTCAAGGATTTATTTTCATAGTCAGCACCGGAGGTTGCCGCTTGGTGTAGAAACGGTGCAAAAGAGACAATTAAGCCTCTTTGTTAACCGTTCTCAGACATTTGGAAATTGAACAGCGACTTCAGAGGATTTTTTTTTTTTTCAAATGAAGTTGCAGATTTAATCCAACCAATTGAAAAGACGCATCCCAGTGGTTATGAAACGCATGAGCACAAAGCGCTAATGATGAATACAATCTGATAAACACCCTGCCAAAGTTCCGTCCTACCTGCCGTCGTTGAACGTCTCCACGGTGAACGTGTCAAGCAGTTTCATCACAATGATGTGAGGGCAGCCTTCGTCCTGCCCAACTGTTGGTGGAAACATAAATCACAGTTAGCCTGCCGGTCCAGAGATGTGTCTGGGAACACCTTTGACACACGCGCGTGATGAAGGCAAAAAGAAAAGCACAACTCACACTTGCTGTCGGTACTCCTCTTCTTCGCCAGCTTGAGGAGCATCCACAGGTAAAAGGCGAGGCGTGACCCTCTGTCTCTGGCTTCACCCTCGGTCGGCAGGTTCTCCAGGTGCTTCACCACACAGAAGGGCCTGAAAGTGCAGACAAAATCAGAACGCAAGGAAACAAATTAAATGTCTCAGCAAGCGTGAGCCCTTCATCGCCTTACACTCCGTAGTGTTCCATCTCCTCAGGGGTGAGTGGCGCCATCTTGGAGCCAACCTGCTCCAAAGCCCCAAACTCCACTGGACTCAGGACTGCGGATATCAATTAAGGAAAAAAGAAATAAACAAGCTTTCGCTCACACTACGTTATCTTTTCTGCCCATCTGCAGTTCTTGCGCGCCCACGTTGACACACACGCACGAGAGGAAAATGAAGGATACGGTCGTCAAATAAGTAGACGTCCTCAGGTCTGTCAGCGGTTGCATTGCGGGGGGGCAGGTGGGGAGCCAGGTCTCCCTGGGCCTCTGTTTCAGCAACTTCCTGTTGGAGAGCTGAGGGACGAGAAAAAACAACAACAGATGAACAAAATGATGATAATCATATTGATAGAAGAACAGAAGACGACTTTGTGGAGCTAGGTATTTAAGTTAAACATAACCATTTTCTCTCCTTATTTATCCCAACCTTTCTTTGAGGTGGGCCCTCAGGTGACTGGTAGTTGATTTATAGACCACTAACTTCCACAGAGCTTACCTTCCAGACCCTTCTGGTGGATCACGGTGTTGGCAGCCTTGGCCACCGCTTGAAACAGGGTAGTATTGGCCACCTGATTCAGCCTGCGTGAGGTCAGATCTCTCTTCTGTTTGTTGGTGCCGAACGCCTCAATCAAAGAATCCACCTTGAGAGGAAAACAATGCACAAGATGAAGATGTTAGAGTTCATTCTTATTCGAGTCTAACTGTAAGAAGAGCTGGACACATCCCAGCACCTTGTCTCTGTAGGTCCGGGTGGTGTCCTGGGCTTTCGGTTCCTCCTTCGTCGCCTCTCCTGGTATGACAGGCTGCATGCTGAACAGCTGAGCCGCGTGCACCTCCATTTGCATGGTCTGCTTGTTTAGCACTCCCACATAATATCTGCACAGACGAGCAAACAGCACACGTACTACTTCTCTTCACAGTGGAAACTTGCTCCAAGGTCTCAACAAATAAAGAACAATGCGTCGACCTACCTGCAGAGGTTGTTGCATTTCAAAGACCCGGGTCCGAAGTTATTTCCAACGTAGGACATTCTGTCTGATTCCACAGCCTAGACACGGAGGAGCAGCACGGTTCATGAAACGTAACGATGCACACACCCGTGTGTGTGTGTGTGTCACAGTGTGCAAATACATAGGCTGAAAGCTGCCAGTCGTATTTCTCACCATTATCCGCCTGCTCTTTTTCCTGGGGTTACTCTCGTCTGCGTTCTTGTACATCGTGAAATCAAGTTTGTCGGCATTTTTGACGCTGCCGTTGGAAAAGCGGACTGTGAGAAAGAGAAACATAACGAGGACCGTGTCGATATCTGGGTTTCATACCACCATGGACACATACCGAGTGGTATACACGTTAACGTAGTGTTTAATGGATGCAAGTTGCGACTAACAAGATAAAAAAAACTTTATGAACAATGTTTTTTTCTAACTGTGTTCTCACTACCGAGCAATGTAACTTAACACAAACTCCACTCCAGTAAGCACAACACTAAACAACTAGCCCTGTTGCTAGCACCCACGTGTGCATTACAAACGGGTGTTTAATACAGATACAAAATTAAGCACCACCCAACATTTACTGCAACCGTTCTAATTACTTAATTATTTAAAAAACAAATACTCGACAAACAAACAAGTGTGAGACAGTCACCAATAACAGCTTTGTCGGAATCATTCTCCTCTTCGCAACACACCAACGAGCAGGAGGCAGCCATAGTTGTTGTTGTTGCGAGTTGGACGCAAGAGGCTTCACTCCATTGTACTTCCGTTTTCGCTAAGATGTATTTGTGTCATCACGGCCGCCGTTACTTATTCTTCGTCTTCTTCTGTGGTTTTTAACGGCAGCTTGCATCCTTTTTGTTGCATTACTGCCATCTTCCGGTTTCAGTCAGTTTCTATGTTCCAAACTACTAAACTTTCCCCATCATCCCGTTGCTCTCAAAAAGTGTTTAAAGCACCTTCTTCCCAGATTACTAGATCCCCACTCTATTATATTATTCAACTCTCTTCCTCTCATCCCTAGTCTTTGCATTTCTCCCATCATGACCCTTCTTTCTGAGCTGTGTCTACTACAGGAGGTGATAACATGTTGTACAGTTTCTGGTGCCTGGCAGTGCTCACAAAGACCGGTTGGATGCTTCCCTATCATGTGTAGTGTGCTGCGTAGATTGCTGTGCCCTATTCTTAATCTTGATATTGTGACCTCTTCTCTCCTGTTTCCTCCCCTGTATCTTACACTGCTCACTTTACTCTGAATTGAATGTAGGTGTCTCCCCCTCGTCTCCTGGTGCCATTGTTGTTGCCATGCTTTGTTGATATTTTTCCTGATGATGCCCTTTCTCTCTGCTTTGGATAACTTGATACATACGTCTACTTTGTTTTCCTTTATTGCTTGTTTGGCTAGTTTGTCCACTTTTTAATTTCCTCTGATACCTACATGGGCCGGTACCCATATACATGTGACTTCAGTGCCTCGTTCTATTGCTCTAGAGTGATTTGACATTATTTTTAATAACAGATCTTGTCGAGTATTGGACACACCTGACTTCAGACTAACGAGTGCAGACATGGAGTCACTGCAAATAAGGCGTAAAAAGCGGCGCTTTTTTGGTGAACGACGCTGCAAAAAGCAGCTTTTTAAACATATATCGTGTGAAAATAGAGGCGTTTAATGGGACTTTCGGCTTTCCATAGTTGAGCCGATGAGAGGCAATATAAATGCCCCCAATCGTGTATCTCCTTTAATCATGAACTGTACTTTGTATGGGTCTATGTGAACTGTATCCATTGAAATATTGAACATGTTAATTTGTCCAAAACTTAGTTGACAAGGAACAATTATAAAATAAAGTTAGAAAAAGACAGTAGCAGAAGGTTTACCATAGGGTTAAATCATAGGGTTAAAGGGTATTATCTTGACACTCTCTATAACCTTTGAATACACCTGCTTTTAGCAGCGACACCGTGTGGGGACACGCAGAACTGCAGCCCTTCAACTCGACGAGGTCACGGGCATGGAAGTGACGCACAGCGCCACCCTGTGAGTCTGGTTGGGAAAACCCCGTCTGAGTGTGATACATTATTACAAATAAAAACATGCATGTCTGACCCGGACATTGATTATTTGGCAGTCACCATCTGTCTTATTAACTGTTGTTTTGTCTGACTGTGCCTGGGTGACACCGGCAGACGGGTCCAGCTCATGGGTCCAGCTGCTCGAGACGGAGCGGTCACCGTAAGCGCACATCACCGGGCAGCTTTCACCCCCACAGCTAAACCATTCATCGCGAGTCAAGTGTCAGGTGGTGGGACCGCATGGGGACGTGGGATGCACCAACAGAAATGCTAACCAGCTATTGCTCCACTTGAATTGGCGGGGGGGGGGGGGGGGGGGGGGGGAGCAGTTTCGATACAAACGAGCGGACCAGCCAGGTGACCGTATGCTAACGTGCTGCTTCTGTTGTAGCTAGCAGGCGATTTGCTGGTAAACAGCCAGCTAACTTTAGCCGTGTCAGTTTCTGGTCAGGGCCTCTCGCGTCTGCCTCTTGTTACCTCCACTTCGGGGAATTCCAGGTAATGTTATTACTGTCTCTGTTATCTCACCGTAATAACAATGTAATGCTATGCGTTTAACTAACGTTAACTTGTCATGTGTTAGCCTCTAGATGTGCTAGCTGTAACGTCGTTACACATGTAACGCTTCACTGTGCGGCTATGCGTAGCATATTACGTAATAACGTGTAATTAAGCCCACTGTAAAGCATTGCTCTTTGTGCACTTTAATTAGCAATCTCACTGGAATTTTTGTAGCTCCACCGAATAATTTAAGGATCATTTATTGTCTTTATGAAACAGGGATGCACAACGGAATTCAGATGTAGACCATTTGCAACACAACAAACACATGACAAACAGTAGTAACAAACACATGACAAACAGTAGTACATTCCTGTAGTGCATTTGTTAAATTTACACCATACGGAATGTTACCAGCAGCCTTTCACCCCATCACAGGTTTTGATTGTTTTGTCTCTTTATCAACACTTTCCCAAACAAAACGGGCACATGAAAACATCTTTGTCTGTGTAAAAACTCACTCTAACCCCACCTTTACTTTCACGTGTCCTGTACATACTCTCATCTAGACCACCATCATCTTCACACTCATCATTTCATAATCAGTTGATGTGAGCATAGTGAATACCCAAATAATGGATTGATCATGTAGTCTATCAAATATAAGAAAATAGAGAAAAAATGCTCGTCACACTTCCCCAGAGCTCAAATGGGATGTCTTCAATCTGCTTAAAACTGGAAGATGTTCAGTTTACTGTAGGAGAACATCAAATGTGAGAGGATGGAAGCAGTAAATGTTTGATTTAAATTCAGGGCCATGGATTTCCCGGGCCACTTTGAGCAGATCTTCCAGCAGCTCAACTATCAGCGCGTCCACGGTCAGCTGTGCGACTGCGTCATCGTGGTGGGCAGCAGACACTTCAAGGCCCACCGCTCGGTGCTGGCAGCCTGCAGCACCCACTTCCGCGCGCTGTTCACGGTCGCAGAGGGAGATTCCAGCATGAACATGATCCAGCTGGACAGCGAGGTTTGGGTCTTAATGTTGTAATAGTGTAAAAGAGGGCAGTAGTTACTAGTAGTAGAATAAGTAGTGAGTGAGTGAGTGAGTGTGTGTGTGTGTGTGTGAGAGGGAGAGAGAGAGTTTGCCAGACAGAAATAGACAAAAAGGCACAGAGAGAGACAGACAGATAAAGAGAGAGACAGACCGACAGACAATCAACTTCCTGTGTACTTGCAGGTGGTGACGGCTGAAGCTTTTGCCGCCCTGGTGGACATGATGTACTCCTCGACTCTGATGCTGGGGGAGAGCAACGTCATGGATATCCTCCTCGCAGCCTCGCATTTGCACCTCAACAATGTAGTCAAGGCCTGCAAGCACTACCTGACCACGCGCACCCTGCCCGTGTCCCCCTCGTCCGACAGACCCCCCCACCACCACCACCACCTCCACCACCCGCAGCAGGAGCAGCAGAGGCACAGGCAGCAGCAGCAGCAGCAGCAAGTTGCAGATACAGAGGTAAACCCCACCCTCGCAGCCAACGCTAACCTCGCAGCAAACGCCGCCGCGTCGAAGCTGCAGCGCTCCTTCCTGCTGCAGCAGCTGGGGCTCAGCTTGGTGAGCTCCGCTCTGGGTGGGATGGAGGAGGACGGAGTCGGGAACGTGGTCGGCGGTCGGGTGGTGGAACAGAGAGCCTCCTTCCCGATCCGCCGCTTCCACAAACGCAAGCCCCCTCCGGCCCTGGGCCTGTCGGAGGAGAGGCCCAGGCAGAGGCAGCGCAGCTCCGGCCCGAACCTGGGGCTGCTGGGAGAAGAAGGGGTGAACCCGGAGCGGGAGGAGGGAGCGCTGCTCTCCCCGGACTCCCGCAAGGTGGGCGACGAATCCAAATTGGACGCCGGCCTGGTGGGGGTGCCCCAAGATGACCCCCAGATGCCCAGCCAATCGGACAGCGGACACTGTGAGGGGGAGGACTCGGGGAGGATGCAGGGAGGGGTGAGGAAGGAGGAGGACATGGAGGAGCAGGACCTCCAGGTCAACAGAGCAGGGGTGAAGATCAAATCGGGGGCAGAGGAGGAGGAGGCAGAAGAACAGGAACAGAAGGTAAAGATGCTGCTTGAGTCGTTGAGTAACTGTGAAGCCTCAGGCAACAACATCTGGTGGTGACATCTGTACGATTTTTACACATTAACACTTGAAATGATGACGGAACTTGCAAATGACAGTCCTCTAACATTTATTTATTTACTTATTTTCTCAAGATTTAATGTAATTCTTATTTTTCATTTATTTATTTTTACAAAATGAACCCAACTACTGATAAAACAACATTTTGGGTGAATAAGAAGAAGAGAAAAAGTCTGAAACAAAATTTAAATCATAATCCAAACGGAAAGATGAATCAAATTTATATATTTACTGAATATTTAAAGTTTTCTTAAGTTACTCATATGTGCAAGTAAAGAACAAATCTGCGTGCGAGTCCTGCTGCTTTAGTTTAGCTGCTGTGTAAAAACTCCTCCTTTGCTTCCCGCAGGTTGTGGTTAAACGAGAGCCGCTAAGCTCGCCGGAGCCAGCGGACGAAATCAGCGACGTGACATCGCAGGCCGAGCCCGGAGGCCAGGGGGAGGAGGAGGAGAAGGCGGAGCTGAGCCCGGAGAGCAGCGACCGCAGCTTCACCTCCGAGCCCCAGCCCAGCTCCGAGTCCCTGCTGCAGCCCGGCTCCCAGCTGCTCCTCAAGAGCGGCATGGCGGGAGGAGTCGGAGGAGGCTTCGGTAGTAATAGCGGGCTGGGTGGCAAATCCGGTTTTAGCATCTCCAGCTTCCTCGGCCCCAAGGATTTCACTGGTGAAGACGACCTCCCCAACACGACGACTGGCGACGCAGTGGCGCACCACTTCCTGCTCAGACAGGAAGCTGCCAGGCCGTTCGGCTCGGCTTCGTCCTCTCTCCTGAAGTCGGGTCCGCTCGGTGGCGAGAGTCGCAGCGGTTTTGGAGACAACCTTCAAGCCGAGTCTCTGTTCCTCCGGCCCCTGCACGACGGTTTGGGGAACCCCAGAGGAGGTGGGGGTCGTGGAGGGGGAGATCCCTTCGGTCTGGACTTCCAGCGCTCCAGTCTGGGGCTCCACTCCCTGGGGCGAGCAGGCGCAACGACTGCCGCCGCCCTGGGTTACCCAGGTTACAGACGCATCGCTCCGAAAACGAGCAACGGCGCGGGAGGAGACGAAGGAGCGGGCGGCCCCCTCCAGGACGCCGCCTCGTCCTCCTCCTCGAGCCTGGCGAGTCCTCTGCTGCTGAACGAGAGCGGCGGGTACGGGATGAACGGCGGCGGGTACGGGATGAACGGCGGCAGGCCCTCCTCCCTCCTCCCGCAGCTGACCCGCGCCTCGGCGGACGTCCTGTCCAAGTGCAAGAAGGCGCTGTCGGAGCACAACGTCCTGGTGGTCGAGGGGGCTCGCAAATACGCCTGCAAAATCTGCTGCAAGACCTTCCTCACGCTGACCGACTGCAAGAAACACATCCGCGTCCACACGGGAGAGAAACCCTACGCGTGTCTCAAGTGCGGCAAGCGCTTCAGCCAGTCCTCCCACCTGTACAAGCACTGCAAGACCACCTGCCTGCGCTGGCAGAACAGCAACATGTCCAACGCCCTGCTGTAGAGCCGACGCCGACGCATCGGAGTGGGATCAATGTTGGGCTGGACAGAGCAGGCGGATGCGATCAGCTGTTCCCTCCTGACGACAGACCAAAGATAGGGACGATATTGTAATGTTTTTCATGAGAAACCCACACTGTCGAGGCGGCTAAAGTCCTAGTAAACACATTTAGTCGTAGAAGGACGACAGGGATGCAAAGGTGCCACATGTGTTGCTATGGATTGATCATAGAATAACCGTAGATATATACAGTGTATACTCCCCTGAGAGTTTCTGACTGCCAGTCTAGACTTTAGTTGTGAAGCTGCTACACTGTTATCTATGTTGTCTTTGTAGAAGGTGTCATGTGAGTGAAATCGATCTGGTGAGGTGATCCCTTTGTGCTGAACGTCTACAGTTTGCGGTGCGCTTATTGAAGCGGAGTTAACTCACTAATGCTCTGTGTGAGGGAGGCAGCTGTGCAGCGCCAACATCAAGAACAAATATGTACAGACTTTTCTTTTCACCGCACGTTTGTGAAACGTGGAGCAGCAGCCCGCATCAGACTGTGCTTCTGCATATCGACCGTGCCTTGTTCTGCACGAGGGCAGTCGTACAGACGGCGGACCGACGGGAGTGGGATTCAGTTTGTGTGCCAGATGTGATGCCTGTAAG
Source organism: Leptoclinus maculatus (assembly GCA_032191485.1). Taxonomy (NCBI): domain Eukaryota; kingdom Metazoa; phylum Chordata; class Actinopteri; order Perciformes; family Stichaeidae; genus Leptoclinus; species Leptoclinus maculatus. The sequence goes on from JAVDOI010000009.1 coordinate 16,763,599, forward strand.
TGTTGAGAACTGTTGATGGTTGTGTCCTCCTGGTGCTGTACTGTAAACTAAAGGTGGATCGAGTCCGATTCAACTTCAACCGACGGAAAAGATGACGGAGAATCTGGTGTATTGCTGCAGCGAAAACACCGTCGACTGGACAAAACAATGTCCACTTTTTTTATTTACCGAAGTGATGATAAAAACCGCTGCATTCACTGGGCCTTGCAAGTCTCTTTTTGAGAAAAACTAATATTGCATTATAATGCCTATTTTAAATAACGACTTCACACGCTGTAAAACGCACCTTATTTTGTGTCGTTACCCGGCACCTTTCTTTGTGATTTTTCAATTGTATCAATTCTGGCATTTTCCCTCCTTATTGGTTACTGACTGGGAGTGACCACAGAAGTCTCAGCTGTCTTAACAGGCCGTCCACACACATACAGTGTGTGTGTGTGTGTGTGTGTTTATTAAAAGGGTAATGAAGTAGTGCCGAGAGGCGGAGTCGTCTAAAGAGAAATGATTGGCTGAGGTTCAGCACGTTCTGAAAAAGGGCTTTAGAAATGTAAATATTGCACATTTGTGGTCCGTTACGACAAAACAACTCCAGAAGAACGAAACATTGTGTATCATTTTTGCTAATGTACGTGATATCTGTGCTTTATACACACCCGTCTTTGTACATCTTGTGAAAAGCACTTCAACAAATCCTTCCTTCTTTTTTTTTACTGGACTGTTGGATGTGAAAATGTCGCTATATTGCAATTATCCAACTCCACCGGCATCTCAAGGGGGTTTTCAAGCTAACGGTCGTAGCATTTTTGCTAGCAGGTGTCTATAACACACAATGTCCACAGTTTGAAATCAAACACACGTTGTGAAAAGTCAGAAAGTAATTTTTACAGGGTCTCCTGTCATTTAAAAAAAATGTATTTCAGGAGTTTTAGCTGTTTTTTAATGTGTGTAATTTTAATGTCAACCTGTATCTGCAAATCCATTCATATCCATGAGAGTAAGACTGAAAAAAAGACAGACATGCATTGGTAGACGGTTGTTTGATTGAAATCAGTGTTCATGCCGTGTCGTCGACTTCTGTTTAAGTGAACCGAAATGGTTAAAAAAAAAAAACGACACGTTTGCCTTCTTGTATACGTGACTGCTTGCTGTATCGTGTCTCCTGCACTGTCGATGAGAAACAGGCGGTCGTCGCTCCCATTCCTAGTCTGCACCTTATTCTACCTTTTTAGAGTCATGACACTGTTACCAAATGTTAACGGATAAATAACCTTGGAGGTTCATCTTCAGGAGAGGCGTCTCCTCGTAGGATGTTTCTCCGGTTTACCTGTAGAATCAATGGTGAAGTCGTGACCCTTGAGGGTCCTCCGACATGGCCCGGTGAGGACCTTTATGGTGCTGTCTTCTAAAAGCTTTTAGCGTAAACTGTTAATGTGAACCTCTGAAAAATGCACTGACTGTACTACACCCCCCCCCCCCCCCCCCCTTTGTATGAATATGCCAAAATGTTCAAATGCATTAAAAACAACGATATTATTAAAGTCACTGCCTTACGCCCTCTAGCTTGGAAAGCTGGGCTTTTGTTAATATGCCAAATCTGAAGTACTTCTGTGTGTGTTCTTTGTGTGTACTTAACATGATGTAAACTCCAGAGGACTAAATGTTTGTCTCTTTGCTGTTGAACGCTATGAAGATTGTACAGTATGTTCAGTTGTTGTATAGACCGATTAAAAAATGAGGAAATTCAGTTTTGTTGCTGGTGACATTTTTGGGAAATACGAGCTGAAGGAGCACACAAGAATAAGAAGGTTTGTTCTACACGTTGAAGATTAAGCCAGTAAATAAGCGTAGCGTTACAAAGTTTAAGCGGTGGTTTTATTTGAATCTTGGAAATGAATAATTAGGCACACAAAGTTGAAGTGATGTTTCCTTCTCTACAGCTTGAGCTCTTTGATCATCGGCTCGCCCCGCAGGCCCAGCAGGAGGTTGTTTGCCGCCAGGGCAGACATGGCGTTGCGGGTGGTGTAAGAGGCACTGGCAATATGTGGTAGAATCACTGTGGGAGGAGAGCGTTTATAAAGACAGATGATGATGATGAAGTTAGCCTTAAAGGAGCTCTGAACTGTCCCTTTCAGCACCGATAAGTCTGTCACACTCACCGCAGTTTTTGAGGGTGAAGAGCGGGTGGTCTGTGGGCAGGGGCTCAGGAACAGTCACATCCAACCCAGCTCCCGCAATCTGGCCAGTGGACAGAGCCTCATACAGGTCTTCCTGGTTCACCACGCCCCCTCTTAACTCAACAGAAGGACCAGAATTAGAGAAAAGCACGGTTACCGTTCTCACGGCCAGATTCGGGGAGACTGTGATGGGCGTCATAGTCGAGTATTTCATTACACGGCAATCGTCGTACAGTATTTGTCAAAGTGATTCAGTTGTGTCTGTGCACCTGCTTGTGTTGATGAAGATGGAGGTGCTCTTCATCTTGGAGAAGAGGTCCTTGTTGCAGATCTCCTTGGTTTCCGGCGTTAAAGCGCAGCACACAGCCAGGAAATCGGACCGCTCAGCCAGCTCATCGAAAGAGACTGGACCGAGAGACGGCGCCATCGGTGTTATCGCAATTTAAAAAAAATCAAAGGCCTGACATGTCATTTCCTTTCCTTAATAAAAGTGACAACATATTGAGTATCTGTGAGGTCAGGATGTGAAAGCAGTAAATCTCTACAATCCTTACCGTACTCTGCATTGATGAGGCCGGCCAGCTCGGGCCTGGGGGCCACGTCCGCGTAGATGAACTTCTTGACCTTGAAAGCAGCCAGGCGCTCGGCGATGGCCACGCCTTCGGACACAAAGTGAGAAGAATCAGGTTTGGTTTTTTTTACGGGGATGGCAGTTTGATCGACGAGCGTGTTCGTGCGCGTCGTGTTTCAGATGCTGCCGTGCTCACCTATCCTCCCCAGGCCCAGGATCCCCACGGTGCTGTTGGTCAGCTCGTGTCCACACAGCCACAGAGTTCTCCATGTGCCCCAGCCGCCACTGACGAGAGAGAGAGAGTTGAACCTTTGACCCTCCGCCCCAAAAATGTCTCTATAAGTGGATGGCTCTGAGTGTGTGTGGTACGTTACGTCTTGGCTTCATGTGTGGCCTCTATGAGCCTCCTGGAGGTGGTGAGCAGCAGAGCCACGGTCAGCTCAGCCACAGAATCGGTGAGGACATCCGGGGTGTAACCCACACGGATCCCTCTGGGGGAAAGCGCACACACACACACACAAACAAACACACACATTAAATATATCAACACCTTCGACTTTGATGCGTCTCAAGGAAATAGAGGTGAGAATCACCTCTTCTTCAGCTCCTCCAAAGAGAGATGATCGAATCCCACCGACATGGTGCTGAGGACCTTCAGGTTTGGACCTGCGGGAGTACACCAAAAAATAAACGCAGGGCTTTTTTTATTGCATTCGTCGCTCAAACATACTCTAAAGGCCGTCCTCCCCCCCGACCTGCAGCATCCAGCAGCTCTGCATCGATCTTCTCCGTCAGCACGCAGACCAGACCGTCGACGCCTCTGACCTGCTGCAGGAGCTCCTCCCTGGGCACAGGGGCGTCGTCGGAGTCCCACAGTTCAAACTGCACCCTGGGAAAACAGAAACAGGATCCATATCAAATTAAGTTTAGAAATGGCATTGGGTGCTAAAGCTTAGTTAATGTTCCTACTAAGATATGGCGCATCTCAAGCTGTGCCACACATACTGGAGGTTTATACAGAAATACTGGGGCCTTTTAAGGTGCAGAGAGAGTTTCTTCAGCTCTGCTGTGGCGGAATACCCTTTAGGCTAGTCTTATCTGACTAACCCAAAGGCAAACATTAGCAGCCCTGTTTACGCAAAGTAAATGATGAACTTCACAAAGCAGACCATTCAAAAAGGGTATCACAGTCAGCTATACATGACACGATCCAGATTCAAAGTGACTTAACGGTACACTCACTGTCCAGATTCACGGAGGATCCTCAGGCCCTCGGGTGGGATCTGTCGGGTGACGTACACCCGTTGCAGGGTTGACATCTCCCTTAGCGCGTTGCTTGTGAGACCCCCAGTCAGTGGAGCAGCAGCGAACCGCTGGAGCTGACGCAGTGCCATACGACTGCACCACATTGCCAGGAGAGAGCGATTCTGAGGGGGTCAGGCGTCCGAGAGGCGACAGTGGCACTTTGGAGTTCAGAAGTCCTGCTGTGTGTGCATGTGTGTGATTTTGGCTCCAGTTCAGGGGGGGGAGGTTCCTGCGTGTGTGTGTGTGTCCCTGACCAATATGATTAGAGGGAGGGTGTCTCTGAAGTCTGAAGTTGAGGGAGTGTCTGTCACAGACAAACTAAACACAGAAATCACTGAGTCAAATCTTCTGTATATCCAGCTTTAGGATTAAGTGAATTTTTAGATACACCCTCACACACACACACACACACACACACACACACACACACACACACACACACACACACACACACACCTCACACACACACACACACACACACTAAAAAAAAGCACCGAGACACAAATTGCACAAATATATAAAAGACAGCAGCAGACTTGTTTTTTTCCTTCAATCATCCTCCAGAATGGGAGTCGGTGCGTAAATGTTTCACTCGGCTGTTGACCTTTGTTTCTTTAAACAGTGGAAGACCCAAATGTTGCTTTTCTGACCCGTCTCTCTGGCTGGGACCGGTTCAGCAATCTGTCCTTACTTTCTCAACTGGAGCTGAGATTCACACAAAGAAATAACAATAAAAAAGAAACATATCAGTTAAAAACATTTTGCAAGGGTATTTTTTAAAAGGTTGAAATAGTTTTGAAGTATTTTTGATTCTGGCATTTAATCATTCTTTAAAAAAATAAATAATAGTTTGCTGGCTCAGTTTTGTGAATAATATGCAGTACAATATTTTCCCAATGAGATGAGAAGTTTGATAATCAGTCTGTGATTTCTCTGATTCTGCTCACGCTGAAAATACTGACACTACCTCTTAAATGCACTTTGAGGGGGTGATGTCACAGCTCAAATGCAAACTGCTGAAATATCCCAAACTTCTATTATTGTCATTAATCTGTACATTGCAACACGTTACACCCCTCACTATTTATTTCTCCTTTAGTTTTTTCTTGATATATATTATAATAACACCCCTGTTCAGTATATCTTTCCTGGGCCTATGAGTTTGTGAAAATAGTTTTCTTGCTCTGAAAATGTACGACTTGATATTTAATTTTTTAATTTTAATATGATAATAGAAGAAAATATGAGTTATATTTCGTATTGGATTTAGTGAATAAATTCAATTTTAATCACAAAATAGCTGAAAAATACTGTAAACACATTAGATGACCTCGATCACGTGAGCGTTGTAACCCGGAACAACTCCACGTTTTTAACCAGTCACAACCATTCATTCCCTCTAGCCCGTCGCGCATACTGACAGGTAGCTACGTAAGATTATTTGTCTCATTTTAACAATATTCACAGCGCCTTTTTCATATCGATTGGTAGAAAGATAATAACTAAAACCGCTGTCAACCCTGGGCAGTTATCCGTAGCCTAACGTGTGTGTCACCACTTTTAACGAGTTCATGACAAGTGTCCTCGCCACCGGCACCAGGCAGCAGTGGCACTCAGCGCTAGCTAGCTGTAGCTGCTAACGCTGAGCGTTCCCCAGCAGGTTCACAAGTCCGCCAGCGGTTATTACGGTAGCTAACTCAACTGCTGTGAGATTTCACTGTTGAAAGACGTCACTACGTTGGCTCGAGACAGTCAGTTTACGTTTGCGCGCGACTGACAGCTGCCAGGTTTAACAACATTGGTGACAACTCATATTAGAGTCAGCCGGGGTGTGTGGGTAAAGTTAGCCGCTTAGCTAACCCACAACAGGGCGTTGGTTTTAGATTACTACCGGTGGACAACCCATGCGCTTTCTATCTTTGGTAATCCCTGTTTGTACTCTGTATGTGGTTCAGTAGGTAGAGCCGTGTTCTCAGACAGCTGAATTCCCCCCTCTTCCCCTCCCAGCATGGCTGCAGACTCGATGGAGATTGACGACTCTCTTTACAGGCAAGTCTAGTAACCGCAGTCCCTTATGAAAGCACTGGAAACTACAGATAACGTGACATTACAGTACTGTATGCCACAGTCCCTCACACTTCCTCTTCCTGCCTCCCTTTCTTTGTGCAGCCGCCAGCGCTATGTGCTGGGAGACAGTGCTATGCACCAGATGGCCCGGTCCTCAGTCTTTCTCAGTGGAATGGGAGGACTGGGAATCGAGATAGGTAACGTTGGGCTACAATGTCATATTATTGCACACCAGCACTGCTGTAAGATATTCAATGCCACAGTGTTCACATGATCTACTATCGCCCAATGGTGGTTTGACACTGATTCATTCTGGTTCCACAGCAAAGAATATCGTCCTGGCTGGCGTGAAGGTATGCAGTATTTAATGTTTCAACGTGGAGTGTCCTGAGAGTTGGTCTTCCTGTAGCCTTATATCTTTGTATCTGTGTGCAGGCAGTCACCCTTCACGACACAAAGCAGTGTGAAACCTGGGATCTGGGCTCCAACTTCTTTATCCACGAAGAGGACGTGTTGAGCCAGAAGAGAAGGTAAAACACAACGCTGGAGTGTTCCTCTTCACCTCTGATATCGCTCACAATCTGTAACATCATGCTCCTCTTCTGCCACATTGTGCCGCAGGGTGGAGGCGGTGTGCCCCCGGGTCGCAGAGTTGAACCCATACGTCCACGTCGACGTGTCCTCGTCGGCTCTGGACGACAACACCGATCTCGGCTTCCTCGGGAAGTATCAGGCAAGGCTTCGCTTTCAGAATCTGTAGTTCGTGGAGAACGGAGGGTGGGATCGATCAGCTTGGATTCGCAGCAGTTAAAATAGTTTCTGGTGGAGGCGAGGTGGAAAGAGTTTCAAAATCTAAATAAAAAAAAAACACTCCTTCAACTTGATCTCCTTCACAGCTGTCATCCAAAACGCCCACTTGTTCCAAACCTGCATTGTGCTCTGCTCTCTCCTGCAGTGTGTGATTCTGACTGAAGCCCGACTGAGCCTGCAGAAGAGAGTGGACCACTTCTGCCACTCCCATCGACCCCCCATCAGAGTAAGTCCACGGTCCCCGTAGCGCTGATGCACCGCACAGCGTTGGCTGAACCACGACTTGCACGAGGCGTAACGCGCAAACAAGTTAAACGCGAGAATTAACGGGTTTTTTTAAACCTGGTGTCTTTTCCAGTTCATTGGCTGTGATGCGTACGGCATCTGCGTGCGGGTGTTTTGTGACTTCGGAGAGGAGTTTGAGGTGTCGGATCCCACAGGAGAGGAGCCCAAGGAGATTTTCATCCAAAGTATCACTCAGGTAGTCGTCTATCTATCTTTTTTCTTCCTGTCAGGCAATTTCTTTTTAATTGTCAGAAGTTAAAGGAGCTTCATTTGATCTCCTTTTTGTTAAATTTGGACCCTTCAGGACAATCCTGGGGTGGTAACCTGCATGGACAACCAACCCCACGGCCTTCAGAGTGGCCAGAGTGTTGTCTTCAGAGAGGTCAACGGCATGGTGGAAGTCAACGGCACCGCACGGCCCATTTCAGGTATTATTTCTGCATAGACGATAATAACTTCACTGTTTTTATTGTATGTTTACGATTGCAGTTGTAACACCAGCATTACCGATGAATCACAGATTTACATACCATTTAGATCAGTGGTTCTCAACTGGTCTGGCTGCGAGACCCACCATCACCCCTTAATGACAAGCCGCGACCCACATTTTCAACTTCTCAAATGTATTCAATGTAAAGATGGTGCAGTTTGAACCTGAGCTGAAATGTCCTCTGCAGTCGTAGTATAGGGAGCTCTCTTGTGCAGATACATTGTTCCTGTCAGTCCCCGTCCCACACATGTTTCACGTAAACGAATAAAACTGCTTTGTTTGTTATGTTTGTAGATTCATCCATTTGTAATGCAGAATGACCACTTGCCTAAATTCGAGCTGTGGTCTGTTGTTTGATGTCATCCGACATGTCTTCAATTCAATACTTATAGTGTCATTTGACAGAGGGATAGTTTTTAGTTTATCCGCTGCGGATTGATCCAACAAATGCCGCTTCAGTTTTGACGGCTTCATGCTTTCTTGTGCCAGAACCTCGCTGCACAAAACACACTGAGGGTTTTGCCCTCTTTTGTCCTCGATGTAAGAAAATCCATATCTCATGTAGTCAGTGTCGTACTTGCGTTTCGCTCAATTAGCATGAAAACAAACTTCATGTGTGTTCTTCTATACCAGGGGTATTCAAGTAAATTTCCAAAAGGTCCAGATTGAGAAAATATCCTCCTGCAAAGGTCCGGAACATTACAATAATATCTAACTTGCACTATTTAGTGCCATATATATATATATATATATTTATATATATATATTCAAGGAGTCTAGTAGTAGTAATGTCTCTGTGTAGTCAACAACTGTCAAATCAAATAAAGAAAGTACACATCAATTATATTTTAACAATTATTTTTCTCATTTTTCAAATTTAACTGGATGGATTATAAATAATACATAGAAATACATAAATAAATGTTCTTCTCATTTCAAGTAAAATAAGGTCTGCATTACAGAATAAATTATGTAACAGAATTCATTTTAGAAAAGTTATTTCCACTGAATTGCCCTGCAGCTTTAAATTCAGTTAATTCAGGGTGAAGTGAAAAAAACACAATATTATATTGTTCTCATCTTCTAAAAAGCGAAATCAGTGTGGGAAGAATTCACCTGTATGAGTCTGTCCAGTCAGAGTCTAATGACTCTGGTCTCTCTGGACATTTTTCTCTTTTGGAGATCGTCCTGTGATTTCACTGTCACAACTCTCATTACAATAGTCCTGCTCTGCTCTCTCTCTCCTCGTCTCTCCCCCGTGTGTCACGGTGTGTGGACATCTCACTCGAGTCAGGAAACTTGTCAGAATGCCCATATTTGATTGGCTGAGCTGCATCACGTGACGTGATGTGATTCACAACGCATTGGTCGGTGTTTTTCCTGAACCGCTGAACAAGTACCGTAAATGCTGGAATAATTCCGCTGCAAAAAAAATCCCCTTCAAAATAAAATAGCAAATTTTTTATTTATTTTTTTCTTTGTCAGGCAAAGGCCCACGACCCACTGAAAACGGGTCGCCACCCACCAGTTGAGAATCACTGATTTTGAATATGGTTAATAATATTTATATAAGAAGAAACAAATGTGCTGTACGAAGAATTAATGAGAGATTTTCAGAATAAAGTGACATAAGAGCGCTTTAATCTTGTGTGTGTTGTATTAGTCCTCTCCCCTCACAGCTTTGCAATAGGAGACACATCCCAACTACAACCATATGCACATGGAGGTTTCTTCGTTCTGGTGAAAACCCCCAAGACGTACAGATTTGTAAGTCCAGTATTTGTCAGAAATATTGCAGATGAACCAAAAAAGATAAATACTTGTTTAAATAAACGTGTGTGTGTGTGTGTGTCCCTTTTCAGGAGACATTAGAGAGACAGTTGTGTGATCCTCAGCTCCTGACTCCAGACTTCAGTAAACCAGAGGTGAGGGTTTCAGACTCCATGGCAAACCAAGGTTAGCCAGCTAACTTTGGGCTCCACCCAGGGCTACAGCAGAGCTAGCACACTTTAACAAGGCACTTGCTCAAAAAGCATGCAGCATACCCAGCTTTAAAAGTTTGGATTGGATTGTGTGTACAGACTAGTAGAGTCACATGGCTTCTAAATCAAGTTCAGTTAGGTGCTTATTCTTTTCCCCTGATAAACAGCTCATGTTAGTTCCAGTGACGCCCTGCTGTGTGGTACTAACTGCTGTTTACAAACGGCGTGTAACGTTTGTTTGAGTTTAACCAAGCAGTTTCCCCACAATCCCCTTTTTATCTACCCATCAGGCCCCGCTACAGATCCATGCAGCCATGTTGGCTCTGGACACCTTCCAGGAGCAGCACAGCAGACTCCCCAACACTGGGTAAGATCAACCTTTCTCTGCTCGTCACTGCCCAGATCTTATCTGCTGCTTTACTTCCCTGTACTCAACAGTCCCCGAGGTCTTTGAGCCCGGCTGTGGATTTCAGTGTGTGAAGTTGTTGCGTTTTTTACTTTTTATGCCATCAGGTGCTCACAGGATGCCGAGGTTTTACTGAAGCTAACCGAGGAAGTGAATGCAACTCTCAGGATCAAAGTGAGTTTGTGTATCCCTCATGCTTTGATTTTGTCGAACCTGCAGAGATGCACACACACATCCTCTTTGACAGACGCCTTAACGTCTTGTCTTTCCTTTCCAGGCTTCCGTGAACGTGGAGTTGGTGCGCTGTCTGTCGAGAACAGCGAGGGGAACCCTCCCTCCGTTAGCAGCGGCCGTGGGAGGTCTAGCCAGCCAGGAAGTTCTTAAGGCCATCACAGGGAAGTTTGCGCCACTGCAGCAGTGGGTAGGTCACTCGATTTAACCACAGAAGGGAAACCGTTCAAAGGCTCAATCTACCCTGTTCAACAATGTTTGCATCTTTTTAAAACTGATTTAAAGTTAATTCTCCTCTGTTTATCCTGCGTTTTAGTTTTATCTCGATGCCATCGAGGTCGTACGGCCACTTCAGTCCGTCGCTGCCGAGGAGTTTTCCCCAAGGGGCGATCGCTACGATGGGTTACGAGCCTGCATCGGTGAATCCATGTGTCTGGAACTGCACAAGCTCAGGGTGTTCATGGTAAGGATTGAGCAGTGCGCATACGTTGAATTGTTTTTGCGGTTCTCGTCCAAATGAACCGCTGCCACGTCTTCTCCTCCAGGTGGGCTGTGGGGCCATCGGCTGTGAAATGCTGAAGAACTTCGCCCTGCTTGGGGTGGGATTGGCCAGCAGCTCAGGAGAGGTGGGCGGTCTCTCTGCGTTTCCTCTCGTCTGTCTGACTTGATGTATTTCACAGCTCGTCGGTATGTATTTAGTGAGTATTTGTACTCTGCATCTTCTCAGGTATGCATCACAGACCCCGACCTCATAGAAAAGTCCAACCTCAATCGGCAGTTTCTCTTCAGACCGCATCATATACAGGTGAACCTTTCAATGCAATATTTACTCACCTTTTACTAGTTGCAATGTGTGGAATCGTGTCTCTGATTGCAATCACAGTTAACAAGAACCGTGATCAGAATCCACCACACAGACATTCACGCACTTTTTCCTTTTCTCAGAAACCGAAGAGCACCACGGCAGCAGAGGCCACTCTAGAAATCAACCCGGACCTGCAGGTGGACGCTCGCCTCAACAAGGTGTGTCCCGCTACCGAGAGCATCTACAATGACTCCTTCTACTCCCGCATGAACCTGGTGGTCACCGCGCTGGACAACGTGGAGGCCCGCAGATACGTGGACAGGTCGGCGCAAATATTAAAGTGACACGAGAGCATTCAGTTGATTTCTGTTTCTTTCATTTAATCTTTCACTGACTGAGCCCGTCTCTCACCATGAACCCAGAAAGAGCACACCTATGGCATGAATCGGGGGGGGTTTTGTTCACTAATTTGGTCAACAAGTGATATCGTGTTTCTGCACGTGTTTTGTTTTCAGCCGCTGTTTATCCAATCAGAGGCCTCTCCTGGACTCTGGCACCATGGGAACTAAAGGACACACAGAAATCATCGTGCCAAATTTGACTGAGTCCTACAACAGCCATGTGAGTGTGTGTGTGTGTGTGTGTGTGTGTGTGTGTGTGTGTGTGTGTGAGACCGTCTTTGTGTTTTTTGTTACCGTGGTGTACTGGCGGTCCCAGACGAGGACCTTAGTCTTTACACTGATCATTGGCTTTGCTCCCCAGAGGGACCCCCCAGAAGAGGAGATCCCATTCTGCACTCTCAAGTCCTTCCCTTCTGTCATAGAGCACACCATTCAATGGGCCAGAGACAAGGTCAGCCAGCTCAAAACCCAACAAGTTACCTTTTTTTTTTGACTGTTGTTGTGTGCTAATTCTGAACTTTAACTTTGGGTTTGTCTAGTTTGAGAATCTGTTTGCACACAAGCCCTCCATGTACAACTCCTTCTGGCAGACACACCCCTCTGCTGAAGTGGTGCTACAGGTGAGGCTTTGTACGGCATAAGTGTTGTTCCGACTCGTTATAAGTAGCCTTAGCCAGCAATGTGAAGCTTTACATGAAAATCAGTTTTTAAAGAGTGTGTGTGTGTGTGTGTGTGTGTGTGTGTGTAGAGGATGCAGCTGGGGGAAAGTCTGGAGGGGTCATTCCAGGTCATTAAGCTGCTAAGCAAACGGCCCAACAAGTGGGAACAGTGCATCACGATCGGCCGTCTGAAATTCGAGAAGTACTTCAAGAGAAAGGTAACAAGTCTCCTCCTGAAAACACACATTCGTTAAATAGATCGCACGTACACGTGTGTTGGTGCAAGCGCCACAATCGTTTTCTTTTTGTGTGTAGGCCCTACAACTGTTGCACTGTTTCCCTCTAGACACGAGGTTAAAAGATGGAAGTAAGTATACCTCTGAAGTTATCAAATGATTTCAGTATGAATTGTATTGAAGAGCAAAGACTATAGTTGATGATTCTTCTCTTCCTCAGGTTTGTTTTGGCAGTCCCCAAAAAGACCTCCAGCACCTATTGATTTTGACTTGAACGACTCTTTGTGAGTATGCTCTCTTGCGTTACGGTTCATGCCGTTCTTGTGTTGTACGTTTCACATCTAACCCTCCTCGTTTCCCCCGGCAGGCACTTCAGTTTCATTGTCAGCACTGCCCGGCTCTTCGCGGGGATTTACAACATCCCTTACTCAGAAAAGGTAGGTCACGTACGCTCATACACTTTCTCAAACACACACTCACTTACTCACTGACTGGACTTTTCCTTCTTTATCAGGATGTCACCGAAGAGGAGGTGACCAGGCTTCTCTCAGATGTCAAGATTCCCGAGTACAGGCCCTCGGAGAAGGTGAGCTTCGCCACTGAGCTGGTGCTTGAGCTCCTATCATAGTGTAAAAACAACAACCCTAATCTTTGTTCGATTGCTCTGTCCCTTCCAGTGTATAGAGACCAACGAGTCGGCAAAGAAGCCCGATTCAATGAAGTTGCCTCTGAGCAGCGAGGAAGAGAGGGAGGCCATCACACGGCTGGAGCAGGCCATCGCAACCGACAACGTCACAGCAGGTGCACAGCCAAAAAAAAAACCAGTGTGACCCTCTTCTACATCACAGTGTAAAACTACTTCTAACCATTAGTGACGCTGTGTGTGTGCTTCCACACACAGAGAGGCTACAGGTGAGCCCGCTGCAGTTTGAGAAGGACGACGACGCCAACGGCCACATGGACTTCGTCACGGCGGCGTCCTCCCTCAGAGCCAGGATGTACGCCATCGAGCCGGCCGACCGACTCAAGACCAAGCGGATCGCCGGCAAGATCATCCCCGCCATCGCCACGGCAACAGCCGCTGTGGCTGGACTGGTGAGAAACGCTCCCCGCATCGATGGTTTAACCGGGCGCCTACGAAACACTGGACAATATGACGATCTGTACTTTCTGTCTATTTGTTCAAACTTGCACAATGCACCCGACCCCCACTGACCCCCCCCTGACGTTGGTTGGCCCATGTAGTTATTTTCGGGTTGTGCCGGTCAGACTGGGCCAAATAGGCGAAAGTCCGGCCACCAGATCACGGATACAAGCGGCTGCAATGGCTTTCCTCCGTAGAGTGGCTGGGCTCACCCTTCCAGATAGGGTGAGGAGTAGAGCTGCTGCTCCTTGGCATCTAAAGGAGCCAGTTGAGGTGGTTCAGGCATCTGATCAGGATCCCTCCTGGACGACTTCCCTTAGAGGTTGGGAGACCCTCGGAACACGCCGGAGGATCCAGACTCTCAGTATTAGGACGTCAGGAGTGTAGATAGATGTTGAAAAGTGAATTCCGTTGTTCAACATCCATAACTTTGCGTTGTTTCTTTTTGTCTGATGCGTTCAGGTGGCCCTCGAGTTGGTGAAGGTGGTCGGAGGCTACGAGTTTGAGTCTTTCAAAAACTGCTTCTTTAACTTGGCCATCCCTGTAGTGGTGCTCACGGAGCCTGCCCAAGTCAAACAGTCACTCATCAGGTAAGGGAATGCTTCTCGCACTACTGAAGTGATGCAACACCTGGAACTGTTTAGTTGACTGTTTTACTGAATGACTGACGTCTTTCCCAGGGACAACATTTACTTCTCCATCTGGGACTGTTGGACTGTCTTTGGCCACGAGGACTTCACCCTCTCTGACTTCATAAACGCAGTGAGGGTGAGAAGCCATTTGCTTGTATTCAGATGATCGTATTTCCCCTGAGGTTTGTCAATGCTTCTTTGTCCGTTAGTTGTTGTTTTTTTATCCATTGCTGTTGTATTCCAGGAAAAGTATGGAATCGAACCCACTATGGTCGTCCATGGTGTGAAGATGCTCTATGTGCCTGTGATGCCTGGGCACTCGAAGAGACTCAAGCTAACGTAAGTGTTTCCTCATACTCTATTCTTCGTAACCTCCCCTCTGAACCTCGCGCCTCTTAACCTCGCGCCTCTGCCTCTCCTCAGGATGCAGAAGCTGATCAAGCCATCGGTGGACCGCCGCTATGTCGACCTCACCGTGTCATTTGCCCCAGAGGCAGACGGGGACGACGACCTGCCCGGCCCTCCCGTCAGGTACTTCTTCAGCCGCAATGGAGAGACGCCCTGACGCCTTCCCGAGTGGCGTCCTCAAGCCTCTTGTGTCCTTACTCCTCCCCTCTTTCATGTAAATTGTTGTACCCCAATAACCTGGGCCACGGCCTAGAGCTTTCCTTCAGGATGATGTCTGACTTGGGCATAGCTCCTGGGCCCCAACACCAGCCCCCCGCACCACCCCTCTGTACGTAATGGAACAAGAAAAGGCCAGTCCTGGTCCCCGTTTTTCTTGCCCCGGATCTAGCCAACACGAGGCTGCTTGAGTAGCACTTAACTGTACCTTTGTACATATATTTCCTGTTCTGTTTTCTACTCTGGTAAAAAAAAAAAAATCAATGCACAGCTCCGGCCTGTGTCGATGCCTTAATTGATTAATAACCTTTTTTTTTCTGTTTGTGGCAGTGAGTCTGACTGAAAACTATGTTTACAGAAACCTGCAAATTAGTCTCGTTTGTGTTTTAAAGTCTGCTGGGCCCAGAAGGGGTGAAGTGTAGTTGTTAAGCATCACATTCTTCTTCCTCTCATTGGAGTTGATCTCATTGCCAACCACAGAATTTAACAGACGTCGGTCATCTTCCTTTATAGAAAGAGTTTGAGGTGCAAAACCACCAAAGATACTGACTACCATTGTGTCTGCAGAGGATTGTTCTCTTTTAAACACACATCTCTGTCCCAGCGGGATGGTATTAACATTACGGAGCAGACGTGCGTTGCTCTCAACTTCATGGGTAAAAGCACCCACTAATTGTAGCTGCTACTCTTACCCATCATGTTAAATACTTAGGTAATTACAGTATGGACACCGGTTAACACATTTGGGTGAACCACATGTTCCTCATTAGATTAAGTAATGGCATGACTTCAATTGTTTCACACACAGAAAAGAGGCTTTTTTTTTTTGACTGACAAAACATCTGTACCACCATCTGGGATCACACTCCTGTATTTTTTTCCAAACACTATCCGTGCTGTTGTTGCATTTGTTTATGGGTGTGTGTCCATGACACGTATTTATTTACTCGTTACTCATTTTTGTCACTTTTTTTTTGTGTCTAACTGAGCCTGTGTTGTTGTTGTTGCACCGGTTTATTATGAAACGACAAACAAAAGTACATCGGCCTTCTGTTTAGCTCCAGTTGAAGGTCGTGAAAAGGGGTCTTAGAAATAGTCTGCATCGGCTTATATTGGCAAGAAAGTCAATGTAGTTTTGAGTGAAATCATAAGACATTTAGCTCTGTATTGATACTCTTTAATACTGACAGGTTATCGACTGCATCAATGAAGACTAAAGCCACACAAAATGCTTCCCCGACCACGTTTATTTTTCTCCCCGTAACCAGAGGTAATGAATTTGGCTTCTCACAGAAAACGTCACATGCTGACGACACCTTTCTTTCGCGGTGAATGTCATAAGTGTAAAACTAAACTGTTATTGTGCGACAATGATGAAGATGTATGTTCCTGTGACAGACAACTCAACGGTCCAATAAAATGTGAGATTTTCAGGATGTCCTCCAGACTACGGCTGCTCCGCGTCTGTCTGTTCTGAATGCACCACAGTAGATAGGATAGTGGTAGTAAATAATCTACTGTTCTGATGATTTAATAATTAAAAATTGTGGAGAAAAAGGCCAAACATTCTCCACTTGCAGGTGTGCTGCTTTTCCTTTACATATATCATTGTAAAGTGAATATCTTTAGACATTATCACTATTGGCTCTGGGAAGCTGTGATAAACATTATCCTATGTTTGTTTTTTTGACATTTCATAAAACATATCACAATAATCATTAAAGGACAATAATTGTTGCAGCACAGAAAATAAATCGAGAACATTTCAAGTTATTACATTACATAGATTATCATTGTGCATAAAATCTCATTGCAAGTAATATGGGATATCAGTAAATAAAAATCTACATTTTACAGAAAATGTATAAAATGTGTCACTAAATATAATTATAAATACATTCAACAGTTCATTTACAGCTCATATTCTCATTTCATTATTAATGTAGCAATTAAAAAATATATAGATTTTAGTGTGGTACAGTAGGAATAACATCACAGAGCCTTAAAGGGACAGTACACCCCAACATTTAAAACTACATATTTTCCCCTCATAACTTTAGTGCTATTTGTTTGTTTGGGTGTGAGTGGCCTAGTTCTGGAGATATCTGCCCTCTCTCCAATATAATGGGACTATTTGGCACTACAGGTAACAGGGAAAATGTGTATTTAGGGGGATGAACTGTCCTTTGTGTCGACATGAAAACATTCACATTATATATCTAGGTCCTGCAAGTTGCCCCAGCTTGGTCCCGCCTTGACTTTGGCCTTAAGCTTCACATAGAGTTTCACTGCCGACTCCATCTCCCTCTTGACTATCTGAGCGACCTGACAGAGACAAAGAGGTATGTATACATGCGGTCTTTCACAGAATGTGTTACCCTGATTCTCGTCTACGTTTCAGTAAACATCCGATCAAAGATTTCTCATCACAGGTCCATTAATTGCTGCGTAATTGATTATATCTCAAATTCAGGTGATCATATCAAGGCTGAGACTTATCAATACATACAACTGTAACTAACCTGCTTTTGTCGGCCCAGAAATAACAAATCAATGACATGCGGCTTTCTGTAAACTACGCTACAATGCGTACACGATACTACTGAAAGATGTTCGTACCTGTATGAGGTCTTCCTCCGTGGTTTCATAGATGAGTTCATCATGCAGCTGCAGGATAAAGTAGGCCCCTCTGAGTCGAGACGTCCCGACCCCGCGGTGACCGCCGGCTGTGTAACGGACACCGTCAGACACGAGTCATTTACACAACTGTTTCTTTGCCGTACACACAGTATGAGGGATAGAAGATTGAGCGGAAGTCACCTGGACACGCGTGCTGGTGAGACAGCGGAGCTGCGGGATACGTTTTCCGCAGTCGTTTCTGGATGTTCACGGTGGCAAGTTTAACAATGTCTGCCGCCGAGCCCTGCACCGTTGTGTTCACTGCCTGGCGCTCTGCCTGAGGGGACACGGAGAATTTTGGGAATGAATGCAAACTTGCACGGCACACAAATGCTTTCCGATGAACGGGCGAGCTTACATGTGCTTTGGCGTGCCCGTTGGCGTTGGTGATGCCCGGCAGGTATCTCCTACGGCCCATCAGAGTCTGGACGTAGCCGTTCTTTACACACTTCTTCACGGTTTCTCGAAGAAAAGCGTTGATCCCTGAAAGGCAAGACAGGACACGGATGTACCCTTCTTTTTGTAGATTCACATGTGCTGTACATTCACGACTTTGATGGCAAAAGATGTCGACATCACCAAAAAAAACTGTGCGGCGTATACCTTTGTATCTGGCCTTGAAACTCTCTATGTAGCAGGCCGCGTCCTCCTCATCCACTCCCATCTGCTCCCCCAAAGACTTGGCTCCCATCCCGTAGATAATGCCGTAACAAATCTGCAAAGACAAATGCGCGGGCGGTGAGTGTGTGCGCGTGTGTCCGCGTCAGCATCTCTTTCCTGCCTGGTTGTACCTGTTTCGCCTGTTGCCTGAGGTCGTCCTTCACAGACTCCTGGTCGACGCTTTTCCACTCGGCGGCGATGCAACGAAACACGTCGGCTCCTCCGTTCAGCACCTGGCGGACGCACACAGTTCGTCATTCTATTTCACCTGTTCCCACGGTGATTGTCATGTGATGTTTCCTTGCGATTGGCAGACCTGCAGAAGACGCTGATCCTTGGAGAGGTGAGCCAACACTCGCAGCTCCAGCTGAGAATAGTCAGCTGCCAATATCATCCCGCCTGCAGCCCAGTACAGAAAGACACAGCTGGTAGAGCAGTCCGAGAGTCAGTTACAGACAGAAAAGGTGATGCAAGATATATTCATAGCAACCTGAAAAAGGTACGAAGGCGTGTCTCATGCTGACGGAGAAGGCCGGGCCGTGTTCTGCGCGGCCAGCTGCAGCCGAAGGCACCACTGAACGTCTCTTCTTTCTGTAAAGAATCAGCATGAGCATTAGTTGGACAAATGCTGGAGTTCACTTAACTCTTAGTCTTTCATTTGATTTGATTTATTTAAAAAAAAAAAATGTATTATTATTAATTATTTTATAATTAAGTAGAACATTTTCATATTATTGTTTTTTCATTCATCACTTCTTTTATTCTGATTAAGTTGTATACTTTTATTGTATTCTATTGTTATTTTATTGTATTTAAGTTGTAAAATTGTATTCTATTTCATTAATCCGGTTTTTAATTCACGTTATTTTACAGTTACATGTATTATAGGTTTTACTTCTATTTCATAATTTTTTTCATAATTGTATTGATTTGTGTGCATTGCCTCAAATTTGTTGTACAAATAATGTTTGATTGATTGATATATATATATATATATATCTATATATATATATATATATATATATTAATCTAGTGTGTATTATGAATATTACACAAACAAAAGCTATAGCCTCAGATCCAGACGAATCAGCACACTCCACAAATTAACTAATATATGACGTTATAATATTTATAATTTATAATCTTCAATCTTTCTAATTAAATATTATTCCGATTTTTGTAAAAAAAACATTAAGAACTAAAAACAGAATATGTTAATATACAAAATAATGCTGACCCTGCTGCAGTTAAATGAGCGGTTTTCTAGAGGGACTCTGGTCCACAGGGATCGCCAGAATCAACACAAAATGAAAGCGCTTTGTAGTGGCTTTAATGAGTTTATCCAATAACGTTATAAATAAGTAAGTTATGAGTAAAACAATAGTTATTTTACATTCTTTAGTGACATTAAATACATCAGGTGCAGTGAACTCTGAGGTTGACCTACCCTGATTTGGTGGTCATGTGACAGCTGTCTTGTGACGGTGGGCTCTCCCCCACCACCGTTGGCATGTAAATCTCAAAGTCTTTGGGGACATTCTGTACGTTGGGCTCAGTGAAGCTCACTCTACCTGAAACACGGAAAGAGCAGCATCACCGCATGCTTTGTATTGAACAACACCTAATACACATGCGTTAAAGACAGGTGTGTGTAATGTGTGTGTGTGTGTGTGTTACCTGTGGCTGTGTGCGTCTGGGCGATGGGGTATATTCTGTCCATGGCCAGTGTGGTGTGGTATCGCTTCTCCCTCTGCAGGGGGAACACCACTTTGGTTAAGGCGTTAGTGATCCGCCTCCACTCCAGAATAACGCCCGGCAGCGGGTGCAGGGGGCGGAGCTTCTCCAGAACATCCTGCCAGACAGCATTGCAACTCAGTTGAAACACGGCGAACACTTCATCGCACAAATATGACCTCCTGTTTACCCAACAAGTTGTGCTGGGCAATATGGCCCAAAATCTTATATCCCAGATCCCAATACAGGTCATTTCATATCTCGATAACGATATATATATATCACAATATAGCATGTTTTCTGTCTATATGAAAAAACAACAGTGTTAATTAAATACTTAACAATGAAAAGAGTCTTTTTTACAAAAGCGAAATCTTTCTGATATATTTCAGTTAGTATGTGCTCGTTGTTATCAATCTCCCTACGCAATTGCGTATCACGATATCTCGATGCATGTGATTTCCTCGCGATAAGATTCCTTCGAAAGACGATAAAATCACCAGCAGCAATGTTCATGTAACGCAAAGTCATTTTACCTTGGTGGTGCTGAACTGCTTGCCGAGTCGTACTCGGCCGCCCGCTCCTCTCCTGGTGTAGCCAAGAGTCTTCTTACTTTTCGGTCCGCCCACGTCACCGTTTGGAGGCAGGTGTAGCTCTAAGAACAACACCTACAGTACAGCCTCAGCCCACATTAGATTTAAAATAGTAAGTATTACTATTTTTCTATGGGAATTTGGAAATGGAAACGTTGTCGTACCTGTGCTACGTCGTCGACGCTGGTGAGGGAGAAGCTGTGTCCGGCCAGGTCGTACGCCTGGGACTCCAGCGCTGCGAGTTTGGCTTGCATCACGTGTTTTTGTCTTTCGCACTCTTGGGCGCTGAAGCCCAATCCGTTCAGCTCCAACACCGCCAAAGACACCTGGGAGGGCATCTCGACGCTCCGGAATAAACCTGACAACATGCATGCAAACCCGTTACCATCATCATGTTTACCGCAGCTCTTACCACTGTAGGAATCTTCTGTGAACGTCCGTTCAGAGTGTCTGCTCTTCTACCAAGCATGCCGTCCTTCTCCAGCAGGCCACTGAGGTGGTTCATGACGGAGTGCAAGAGCACGCTCTTGGTCGCCGCCCTAACGCGTGGGCAGTGTGCGTGTGCGTTCCCAAGTCCGTCCAGCAGAGCCAACTCCTCAGGACAGTAGACGGTCACCATGTTGGGTAGAGTCCTCTCCTCGCTGCCAGGGTCCACCAGCCAGCACGCAACCTACGGCGGACATTCAACACAGAGTCGCGTTGTTGCATCAGCAAAAACAAAAAACATTACATATTTTGTCCATTTCTGTTGCATGTTCAATTTTAAAGTCCCTATGTGTGGATAGAATCTGAATTGTAAGTCGCTTTGGATAAAAGCGTCTGTTAAATGACTGTAATGTAATGTAATGATTTGTAATGTGATTCTAACACCATTTAAATTATTCTGATGGTGAAAGTTTTTGCAGAAAATTTAGAAAAGAGTCAACAAAGGCAGAAATGTGTGAGAATGTCACCAACAGCTGGCTCATGATTCCCAGGATGCAAGTTTCTATCTACGTGCTGTGCGAGAACGCACGCGTCGTTTCTCTCACCTTGGGATCCTCGCAGTTTCCCTCTAAGCTGACACCGCAGCTCAGCACTAGCCTCTTGTACACCTCGATGATGTCATAGGCGACAACCACGCCCCCTCTGTGAGCGGCCGCCGGCCGCGTCAGACAGGTCTTCGCCTGCCGCAGCCTCTCGCTTACTGGCAAGTTGTCGTCCAGCGGGGGAGGGGCCAGACTGGAGCTCAAACCTGAGGGGGAAGTGAGCAACACCTTTTGGAGTGAGCTTGTGCGTGAATGTGCGTGAATGCATGAATGTGCGTGCACAGGTGTCCGTACCTTTGCTCTGCTCTTGCTGCAGAGACAGGTAGTACGCGTCTCTTGCTCCCCAGCAGACAGACAGTCCGATCAACACCAGTCCATCGCTGTCTCTTACCGGAAAACCGTCGGCCCTGTGGAGCTTCTGGTGAGCTGCTGATGCTGCACAGAAAACACGTGCATTAGAGAGGGGGCAGAATATAACACGGGCTTTGCTTATAATGTGTCATGTCACTTGTGTACATGTTTATTATCGGTTACCTCTCTTGTGTTTTCCTCCTATTTGCTCCTCCGCCTGCTGACCGTGTTCCCTCTTCTCACAGGCCAAAGCCAGAGAGTAGCGCTCCTTTGTCTTCCACTCGTTAATAAAAGCGTCAAAGAGGCGCCTGTCACTCGCCACGTCTATGATGGAGAACGTCCCCGAGCTGCTGGAGGAGAGCGATGCATCCTGGGACAGCTGAAGACTAAATACTCCAGCCCCAGGCGATTCTGCGTCAGAGGGAAGCTTCTGCCGGGTGGGGGACGGAGAGGCGTGGTCACGTGGAGGGCTAAGGCTCCGGCTGGCGTGCGGCTGGGGTTTCGTTTTTGAACCCGGCTGGTGTTTGTCGTTGCGATCCGACGTGGAATCCGGCTGCTTGGTGTGAGCGACAGCATCTGATTGGGGTCCTGGGCGAGATCCAGGGTATTTTGCGATTGCCGGTTTCCTCCGCAGGAGGGCTGAGGGAGTCGACCGGTCGAGTGGCTGAGCGATGAGAGGCGACCGGACGGATGAGGTGGTCAGTTTTACTCTGGGGGTGACGGGCGGCGTTTCCTGAGTCGGGGGAATGAGATCGCCAGCAGAGCCCGGTCTCTCCGTTACATTCTCAAGGTCGTGTTGTTCCTCTGGAGAATGGCTCCCCGCAGCGACAGCCTGCATGTCCGACCTCGCCCCATCTCTGTCCACCTGCATCGAGGGCTGAGGTCGATCTGGAACGTCTGCTGTATTTGCAGCGTTTTTGCAGGCTCCGTGGCCCGTTGTGGTGTTCAGCCAGGGCTGGTCAGACATACTAGGCCAGCGGTCAAAGATCTCTTGCAAACCAGGGCTGCAATAAAAAGAGCTTTCGGTTGCGTTCTGGTGTTTTAAGACTGCATTAACTGACAGCAAAGCATTCATTTCCTCTTTTGTCTTTACTTGTTTCCCATTGTCACCCTCTTCATTCAGCATTTCCTGTCTCCCGACTGGTTTACTGCCATTTTGTGCGTTACTGTGCTGTTTGTGTGCAAGGCCTTGATTCTTGCTGGCTTTGTCCTCGTCGTACTCATTTTGAGTTGTGGTCGTAGTGGTGGGTTGTGGCTGTATCTGACTAGGTTTGGGTTGTGACTCTGACAGCTGTTCCTCGGTCTGAGCGTGCTCGGCGTTGGGTCGCTGAGCTTCATGAGTTCTCTCTGTGTGTCTGAGCAAGCTCTGCCTCTCCAGAAAGTGCTCGCCCACCAGCAGCGAGTCGCCCCACTCGGACAGGTTGAAGGAGGACTCGCCCCACTGGACGGCCTCCTGCTTCTCTGCCTCCTGGTTGGCGAGGAGCTCACTGCGCCTTCGCTCCTGGCTCGATGGAAGGGGTCCTCCGACCTCCCGGCCGACGAACTCCTCCTCTTCGTCCGATTGGCCGGGGATCCGCGGCGGGCTCAGACCGGCCAGCAGGGAGCTGTCGTACAGGCTGTCGAACAGGAAGCTGCTGCTTCTGTTGACGCTCTCGGAGGCAGCCGGGTCGGCGTCCTCGTCACCACCTTCAACTACGTTATCCCCACCTGGACCTGGAGAAATCTGGAAAAAAAAAAGTACTTTTAAGAGACAAACTGCTTGAATGCATTTATACAATCAAAAAATAATGGAGGATTCTGGTCACTCACCTGGTGGCTGGTGTCAAGGATGAGCTCCATCTGGCTGTCTGAGAGAGAAACATTGAATCTGGGACATGCGTTACTTTCCTCATGTGTCTCCTTCTCTACAGCTACCATTTCCTCCTCCCTTTTCTTCTTTGATTCTACCAGCCGATTCCCATCGTTCCCATCTCTGCGTTGCCATGCCTGTTGAACGATGAGTCTCTCTGTCTGGGTGTCCAGTTCAAAGCTGTCGCCGAAACTCTCTTCTCCTCTTTTAACAAGTCCCTCGGCTTCTTCTTCGTCCCCCGCGTACAGCTCGGGAGACGAGAACTTATCCGCCTCTCTGCCGTCCACCCTCCGTCGCTTCGCCTCGGGTGAGAACAATGGAACGGAGGCAGGAGTGGCGGTCCGGGGGGAGTCCAACATATCTGCATTTGTGGGCGCGGAAACAACGGGAGGGGTTTCTTCAGGAGCTCGAACGGCTGTAGACACCTGGCCTGCAGGCACTGGATTTTGGACTGAGGGAACCACCGAGGGTTCTACATGATCTTGTAGGCTTTTGTCAGTTTGTATAGAGTGGAGGACTTTGCTTAAGGCTCTCGAGTGCTTCAGTCTTCCCGGTTGCACGGGTGACTCAGCGAGCCCTGTGGCACCATCTACGTCCGGTGTCCTTGTAGGAACTCTGTGTTGTTCTTCTGCTCTGGATACCGGAGCTCTAAAGCGGAGGGGAGGCATTGGGGGAGGAGAGGGCTGAGGACGCGCCACTGGTCGAAACAGGGGGCTGGACACGATGTCGGCCAACTCCTGTGTCAGGCTCCTTTCAGGAACAGGACGAGTCGCTCGACAAGTCTCCGGTCCGACTGAGACGACCCCTTTACTTGTCTCCCCTTCTTTCGGCTCCACTTTCTCGCGCTCTTCCCCTCCTTGCTTTGACCTCACATGCTCTTCTCTTTTTTTATCTGGATCTTCTGAGTCATTTTCCATAATTGATTTTTTATTTGGCTCGCAATGTTTTGTTTCTTTGCTTCTCTCCACTTGCACTACATTTCCCGTTTGTCTGAGTTCTGGCTCCGTCCGGTCTACATTTCTGGATTTCTTTTGGTCTCTGTAGGCGTCTCCTTCTGCCTTCTCCATTTTCTTTTCAGACATCCCTTTCTCAGGTTTATATTCCTCCACCTTCTCGTCGGTATCTCTACCCTCACTTCCCTTGGCTCTGTCTCCTTCCTGATGATTTTTATTGTTGTCGACCTGTGCTTCATGCGAGCTGAGATGTGATGCAGCTGGGGTGTCTGAACCATCGGGAGGGTTCGCAGCAGGAGCCCCCAGAGGAAGAGTCGTCGGGTCCCACTGAACTCCTAACTGGGCCAGGTCTTCCCGAAGGAGGAGCCTCGCCTCAGACACGATCTCAACGGCGGCCTCCTGTTCCGTTAGGGCCCGGCCGCCGGTGACCCAGACGCAGCGGAGGCTCCGTCTCTCGGCCGCCTCCATCTCGCTCTCGTCCACTGCGCGCTTCGAGCTGAGACAGACAGACAAAGTGCATCATTGGCTTTATGTCTGGAGTCATGTTTCAAGTAGATTATGGCTTGATGTGCTGATGGTACAGATGCACATAATTTATCCATGCTTAGGGTTTGAGAGGAGTTTACGGGAACGTACCTGCGTCTATCTCCTTAAATTATTCTTTTTAAATAAAGGAGGCTGGTATTTTTATAGTAGTGTTGTTAAGAGTAATGCACAGTCCAAACACATATATATTCAAATGAGAAACTTCTTGATTTAGGTCTATGACAGCAACACATTTTTATACTTTTTATTTATTTAATATGTTTTTATATAAATATACATCACAAATATATTAATTACATTACTTAAAAATTGTAATATATATATATATATATACTGTATAATATATAATATATAATAACGGACAGAATGAGGGCAGCTAGAACGAGCTGAATATTAGTTAAAAGCCTCTTCAGGTGTATGGGTTGTACGTGATCGGGACAGGGTAGTTTAGTTATAACTTGTTTACTTCATTGTAGAAAACAGTCTTGTTCATGTGTGGACACTGAGAGTGGAAACAAACCAAGTGCTGTTCTGTGCGCGAGTCTCAGCTGCTGGCACTCCACTTGAAACAGCCTGTGTGCTGCAAAGAGGCTCACATCCTCCTTTACCGAACATGCATTAATAATCTCCATGGTGCAGACAAACACACAGCTACCTCTTAAATGGGACAGCGTTCCTCAGGGCTTTCTCCACATCAGCCACAGTAGCCCGGGCCAGTTCAGCGACGGTGCAGAGGCCCTGTGCGTACACCGCTCTGGCTCGTGTCGCGTTCAGCAGGGAGACCCTGACGAGGTCGACCAGCTCCCTCTGGACTCCGAAGCTCAGCCTGGTCTGGTACTGGGACAGCAGCAGCTCCATGTTGTGCCAGCCCAGACGCTTGCAGAACACCATCACCATACCTGAAGGGGTTGCAGCAAGGTCAGAGTGATTCTGTCCATGATCTAGAGGCACTGCATTACCAATGTGGTGCTATTAGATTCTACTTTCCTTTGGGTTCCCTTTTGTGTTTACACTGATAATAAACCCCATAATTAGTATGACATATACTCACACCCAGACAAACTTGTTCCGTGCTACATTTAAGCACACACCCTCTGAGTCTGAATTACATCCGGACCTCATAAACTTGATGAAAGAAGCGTGAGCACTTTACATGGCTCCATGCTGTATATCCGTCCAGTCTAGAGTGCTAGTCTACGGCCTTCCCCTTATTAATGTAAAGTCTTAAGTCATGGAAGTCAGAGTCGGCGTATTCCACAGTGTAACACGTCCTTGGAGACGGTCAGCAACACTCCTCGGCTCGTACCTGCATAAGTAGAAGCAGACTGCTGGAGGGACTGCAGCTGCCCACGATTGCAGTTGTATTTGGATGCCACCGTTCCCAGAGGCACCTCGTTCACCAGATCCTGCAGCACAAGGGTGGTGAAAAACCTGGGAGGAGAGAATGTGGAGAGGACAAGAGTCCTACGTGAACAAAAACAATCATACAAATTGTATTTGTTGTTTGACTCTCAGGGGATAAATCCTTGAGTGGTTTGCGTTCTGAGTCACCTTTTTTATCCAAATAGCCACAATTTTGGGAATCAAGGAAGAGGACACAATAAAATCATGAAAAAAACATCCATAAACTAGTACCGGTACATATAGGTGTATATATACAGTATAAGTATATATAAAATATAATATTCGGTAGCTAGTTATTACATCCCACCAAAACTGAACATTATCATCTTCACAAAGGCTTCATGGATCCCTTAATTGTTCTGCTCCTTGTATACTGGCATACTAGTACAAGGAAATGTGAAACCGTGACTTTAATTTAGTAGTAAATACGGGAATTATTTTTCCATGCCACATGTCAAAAGTTAGCAATTATAATTATTATATTTTGGGTTCCTTTACGAACAGAAAACCACACGAGGGGACTATTTGCCAATGATATGATATGAATAAAGTGTAATTGACACAAATATGGGCATTACCGTTTGTGAATAGCCATCTGTCTACGCTGCTTCTCTGTCTTGGCGACGAGTTTGCCGCCGACAGATCTGGCGAGGAAACCTTCCTGGACGCCCACCAGCTCCGCTACTCTCTTCATCGACGACGATAGCTGTTCCCACAGACAGAAGAACTGGTACCAGTCTATGGTGGTCCACTCCGCGTACAAGGGGGTGATCTGAGGGGAATTTGCACGTAGAGTTTGAAATACCGCGCGTTCAAGGAGGGGACATTTTCGGTTGATTTAGTTACTATTAGGAATGTATGGGGCGAGGGTTCGGGGATGATGGGGAGTGATTAAAGATGACAGAAACTTTGTTGAAGCAAATAATGATGCAAGAGGTGTGTATGTGTACCAGATAGAGAATGTGCAAGTCATTTTCCAGCACAAAGCCCTTCATGGCCCGCTGGAGATCTGCAAATATTCCCAGAGCCTCGGGAGGGGAGAGGGACGAGGACAGGGTGGCAGCTCCGAGTTGAGTCGGACGGTACCGCTCCTCTGGATATGCAAAGACATCAGGATATACAATAGTTATTGTAAATGCACAGGAGGTTAAGCTTATAGTCTGGCTTGTATACTTCATAGTGAAATATATGATGCGTGAATACGGAAAATGTTTGCATTGCTCTTCAAAACTTGTTCCATTCTGAATTAAAGGAGACATATTGTGCTCATTTTCAGGTTCGTACTCGTATTTGGGGTTTTTACTAGAACATGTTCAACTGTTTTAATATTGAAAAAAACTTTATTTTTCTCACGCTGAATAAACCTTTACACACCCTCTGTCACATGCTCCGTTTTAGAGCGTTTCAACGGAATTGTGTTGCCAGGCAACAGCTTTGGTCCATGTTTTACTTCCTGTCGGCTGACGTCATTCACAACGCGGACACGTTTAAAATGTTTACGTTTAAAATTGTGAAGCGGTCTCTATATTTGTATAGTTGTGACATCATTTAAAGGCACAGTGTCTGAATACGGGTGTATTTCTCCATGGATTGAGCATCTCGATACTTCCACAGTATCGAAAACACACTCATACCTGTTTTGTAATTAAAAGATGCGAAAACCTTACTTTTTACAATAAGAGACATTTAAGTAAAAACACTTTTGTTGCAGCGGTTCAATTTGTACCTAAAAATCCATTTTCACTGTATGTCATGATATACAGTACCTTGTCCGTCCTTCTGGATACTGATGAATTCGTTCTCCATTAGCCATTCAACACAGGCCTCAATAGCTCCTTTGTTGTTCTCTTCGTTTGATTCTTTTTTGCCGTCACATTTCATGCTGGCAGCCAGTAGTGAGCACAAAGCATATGACCGCACATCCTGTGGAGTGCTGGCCACACCTCCGACAATGATCTGCATGTTGGGATGATTCAAATTAGAGTCATGAAACAAACTAATCTGACCTTACATCGAAGGCCTCCCTAACAAGAGACATCTATTATTAAAGAGGGAATTAGAACAGGTTCTATTTACGGACTGGAAGTCATTTCGATGAGTGCCAAGTTCATTTGGATATCGGCCATACCTCTAGGATGGCTCGCAGCATGCTGGTGGTGACGCCTTCGCCCTCCCTTCTCACCAGGCAGCTGCTGATTGGCTGAAGAACACCCGTAAGGAGAATGATACCTTTCTGACGCTCCGCCTCCTTACACACCAGCACACTCTCACCTGAGAAGAGGACGAACAAAATGACTTGAGGCCAAAGGAGAGATGTTTTTTTTAATTCATTTTTCAACTTAAATTAGTATTATCACAGAAGATTGTTGATCACGTTTTGTTTCCAAGCAACTGGAATAAGAATGAACAGTTAATACAAAACGTTTTGTGTTTTTTGCCCCCTTCTTCCCTTCATACCTATAGTGTCCACTCCTTTTCTCCCCGCCCGTCCTGCCATCTGTTTGTACGTGAGCGGGTCCAACAGGTGTCCATTGAAGGTAGGGGTTCGAACGATGACCCTGCGAGCCGGGAGATTAACCCCCGAGGAGAGGGTCGAGGTGGCGGCCAGGACTCTGACCATGCCCTGACGAAAAGCTCCCTCCAACACGTCGCGCTCATCAAATGTCAAACCTGCAGAAACAAACTTTATCTTATTCGCATGCCCACAAAAAAAAGAAGAAACATTCAGGACGCGGTTTGTTTTGCGGTTGAGAAGTTGTGCGAGTGTGTTCACCGGCGTGGTGGAAGGCCACCCCCCATGGCACAGTTCGCTGGAGGATGGGGTCCAAACCAGCTGGAGTTCGTCTCAACTGGGCTACGACATCCACCAGTCCCTCCCGATCCAGACACACCGGCTTAGGCCCTGCTTCGCCCTGACGATCTGAAAGGACGAGACCAGAATCTACGACAATCCTTACAACGCGCTACAGTTGGGATTTAACCTCATTGTTGAAATGTAGTGTGCACAATACCGGTATGTCTGAGGTTGTAGAACTCTCTGGCGATGCTGTCTGCCAGTTTCTCACACCAGTTCTTCGAGGGGCAGAACAGCAGCACAGAGCGGCCCTCGCTCACGGTCTCATAGCACAAGCTCACTATGTGGTCATCGTCGCCCTTAATGAGTCACCACATGCACATGATTGTATTACTTGTCTAAAAGGATCAAACGCGCACATTGGACGATATCTGACCCACTCTCTTAGTTACCTTAACCTGGAGCGCAGGAGCAAACCGCCGGACCACAGCGAGGCTCTTGTCGTAGATGTTGCAGCCCACCTTGAGATGCTCGTGCAGGGGCACGGGCCTGTAGTCTGTCTGGTAAAGCTCTGCACCCAACCAGCCGGCCAGGAGGGCGAGGTTAGGCAAGGTGGCGCTCATACCTATGATCTGTACGCCCTCAGAGAGAGACCTGCAGAAAGGTGTCGTTGCACAGACAGACTTCTTAACGAGTGCAGTAGAAAGACAGGATTTTTTTCAAACGCTAGCTGTTACGCAAAATAAAAGTTGAAAAAAGACAAAAGTACACAAACCCAGTGGCGTTCTGCTTCTGCGCAATGTAGCGGATTTTGGTTAAGAGCAGTTCTAGTAGATATCCTCTTCCAGAATCACCAACCATATGTAACTCATCCACCACCACCATACCTAGAAGTACAAAAATAACTCAAACTCTATGTTTAACAATCAAGAAAACACACACTTATCCCCGGTGTGTTACCTAGTAGACCCATGTTGTCCTCCTCAATGAGTTTGTTAATGAGAGAATTGGCTTTTTCTATGGTGCACACAGCCACATCCAGTGCTGTGAACCCTCCAGCGGCCGAGGTGCTGCCCATATATCCCTCCACACGAACTCCTGCCTCTTGAAATACACTCTGCAGGGTTCACAGATACACGTTGGTTACATGGAGATACATACGCAGACAATCAGCACAGTGCCCAGAACCACATGCATGTACGGCTCTCTTCCTCACCTGAAGGTAATGCATCTTCTCTTTAGCCACAGAGACAAACGGCAGAATGAAGAGGGCTTTTCTTTTAGTCTCCAACACACGTTTCAACATCAGCAGCTCCGACACCAGAGTTTTTCCAGCACTCGTGGGGGCTGAAAAAGAAGGAATTTAAAAAGCAGAAAACAGCGACCGGCTCGGTGAATCACTTCGTCGAGAGGCGTTCGGCTTCTTACCAGAGTACACCAGGTTACCTCCCTGCAGCACCTGTCCGACAGCGAGGCACTGAGCCTGCCATTCGAACATGTGAGTCACGCCGTGTTTCTGGTAGCGCTCCAGGACAGGTTTTGGTAAGCCCCAGTTGCAAAGCAGCAGCTTTTCGGCTTGCCCCGTGGGAGCACACAAGGCAATGCCTACAGTAGAAATAATAAAAATACCTTACACATGGTGTTGAGTCAAACTGGTGGGAGGAGTCTTAAGTTCTGCGACATATATTTTGAGCACAGCAAAGTGGATTTGACATTGGAAAGAGAAATGGTATTTCAGGGAGTACATCAGAGATACAATCTAACGTCAGATATAAATGTAATCCGGTAAATGAAACATACCTAGATAAGAGATACGTTCATACAAGGTTAAAGGCTGCTTAACTGGCCCCGGGGCCCCAAAAGCTCAAAGCTTCTTTCAAATCTGGCACTGCACTAAAATGTTCATTTTTTCAAGTTTAATTTTAAGGTTTTTGCTGTTTCAGTTTTGTGCTCATATGTTGCAAATTCCTAAATACATTTTTTTAATGAATTACCAAATAGCATTTACAGCCCAAGTGGTGTTCCTCGTCTCTGGAATTATCTGTCCTCAGTCCAAAAGTCAATATTTAGGGTAAAAAAAGATAGATGTAATTATTAAAAAAATTCCCAACATGTTCTTATCTAACAAACTATTCTGCTTCAATCCATATTTGTTGGTGTTTAGCCTTTCAAAAACAACATTACTCTAAATTACCTGGGGCCATCTAGCAGCAATCTAACAGCACCATAAATTACATTAATATAACCACAATAACTCAAAATAAAGTCTATGGTGATGACATCCTAAAATATGACAAGATGCATTCAATATGAACCTTTAAGAAGGTTTTCACCAAATGAACGTCACCTTGCTGAGGCAGAGTGTCGCTGAGAGTACTCAGGTCTAAACCACTGGGGACTGTGAGCACAGAGGCGGACTGATTCTGGAATGACGGCTGGAGTTTGGCCCTCTTCATGGCGGCTGCGGGGCGGGTGGGGCTGAACAAGATGTAGTCCCTGGATACATCCAGAGGTGGATCAGCGTTCACGTTTGACCCACTTTTGTCTTCGCTACGTGGAGAGCCTTTTCTTCCGGGTGGAAGCGTCTGCCTGCTGAGAAGCACAAAGTGAGAAAAACATTTGTTAACAGAGAAGTACAGCGGGGGGGACAATCGAACACAGAAGAAAAACTGGGCAATAACGTGCAAGTTAAGACTCACTTGCTGGAGCTGCCTACTTGCTGAGCGTTTCTGATGTCCTGACAGGATAGTGCATTGATGCAGGAGGAAGCCGGTGGTGGCTGCATGTTCTCCGGGCCCCTCTGAGCATGCTCCGCTTCCTCAGAATCCTCACCGAAGAGAAGCCTCTGTGCAAGGTCTTTGCAGTCGGCTCGCCACCCTGGCCGCTCACGATCGCCCCCACGGCCCCGGACTCCCTCCTGGGCGCTGGGGTCTCCGTCAGCCCCCGGGGGGACAAAGACAGCTGATGATGCCGGCTCTTCCCGTGCACCCCTGTGTACCGTTGTTGGACGCACATTGTCGGCTGCAGGCTTCACTGCGTCTACAGCATCCAACACCTGCAGCATTTCTTCATCAAGAGCCAATGTGGATTCTCCCAGCGGAAGCACTGCTCCTCCATCCTGAATTTGGAGATTAAAACATGCCATTGGTGATCCAGGTGGATGTGGAAGAGAATCAGAGATGACAATAGGAGTAGGAGAAAAACTCTCTCTCTCTCTCTCAAGCTGTCCCACTCACCACGAGGCTGTCCCTGCTCATGTTTGCTTTGCCTGATATGAAATGGGTTTTCTGCAACAGTCTGCCTCCGTCTGGTGGCTCATCAGGAGCTTGGAAACTGTGCTCAGAAGAAAAAAATGTTCACCACAGGTAAGTCTGACGTTCATCTATAGAGATGCTACAAAGATTGGAGGGTGTCTCTAGGCAACAGGAGGAATTTGGTCCTGATTATTGTAAATCTGTCAACATTAGTATTTAGGTGAAACCGTGGGATAAACTTACCATTTTTTCTTCTTGATCTGGTGCTGCCCCATGTAGCTTTTCTTTTTCAAGGGAGGACCCGAGGTGCTCATGCTGAAGAAGATGTACTGTTTCTCTCATACGGGTGAGTAGGTGGATGTTCATTGACATGACATCAGTTTGACTCGTGACACGAGTTTACAAACTAAATGTAACAGTGTGTGTTACAGGTGAGGAAGCGGTTAAGCCAAAACAAGCGCCCCAGTCGGATTCATTGTTTTGTTTGCGAAGTATAAACAACACAGTCTTCCTGCTATGAACGTGAAATCAAAAAGTCCGCCGAAGTGCCGCCCCGGTGCTCCACAAAAAACAGTCCGACGAAACAAATGCTCGCATGCAAAAGTTCCCACGAAGGTCCAGCGCACTGCTGTAGCGACTACTAGCAACAGGAATACTAATGTTGATCATACTTCTAGTGATATTGAATAGACCGTCTTTAAAATACACGTTTGGAGGAATAACATGTTTTGTGGTTGAATGAAAGAGTGGTAAACGTATGGCTCGATGATCTGTGTGTGCTTAATTGGATGAATAATGGCAATAAGCTCATGAGCTTTATAATTATATCTATTTTTTAAATCAATTGCAAGATGTATGGGCAAATATTTTACAAACTCTCCATGATAAAGTTTTAACTTCGAAAACAGTTTTGTGAGCTGCCAACAGTATGGATAATATATGTTCTGCACTATGTACAAATTTAAGAATAAAGCAAATAGGTAGTAAAGTAGATGAAACATATAGTGTGAAAGTATTTAAATACAACAAAGATTTGGAACTGTATTTCTCTATGGTAAAATCTGCCTTCATATGAATGCTTATGGGCAGTCTCGGGGTGTCACGTGACTGAGCGGCTGGTGGGCGCGCCCGCTGCGACGTTGCGGAGGCTTCAAGATGGCGGAAGCCCTGACAACTCAGGAGCAGCTGGTAAGGGTCTCTTTACGGATTTTTTCCCTCATCTCTCCGTCATGTTTAGTGTGTACACGTGTTACCTTCAGTTCTTCTCTTACCGGGGATTTTTTCCCTATGTTTTGTCACGGTGAACGTCCCTCGGAACGACACGGTCTAGTAAACAGCCCTGGCCCGTTCGCACCCTCCCGAGCCGACTGACTCCGGTGTGACTGACAGCAGTTAGCATGTGTGTTAGCATGATGGCGTTTGCTAGCAGTAGTAAGGATCACTTAACCGGCTGTGTGCCACAAACGCTCGCTTCCCTGATAACCCAGCTTTACGTAGACCACATAGATATGTTAATGTCGCTAATGTCAAGTAGCGACACTAAGGTCCCTATGTTTTGCCCCATACATGTGGCTGCTCGTGTCTTAAACGGTATCGTTAGCTATCCAGCTGCCACATGTAACCTAGCTGCTAGCTAATGCTAATAGCTATTGTTGACTTGCAGGGAATTTCCTCGACAGCTATCTTTCTACGCGTTAAAAGTCATATTGGTCAAAGTGTGAGGATTATAAACGACCAAACACTGATTACCGTCAGTGTTTATTGTCATTATGTACCATGACACGGTTAAGACGGACAACGGGAGTGTTTGCTGTGAGCCAACTAGCTGGTTAGCTCGCAGTGCTCTGCCTAACGTTATCAGATTTACGGTCGAGAATTCACAGAAGTGATCCTCCGGTTCCTGGCATTGTTGTTGCCATCACGTTCTAGTAAAAGGGGCCGGCCTGGCTTTTATAGCACACGTCAAATGTCACGCAGTAATTGCGATGACAGCTTCGTTGCATAGCTACTTATTTTATCTCCATGAAGCATTCGCAAGGTTAACTGATCTGTAAGCTTATTTACGGGAGCTTGTAGCTTTACTGCTCACCAGATATACCCGTGTGTCTCTTGGTAGCTGACATCACTTCCCCAGATTTGCTGTTGCAAACCTTTTGAAGGTTTAGCTCTCTGCTGAAATCAACGACTTGTTGCCTTTGCCTTGGATTAACCCGACAAAGGCTAGCAACCATCCCAGTGTTCAGACACTGGTGTGTAGCAAACGTTAGGGTTGTGATTTAAAGGTTACCTTCCCAGACGTGCTATAGTGCCCCAAATCCTGAGAAGTTTATTCCAGCTTTACAAACATGTTTTGGCAACATGAATTTAGAGGAAAACATGTGGTGCAGTAACAAAACGTCTAAGTACTTTTAAATCACACATTACTTTTTTCTAAGTCGACTGGATAAATGACCACATACACAGTTTTTTTTTGACAAATTTTTGTGCTGATGACATCATTCCACACATGTATGTTAGTTTTTCCTCAAAGTGTTACAATGCGGAAGTGTGCCACACTACCTTCAATAAAGACCTTCCTTCTGACATCATAAACAAAATAACATATTACCAAATCTATCTATTATGAAATAGAACATTCAGGTAAAAGTAGAGCAGGGATGCTATTTATTCCCACAGTGAATGACATAGTCTTAACGAGTGTCTCTGTTTGCCGTCGTTTAAGAACAAAAATTGATCGTAAGACGAGCTGCATCAGGGTTTGGGCACATCTTCACATCTCTCAAAGAATTCATAGGGAAACCCATGCATTTGGATTCGTTTTTCACTTGGCATCTTCTTCTGTGTCCCGCAGCAGAGTAGATTTAAAGTTTTGTACGTAGCTGATGAGTTAATCCGATGCACCCATTCATAGACTCTCCTTGTGCTGGTTTCATATTTGGAGGAAGACTCTCACCGTGGTGACAACAAGCCGACTGTTGTCTCCTGGCGTTTTGAGTGCCCTCGGCATCGTCCAGGGGCACAGCCTGCCGCTTCCATCTGCATCACACATTTGTTGTAACTTTGGCAGGCAGAGAACTAGAAAGCTGACGGGGATGAGAGACTAATGCGTTGTCTTTGTCTTGCCAGTTGTCAGACCTATCTTCTCTCTGTTTTTTATTGTTGTTGCTATTTCTCTACTCCCTCAATTCCCTGTGTTTATGTTTTTTTTTTTTACAGGTTTCTTCTCCTCTGGTTATTCCACATCTAAGCAAATAGCTTTTTTTCTCTGTTGTAATGTCACCCACACCTCATCTTTGTCGTTCCGTCTCCGCCGTTCTCTCGTTTGTCCAGGCTGTGGAGGAGTTCCTGGGTGAGGTGCGAAGCAGGGAGCAGCCTCACAGCGCTGGGCTTGTGTCCCAACCTACAGCTGTAAAGTTTCTTATGGCCCGCAAGTTTGACGTCCCCAGAGCTACCAACCTCTTCGAAGCATACAAGGTACTGTGCTTTGATCCGGGACAAAACGGAGATGAATATTTCTATTGTCAACAGAACCCTTCATGTCTTCGTTAGGGCTAAAAGATCTAGAGAAGAGATTCAATTTCTAGTTTTACGACCTGACCCTTTTTTCTTAATATTGCAATTTGGGATTTGCATTGCGAGAAATGTCTTCAGGCTTATTTCTTGGTGTAATATAAACTGGAACTCGTCAATAACAAGGCTCTTATTGAAAACTGAAAAGCCGCATGCTTGTGCAGCGTGATGCACGTCATCGTTAAAAATTCAAATCATCAATAATTTTTAGATGCTGTTTTTGCGCATACTGTTTTAAATTGCACGCTAATGACTGTTCGCTTCCCTCCCCTGTCTCTGTCATCGTATATCAAAATCAGAACACAAGAATCAAAGAGGGCATCATCAATATCAACCCTGATGAGGAGCCCCTACGCTCCGAGCTGCTGAGTGGCAAATTTACAGTCCTGGTGAGTGCGGAAGCAATTGTGAGCCACCCTGCAGGATACACAGAACATGATGCACACGCTGGTCATTTTGTTCGTCGGTCTGCACGTGTATCCCTGCCTCTGTCTTTTTATGAACGTAGATGGAGTAGAAGATGGCCAGAAAATGTGCACGTTCATAATCTGAATTTATAGCCGCCCTTTCTCACAAATCCAAAGAACGAATGCACAATTGATTAGAGTTTGCATGTATGATGATTTGTTGCATGTCCCCACCAGCCTGGCCGTGATGCAAAGGGTGCCGCTCTAGCGCTCTTCACGGCTCATCTCCATCGGCCAGATGTCACCACCCACAAAGCTGTGCTGCAGGCCATCATCTATCAGCTGGACAAAGCCATAGAGAGGTGATGCCCTACCGTCATACATACAACTAAGCATCACTGGATCTCTAATGCCGTGTTCACACCAAAAGCAAAGCAAATTTTCTGCCTTGCGCTACTCACATGGCTCATTTTGTGTTTATTCGCGTCAGAGGGGGCTTATCTCCACATAGAGACCACATTTTCGTCAACCATGGCAGACATAGCCACTATTGCTGCTTTGTACATGTTGTGGAAGTTCCAGATACGTCAGAAAACCAAACATCGTCCTGTCTGGATTCCTAACATCATCTGGAGTATTCACTGTATCTAGCAAGCAACACGTCAGCTGGTTTACTACAGCAGTATCAACCCAAAATAAACAGATTTGACCGTGATTTCATTGCAGTTAACGGATAAAAAGGATGCTGAATTAACTACATAATGATGCCGATTTGTAAAAAGTCTGAATTCATGCTTTTCTCGGGTCTGGACGCAAGACTACCGTCAAACAACTTTAGAAATGCTTGTTTTCTGGTTTGAGTTTGATCAATCGATGCCAGGCTATGCTTACATTCATCAACACTATTGTTTATACCATAAACAGTCTATGGTTTATACACATACATTCATACACAAATATGAGGTGCTATCGTAGAGCTCTGGGTGCCCACAAACGGCTACAATATTTTTCAGTGACTGCAGGAGGAGAATCTCAACGCTGATAGGCTTTCGCAACACAGCATCATGCAAATTTAGCGCTCGAATGGCGTTTGCTGTGAACACACCACACGTTTTCTCTCAAGTATATGTTATAAAATGATATGTATTACTAATGGCATGCTCCTTTTGGCCCCTTCCTCTGCTCTTAATTTGAAAATCTTGTTCATTGCTCAACAGTGCACAAACTCAAAGAGATGGACTCATATTTATCTACGACATGACCAACTCCTGCTATGGCAACTTTGACTACGAGCTCTGCGTCAAGATCCTCAATTTGCTCAAGGTAAATACAAGAAACTTGCTTCTGTTGCTCTCAGATCGGCCCGCCTCAAAGTTGTCTGTGTCAAAAAGTTCTCTCTGAAATAAAGAACCTTTTTCATCATTTGGATGTATTTCCTAGGGGGCATTTCCAGCTCGTCTAAAATGTGTCTTCATTGTGTCGTCGCCTCTATGGTTCCGAGCCCCATTCGCGGTCCTCCGCCTGTTTGTGCGCGAGAAGCTGAGAGAGAGGGTATGTGTGTTTGTTTTCCGTATGAATTTCGTCATGTCGTAATGACGTTTAGTCGTCATTTGTAAAGTGCTTTCTCTCTTCCCCATCCGCCAGGTGTGCACAGTGAAAGCTCACGAGCTGGCCAGTCACATCCCAGTCTCCTCCCTCCCCGAGCACCTGGACGGGACATCCCAGTACAGCCACGTGGCTTGGATCCAGTCCTGCGTCAACGCGCACACAAACACTGTTCCGGGCGACACGCAAGAGCACGACATGCACGACTGCGTGGGAAGCCTGCTGCGCTCCTACAGCTTAGAGTGCAGCAACGCGAGCGCAGGCGCCACACCGCCCCACGCCCACATTGGCACGCAGCTGGGTTCCGAGTTAGCCGGGGCTAACTCAAACTGCTTTGATGACAGCAATGCCAACTCGCACAACCACTGCGGTGTGTCTGAGGGCAGGACTCAAGACCTAGGTCAGTACCAACCGAGCCCGCAGTCTGCTGCCAACAAGCCGCAGGGGAACCACCAACACTGGAACGGCTCAGCGGGGAGCGGGGCCAGCGTGGCTGTCGGCGGCTCGAGTCCCAACGCCAACATGAACGGCTGTGGTCGCCAAGCCCCTCCCCAGTCTGACACGCCCCCCGAGACGCCGCTCTCCCAGGTAGGAGACGGCGACGCCGTGGACGGGAAGGTAGCAGACTCCGCCCGCGGGTCTCAGAGTGATGATGCCAGGGAGGAAGAGGAGGAAGAGGAGGAGGAGGAGAGCGAGGATGAAGAAGAAGAGGAGGAAGAAGAAGAAGAAGAAGGGGTGCCTCCGTTGCCCCAGAAGTCGTTGCCTCGCCCGCCGCACCAGCCGTCCTCCCAGTCCCCGCCCCTGTCTTCGTCGTGGGGCCCCGATGACGAGGACAGCTGCGTGGAGGCATCTATTCACGTGCCGGAGCAGGGGGGCATGACGGTGCACGATCTAGTGGAGTACGTGAAGAGAAAGAAGAAGAAGGGGATTTATCAGGAGTACGAGGCGATCCGGAAGGAGCCACCAGCCGGCACCTTTGACTACTCCAAGTAAGGGATAAAAACTTTTTTTTTCTTCTGTGTGCTTTATTTTCAGTCTCTGTACCAAAGCGAAGGAAATGTACGTGACGGATAACACATCAGCCCACTGTTTAACATCTCTCACGTCACCATTGTATTCAATTCTGCCCTTTACAGGAAACTGTCCAATCAGATAAAGAACCGGTACAGCGATGTCCTCTGCCTGGACCAGTCACGGGTGCGACTCTGCCAGCTCTGTGATGACGAGGACGAGGTATTTACCAATTCATCAAACTTTACTGCTCCCTCTCTGATGTCAGTGATCTCCAGATTAAGTTTCTCTAAAAGCTATTACTTTGTTGATGATTTTAGGGATGTTTGCCGTTGAATTGTGACTTTGCTGCCAACCTCAGGCCTCTGTTCCACCTTCTCATAAGAAGTATGTTTTAGTAACAAATCAGAGAATATAATGTTTATATTGGATGTAATTAGTGGTGGGCACTGAGCGTATGAGCAAAAGATCAGCGGTGAACATAAATGTTGGAGCGTTCAGGTCTCTTTGTGATGCCTAATCTGCTGTATCTATGTGCGGGATTGGAAGGTGGAATGCTTGACCGTATCGTATTCAGTGGGTTTTATGTGGTTAACGGGAAAGGCCTGTTTTTTTTGGCAACCTGGGTCTTCTTTTTGTAAAATGAGTACAATATTATTGTAATAATGGCCAAAAAACAAATGGAATCAAACCAGGTTGTAAAAAGTCCCTCAGACAAAATAAGAGAAGTGGTCTGTCTTTGGAGCACTTGTTGTTGTTGGCAACTAAATTAATCTCAATATCTAAAGAATTTTAAGATTGACTGAATCAGCTGTAGATTAATTTTGTGTTATTTGTACCTATTGACATTTGTATGTGACTCCAGCTTGCTGCAACTAAGTGACTGGTCTAAAATCAATAGGCCAATAGGAATGAGCCGTGTAACGGACTGTAGCTGATCAGTGATCCGTACGGCTCCTGTCGCTGATCTCTGACAATGCTACATTGTGACTGTTCAACAACTCTGTGTTGAAGGAGCAGGAGCGCTAGTAACGTTAGCAGCACCGGAGCTAACCGCTAACTTACAGAGGTTCTGTTAAGTTGCATCATGATGTGTTCATTCTCTGTTCAGTAAAAGTGAGTATTGGGCAAAGGTAAATTATAACGTTATCATGATGTGTTCAAATGCAATCTTGTAAAATGTAGTTTTTGGTGAGAAACTTGAATAAACCAAGTTGTTTGAAGGAGATATTTTCACAGCAATATAAAATAGATATTAGAGAGAGAATTATGAGACGTTCCAGTTCCTAACACTAGCTGCTTATAATACATCAAAACTACTAATGTATCAATGAAAACAATCTGTTATTTTCTAATCATTTTAATTGTCTTTTTATGCAATTTGACGCTTTACACTGACTTCAGGGCGATTGAAATCATTTTTTGGGACAGTGGTGAAAAACAATTGTCAATGGCCTCGTTAAACCAGCTGCTATAACACAACAAAATCTGTATCCGCCGATATGGCTCATCGGCAATTGGTATCGACGGAAGAAAAGCGTAATAAGAGCATCTGTAACAGTTGTATATGCTCCTTTTTTCATTGATGATCCGTGACCGCGATCCGTTGGACCCCTGATAGTAATGTTCAATGTCGTCCTACGGGAGCCAGTAGATCCGAGCACCAACCTCTGAGTCTCACCCCCCCATTTTTTTTTTCTGCTGTGTGTTTTGCAGACATCAGATTACATCAACGCCAGTTTCATGGACGGGTACAAGAGGAGCAACGCCTACATTGCAACTCAGGGTGAGCAACTGTTGACAAAAAAACTACGGTCCCATTGTTTATTGTCGTCATATAGTCCTCCATGCAATAATCACTTTTTTCTGCTCTAAGCCCACTCTCTTGTGTCCTTCAGGTCCTTTGCCAAAAACGTTTGGTGACTTCTGGCGCATGGTGTGGGAACAGATGGTACTCATCATTGTCATGACCACCAGGTGAGACTCTTTTTACGTCCGAGTCGCTTCAGTGTCAGAAGTGGTAGCCCAAGTGACAGTTCCTCAAAACAGTTCCTCAAAACGCCGTGTGGTTCTGTGCGTCTCAGGGTGGTGGAGCGCGGACGGGTCAAGTGTGGTCAGTACTGGCCTCTGGAGGAGGGCCGGACCGAGCAGCACGGACAC
The DNA here is from genome assembly GCA_032191485.1 of Leptoclinus maculatus. Classification (NCBI taxonomy): domain Eukaryota; kingdom Metazoa; phylum Chordata; class Actinopteri; order Perciformes; family Stichaeidae; genus Leptoclinus; species Leptoclinus maculatus. Next base: position 16,805,019 of record JAVDOI010000009.1, read on the forward strand.
TTCCTGGTCAGGAACACGCACATCCAGGCGTTCCAGGACTTCAAGCTCTCCCATCTTGAACTTTACAACACACAGGTAAGTCACACCAACTGCATTAGGACTTTAAAGACATCGGTGTGTTAATTTGAGATCATAAAATGGCCTTAAAAAGTATCTTTATTGGCTTCAGAGGTTTTAAACGTTTGAATAAAAGTGAACTCCAGGTTGTTGGGTGGCTTTCTCAGGTGAATCTATTCAGTTTTTACCCACCAATTCCATGTCATTAAAGAATATTACATGGCGTCGATATTGTCCCACATGCTCGTACAATGCCGTTACAAAAGAAAGAGTCTGATATCTTTCTTTTATTTCTTCCGTGAACCTCTGTGACTTTTCCTCAGTCTGGAGAGAGACGGGAGGTGTGCCACTACCTCTACGTCAGCTGGCCAGATTTCGGCGTGCCCAAATGTGCTTCTGCCATGTTGGACTTCCGTGAGCACGTGCTTCAGAGGAGGGAGGCTGCAGTCCAGAGCCTGGGCTCCAGTTGGACGGGTCCTCCAGGGGGCCCCCCCGTGGTTGTGCACTGCAGTGCCGGCATTGGCCGCACAGGTAAACCAAAAATGTACCACTGTGAGGTCGAGATATACCGTTGTGTTTATGCAAAGACCTTGTTACTGTGAGGTATGTGACAGTGTTTCTGTATAACAAGAAACAAATATAGTAGGGATGAGTGTCTTTGTTTGGGTACAAATACAAAACATTTCTTTCTGCACTTTTATGTTCAAAAAGTCTGTTGTCTAAAGACCAAAAGTTGTACAAGAACTTCTAAAATTGATCTAAAAAGTCTGAAACTGGTCAAATAATGAGCCAGTGTTCTGTCATCTTTTTTTTTTTTTTTCATTGTCTGAACCATAAAAGTCAAGATTTGATACCCAGCCTTCAACATATTCTTAATAACAATAAACTAGTGTGCAAAATGAGGTCCTACCAGGTACTCCAGTTATATTTTTTTCTGGTGTTGTGTCTTTTTGTGGCTCCCTGCCAGAGACAGCCGTGGCTGGAGGCATTATGTCTTCGTGTTGTCTGTCCGTTCCATTCTTGTGAGAATATCTCAGGTATGCCTCCAGGGAAGTTCTTCAGATGTGGCTCAAACGTCCACCTGGACACAAGGATGACTTTCTTAGAATTTGGTGGTCAGAAGTCACTGTGACCTCACAGAACAAGTTCATGGCCATAACTCAAGATTCATATTCTTACGGTGACAATATCACACAAATGTCTAAAATGATGAAGTGAAGACATTTTAGCCAGACATGGGTGTAAACTGTAACATGACTGGTTGGCAGAGGCATACAACCGCCAGGCGGTAATTGTAGTGTACCACCTGCTTTAGTACGAGTTGCTTCTTCTTGTGTAACCTGTCCGTCTTCTTTCTGTCCACCTATGTTCCCCGACCAGGCACGTTCTGCACCCTGGACATCTGCCTGTCCCGGCTGGAGGACATCGCCACAGTCGATGTCCGTCAGACGGTGCGGCGCATGCGCACGCAGCGGGCGTTCAGCATCCAGACCTGGGACCAGTACTACTTCTGCTACACGGCGGTCATCGAGTACGCCCAGCGCCACGGGAAACTGAGCCCGGTGCAGTGGTCCGACTCCGACCTAGAGACTGACAGCGAGTGAGGGACACGCGGAGGGAGAGAGAGAGAAGCGGAACGGGATGGCCGACCTGAGCCGAAGTCATAGGAAGGAAAAGAGTGAGGAAGGACGTTCCAGATGACTCTTCGGCCATAAGAGGAGAGACAAAAGGATGGAGATGTTTGTTTTGGCTCTTGAAGTGATGATACAGACTCCCACGGTTGCTCCTCCTTCACGTGAACAGATTGACGGAGGAGGTGAAGAGCCGGAGGGGGAAATAAACCAGACCTACAGGGAGTGGAGACTGCGCGTTGCGTCAATGTTTGAGCAAGCTGTCCTGCCAATTTCCAAGCCCCTTTTTATTTAGCAAACTACAGGGGGGGACTTGGCCTGCCCTGAACCTGTCTTGTTGACGAGAGTCGTACGAGTTGTAGCATTTTTATATTGACTTGCACATGAGGAATGACAAACTTGAACTTTACCCCTTGAAGCCCTCCAAACCCTTTTATTTTCAATTTCTTGTTGCTCTTCGACCCTCAACACGTCTGTGATCACAGATCATGTGATTGGTGTGAAAAGGTTCAAACTTGAAAACTTTTTAGATTTTTTTTTTTAGAGGAAATGGTTGTTTGTGAGCAAATGGTCATAAGTGACAGTAGATCAGCATGAGCCATTTAGTCCATTTCTGTTTTTTTCTTTCCCTCGTCCTTTTTTTTTTTTTTTCTATGGTGCATTTTCTACGTGTTTCATATCTGTGCATATGTAGACTAACTTTTCAAAGCCAAAGTCCTCACCCTGAATGCTTGGATGTACTCCTCACTGAGATATTATAGACTGAAGCTAATGTATATTCTTGTAACATACATTATTGTGCATAATAACAACCTCTGAGAGAAGAGTAAAAAGAAGAAGAAGCCTTGTTTAATATAATTGACTTAAGCGTGAGAAGAAATATCTATGTAGCGAACCAGGCTAAGACAAAATACCAAAAGGAGTTCTGGTATTAAAACTGATATCGTATTGCAAATCGGTGCGATTTGTCATGTCTAACATCATCTTTACTGTTGGAGCGTTCTGATTGGACGATCCCAAGTAATTTGGCCTTATCTTGATTCACTGCCTCGTCGTTCTCAGACCTAAACCATACCTGAAACTGTAAACTTTTATTTTCCCCTTTTTCGAATCGTACTCCCTTGATACTACAACATTACATTACAGTCATTTAGCAGACGCTTTTATCCAAAGCGACTTACAATAAGTGTATTCAACATCGGTATTCAAGAGGACTACTAGTCACCAGAAGTCATAAGTGCATCTCCTTTTACAACCGTTGTTTGATTCTCGAGGCATATTCTGCCTCAGATAATTGTGCCTTCAAGTTCTCCTCAGCTTAACGTCTCGCTGGTATAGTAATAACACCCAAACGAGTGCACTTGAGTAGCACACGTTGACTGTGTGTCGCGCAGGACACCCACATTTTGCCTATAGTCCTGCACGTAGCGCGCTACTTCCGAATACCCTGGAAGTAGTGTGTTATCTGGGACCGAGCTCTGGTTCCAGACTTGGCTATTCTTTTATCATTTGACCTCAGGGGGTAATTCTAGTGTTTGTTTGTTTGCCTAGTGTCAAAGATCCGTTTCTGGGTTTGCCTCTGGTAAATTATCATTTAAGTAAAAAAAAAACTATATCGACTTTATTTTCTATTTTTTACTGTATTGTATCCTACTATATTTATGTCTTTGTAAAGCTTCTACAATATCGGAATCGGTGAATGTTGGTACGACGCGACGGAGAAAAACAAAGTCATAGCATTTGATAAGCTGAACGAATCAGATGGGGTGGGGGGAGTGAAATATATATTTTTTTGTTTTTCACAATGAGATTTTAGTGGAAAGTGTCACTTGCCATTGTATTTTCAGAACTGACTTGTATAAATGGTGATTGTTCAATTCTAGGACAATAAGGGGCGGGAGGGGTGGGGGGGCGGTTCAGGGGCGGGAATCTAATGAGTGTTTTTAAGACAGTTTATTGTTATTCACATTCACTTCTTGTACTGTCTGGTACCCAATTGCCAAGGACAAAGCAAAACACAGCTATCAAGAGTAAAAAAGAAATAGCAAAAAATACAAGTGGCTGCCATTTCTGTTCACAAAACCCCAGCTCGGTGTCTTAGTAAAAAAAATATAAATATATGTCTAGAATGGGTTAAGGTTTATGAGCATGGAAAACGAGCCTTGAATGTTTTTTTTTGGGGGGAGTAGCGGTGTCCGAGCAATTTAGTCAAGACACGCGTGCATATTGTTGGTGAATGTGGACCCTCCATCCCTCGATGCCAAAGGCCCAGGCTCACCCTGAACACTTGTTCTCCCGTCACACACACACACACACACACACACAGCAGCCTAACCAGCACGGACCTACCTGCAGCCTTGCATCTCCGGACACAAGAGACCTCTGGGACGTTACTACAGATTATGTATAGACACGAAAGGGGAGAGTCTCTGTCTCTCCCCCCCCCCCCCCCCCCCCCCCCCCATATGCTACTTTTCACTTGTTGTACGAGAAACGGAGAATGCAAATGTGCGTTTTGTTCACATGTCTTCATTTAATGTTCCTTTGTGTTTTTTTTAAGTTCTTGTGATTGAATTCTGGCCTTTTACATGCTGTCGGCCCGGCTGTCCCATTAAAGCAACAGTATTACTATCATGAATGAGTGACGGAGCTGATGTGACCTCTTCTTGACTGGGTGCTGTGGTGCAGCATGAAGCGACATGTTTTCCAAGCTAGTCTTCACTTTCCATTCAGTTGTTTTTTTTAATGTTATTGGTTGCGAATTGCTTTACAAAACAAGATATTACACACCAAACATCTGATGAGATTACAAAATATAAAGCATTGTTATAATTAAATACATTTTGTACACTATTATCTGTAAAGGAAACAGTCCACAAGAAAGAGAGAAGGTGGGAGGAGTCTTCAAATACTGAGCCTTAGAGCTGCTACAAAAATGCAACTGCCTCGATAAAGATGTCATTGATGCGACAGTGTTTTTATGTACAGATTAGACAAACAAAGTTAATTATATAGGCAGATTTGATTACCTCTGGACAAAGCTAGACTAGCTGTTTTCACCTGCTACGTCTTTAAGCTAAGCTAACTGGCGGCCGCCTGTGGCTTCATACTCAGCATACAGACAGCAGAGCATCATCCAACTCTCAGCAACAACAAAAACCTTTTTTTATTTTCCCAAAATGAACTATTCCTTAGTGAAGATTAGACCCAGTTTGCCCAGAGGAAATTAATGATATACTGTTTTTTTTACTGATGTAAACAAACCTTTCACAACAGCAGGCAACATATTTGACGTTGATTCGATGATATTTTCAATGTGTTTTGAATTTTTGGCCACTTTTAAATTGACCCTTTGCCAGTTTAACTATCTTTTTAATGTGTGTTGAATACACAAGATTTCCCCAGCAGCACACATGTTGCTTTGGGGTATAAATGAACTATTTAAGGTCAGTGTTAATAATAGTTGGGACTGTATGTAGTGATGTAATGATCTTATTGGTGGTGGGGTGGGGAGCAACCTATATAATATAAACATCAAACTGCTAAATAATGTCTATAACATCTGTAATAATACAACAAACAGCAGCTTGGTACCACAAGTTATACACCCTTTATTAAGAATAAATATACAAGTGCATCATAAATGTGACCGGTCCGGTTTAAAGTGACTGAGAATGAAATCAGGGTTCCCGCCCATTTTACATATTTCAAATTTCATACTTTTCCAGACTCAAATTTCCACCATATTTGTCATCCGAGTACAAATATCTACATGGTTATGTGAATAAATTGTTTTAAAATCCAACTGTTAACATGTATGATAGTATGTGGCCAGAGGATTATAGCTCGTCTCATACAAATGAATTGAAACCAAACTAACAGAGGGGATGTTCATGTACAATCCACCACGGAACTAATCGTCCATTGTCCATGAGAAAAAACACTCTGCTTGTGCTGTATGATCAACTTGTTTTTTTCATTCATTTTAACATATTATCCAGACCTGAGAATTACTCAAATCAAATTCCATACTTTTCTGTACAGCGTAGGAACCCTGACTCTATGTTTCTATGTAGTCAAATTCTCACAAAATGTGTGTGTGTGTGTGTGTTTTGTCACAAGGTTTAAAAAACGTTTCAGGTTCATCCAGTTTGGTGTGAAGACAAAACAAGTTAGAAGAGAGCAGCCGGTCGGTGAATCTGTTGCAGGTCGAACCGACTGGATGCTGAACCGTGCTCTCCATTCAGCAGCATCACCTGCGGATGTGGTTCTTTAGAAGTGAGCTGGGGTATGTTTTCTGGACTCGGGAGCAGGAGGCGCAGCAGACGCTCCTGTAGTAGGTGTACACACAGAGCCGGGCTTGAACCACCACCATACAGTTGTGATACTGGTCGCTGCACGATGGATCTGTGAGGGGAGAAAGAGGAGCAAGTGAGACAAAGTGAGGGGGACAACGGGAGAAGCAAAGCACACTCTTCCATTCGGGGCTATCTACTACACCCTTGGGGGGTGGAGGTGCTAATTCACTGAGCTGTCAGTCCCTCAGCCCTCAATGCTCAATACGAATGCCAGTCAAACTGAATCAGACTTAAGTCCAAGTAATGAATTCAAATTATTGCACTATTGTTATTAATTTGTATTAATTTATTATTATTTTCGATTTAATTCCCCTTTGTTATGAAGCCCCTAAATAAGAAGTCCACCTGTGTGTGTCACATGATCTAAGAGTCCAAGATGGAAAGAACATGGCACCACAACAAACCAAGAGAGGACACTAAAAACAACGATATTTCCTCCCTTGTTCCCTTACAACCGTGTTCTTCCCGGTTGAGACGGTATCGGCCATCGTCATGGCAACAACATCAACAGAAACCTCACCCCCAAACAGCTCCTCTCGCGTGGTAACCGCGGCGGTAGTAGGTACAACACGTGCTCGGCAGACTTACTTATCTCGGCTCCACACGGCTGCCTGTTGCATTCCTCTCGGCTCTCCGGGGTCAAACCGGGCTCACAGCGGTCGCTTGGGCTGACGTTGTCTGCGAGACAGCGCACCTCGCGCACGCGGTAGCCCCCGTTGCAGGAGCGCGAGCACTGAGATAGAGAGAGCGGAGGCAGAGGTGACGAGTTGCGCACACAGTATAAATAAAGTCACGTTAAGGACTTCATGTGGACCGTCATCTTCAAGGGGTCAATTAACCCAAATTACCAAAAATAACAATATTCTCAGACCTCTGAAACATCTGCCTCCAGCGCATAATAATAATAATAATGTTAATAGAATTTAATTTCTGGTGTTCAAAGCAAGTAAAGATGACATTTATAAAATCTCGAATGCAAATTGTCTTTCCAGAAATGTCACTCTTCACTTGATAATCCACGGACATCGCTGAGTACAGGTTTCACTAAAACTACTTTCTAACAAAGAATTAAAGTGTTCAGGTTAATATCTGTGGATTATCTAGATCAGGGGTCTCAAACTCATCTTCACTCTGGGCCACATCAGCATCATGGTCGCCCTCAAAGGGCCGGTTGTAAATGTAAGACTGTGTAAATGTAACTACTCCTAACATATTGATAAATAACTGTCTCTGCATTTGATTAGTTTATTCAAGTGTAAAAATATTGTACATGCAGTTATATACATGTAAAAATATATTTAAGCACATTCCTGTTAGAACTTAAATCCTTTTAATTTAGGGTTAATAAACCCACATTACTCTATCAAACTTTTAAGGAAAATAGCAAAGACAAATATCAAACACAAGTTATTACAATAACTTTGTTCAAAGCTTAAAATCCTTTCAAGGGTGTGTTTGCACAATCCCAGATGAAGTATTTCATCTGTTGTAAAGCCACGTTTAAAGTAGTCTTCAATGTACTCACAATACATTTACATGTCAAATGTAGAGTAACCTATGAAGAGCTGCTTCTATGACTGTGTGTTTAAGTATCTCATAATTATGACTTTGTATCTCATAACTTCGACTTTATATCTCATAATTTCGACTATGGGGCTATTTTTATTATCAAGTCTAACTTTAAATTATTATTTATTTTATTTTTTTTTCGCTGGCGGATTCGCGGGCCACATACAATGACGTGGCGGGCCTTGAGTTTGACACCCCTGATCTAGATGATTTGATCGTCATTTGACAAAACAATCCCAACTAAAGGTCCGCTACTCCTCTCTTCTCAGAGATGTCATCAGCAGATGGAGTCTGACCCTTCAACGCTCCTCCTGTATGTAACAACCAAATATCTTCATGCTGACTGATCTCTCAGATCCTATAAGTAGTACATGAGGGGTTAATCGTTGCACGGTGGAAGGACACTTACCGCGCTCCACTCTGTGACGTACCACTGGACACCGCATGGCTTCAGTCTGCACGGCTGAGCTGTGATTGGCTGAGAGAGACTGGAGCATTTCCCCCGGTCCGCAACCTCCACATGACCGTCGCTGTTGAAAATGCAAACCACACTCCGGGTCTGTGTGCCATTCCCGCACTCTGCCGAACACTTAACACACACACACACACACACACACACACACACACACACACACACACACACAGGTGAACTTCAAATGGATGTCTTCATAGGGTGTTTGTGTGTGTGTGTGTGTGTGTGTGTGTGTGTGTGTGTGTGTGTGTGTGTGTGTCAATGTGTGCGTGTCAATTTACCTGACCCCAGGGTCCGGTGTACCACTCCAGGTGGTTCTGGCAGGGACCTGACTCGCACGATGTGGCCTCTGGTGGGCGTTCCCCTTCGCAGCTGTCCAATGGGAGATCAGTCATGTGATCCATCAGGCACAGCGCCGTCCGGGTTCGATTGCCCCGACCACACTCCGCAGAACACTGAAGAATATCGCACGCACACGTATACGCTCTAAATCAGGGCCACTTCATATGTGACTTCACTTCCTCACACACACACACACACACACACACACACACACACACACACACACACACACACACACACACACGCGCGCACACACTAACAGTTTCTGCGTTACCCCTTGGCTCCAGAGGGAGGTGAACCAGCTGCGTGCACAGGCTCCCATGTCACAGTTCTGCAGCGTGTCTGGTTTGAGGTTCATGTTGCACTCCTCATCCTCCTCCACGTCACCCTGGTTGCTCACGCACACCACCTCCCTGCTGCGCTGGCCCACCCCACATGGCACCGAACACTGGGGGGACAGACGGTGGGAGAGAGGTAAATGGGTTTTTTCTTTATGAAAATGTACATGTTCTGAAAGACTTGTTTATGGGTAGAGTCATGTTCTAGTAGTACTGAGGCGTAATGGGTGTGATCTCACCGGGCTCCACTCGGATCGCGTCTCCCACTGGCTGCAGATCTTCAGCTGACACGTGGACGTGGTCACCGGCCCGTCGGGGGACCCGCACAGCTCTTCAGCCACGGCGACTGAGGTCTCCGTCCCGTTGGCGTGAACGCGGGTGACCTGGCGGCAGATGACCTGGCGGTGCTGAGTACCGGGTCCGCACCTCCTGCTGCACTCCGACCACTCCCCCACGTCCCAGCTGTCGGCCAATCACGGAGCAAAGAAGGGAGAGTTGAGAGGAAATAAAGAGCAGCTCGCAGTAGGTCATGGAAGATGTGGTTGCACCAGGGGCGTCGTTAGGCCTATTTTAGGGGGGCTGAAGCGCAAACATGCCACTCCCCTTGGGGCTAAGCGCCCCCTTTCTTTGAATCCTAGAAACGCCCCTGGGTTGCACAATGAGACGTGAGTTTGGTGAAGACATTCCTCAAGCAGAGTTTGACCGAGCACTATGTCCTCATTTTGACCAGTTATTGTGTGTGGTCTATAAGGGGCATTAGAAAGCCTCCAACAGGATATCGTAAACAGGGACGAGCAAAATGAGCCAATTTGTGCCGCACAAGTTCAGATGTTTCTCTGCGTTCTATTACTTCTGCTGCGTTCCCAATAGAAACATATCTATTTCAGACCGACAGCCATCAGGGATCTCTGATGCCGCGGGCGAAACATCTGACAGACCCACAAGCAAACGTACAGTTACTCCGCTAACACCCCGCTGCATCTTGGCGACTTGGTAAGATCCTGCGGTATTTAGCACGAGAAGCCACACCAAAGTAAGTCAGCGCGATTGACTTTGACGGGTGGCGACTGACTTACGATTTTTACTGACTTACGAATGTGTGCGAGTGATGAAGGCTTCACCATGAGAGAAACAGCACCATGTGGAACTAATAAAACGACGTACGCGTGCGTGTGTCTCATTCTCATGGTTCATCACCGTTGTATGCATCAGGTGTGTGTGTGTGTGTGTGTGTGTGTGTGTGTGTGTGTGTTGCTCACTATGCAGGACAGGGCTGGGTGTTGCAATCTTCTTCCTGGTTCGTTGGCTCAAGGGCAGGGTCACAGAGGTCAGCAGGAACAGTCATCTCAGAGTCTTTCTCCACACACCTCCAGAGTAACTGACGCCTGCCTGGCAAGTGTGCGGACACACACACACACACACAGAGAGAAGACTAAGCAAGTGAATGTGCGTTTGTCTGCAGAAATATGGCTGTATATATACACATATTTGACAGTCCATCCACCAGCAAAAATATGTTGAGGCACGTGCATTTTGCCAGCAACCTCAGCCCTTTGGGTGTGTGACAGCTACTGTTTAATTTAAGTTTAAAACCCGAGCCAATCAGAACCCACTGAGCTTTTTTTCGGGAGGAGGGCTTAAAGAGACAGGAGCTAAAATGAAGCGTTTCAGAGAAAGGTTGAATACAGGTATATTCAGACAGACAATACGTGAAAAAAACGAGTTTTTTTAAACCTTAAAGCATGTAAATATGTTCTAATAGAAACCCAAAATGTAACCCCAAAAGTATTAACCTGAAAATAAGCATGATACGTCCCCTTTAATTTAAGCCTGCCTGCACAGTAAATGCCCCGAATAATTATTTAGCACAAATAAAAAAAGCGCTGCATAAAAATTTGGAAAGCATTAATTCAATGTGCGGTCACCCCGTCTTTGAATTACATGAGGTTTCTCACCTGCACCACAGGTCGCACTGCACTCACTGCACCCACTCTTTGTCCAGGTGTAGGTGGGCCCGGGGTCAGAGCTCACGCTGAGGTCAGAGGGAACCTGGTTAGGGTGGGGTGTCTCTTTGATGATGTCATTGTTGGTGACGTCACCTTGGTGGTCCTTCTCACCTTGGTGGTTCTTCTCACCTTGGTGGTCCTTCTCAGCTTGGTGGCCCTTCTCTTCTTGGTGGTTCTTCTCACCTAGGTGGTCCTTCTCAGCTTGGTAGTTCTTCTCACCTAGGTGGTCCTTCTCTTCTTGGTGGTCCTTCTCTTCTTGGTGGCCCTTCTTACCTTGGTGGTCCTTCTCACCTTGGTGATCCTTCTCAACTTGGTGGTTCTTCTCACCTTGGTGATCCTTCTCAACTTGGTGATCCTTCTCAACGTGGTGATCCTTCTCACCTTGGTGATCCTTCTCAACGTGGTGATCCTTCTCACCTTGGTGATCTTTTTCAATGTGGTGATCCTTCTCACCTTGGTGATCCTTCTCAACGTGGTGGTCCTTCTCAACGTGGTGGTCCTTCTCAATGTGGTGGTCCTTCTCAACGTGGTGATCCTTCTCAACGTGGTGATCCTTCTCACCTTGGTGATCCTTCTCAACGTGGTGGTCCTTCTCAACGTGGTGGTCCTTCTCAACGTGGTGATCCTTCTCAACGTGGTGATCCTTCTCAACGTGGTGATCCTTCTCACCTTGGTGATCCTTCTCAACGTGGTGGTCCTTCTCACCTTGGGGGTTCTTCTCACCTTGGTGATCCTTCTCACCTTGGTGATCCTTCTCAACGTGGTGATCCTTCTCACCTTGGTGATCCTTCTCAACGTGGTGGTCCTTCTCAACGTGGTGGTCCTTCTCAACGTGGTGATCCTTCTCAACGTGGTGATCCTTCTCAACGTGGTGATCCTTCTCACCTTGGTGATCCTTCTCAACGTGGTGATCCTTCTCACCTTGGTGATCCTTCTCACCTTGGTGGCCCTTCTCATCTGAGTGGTCCTTCTCACCTTGGGGGTTCTTCTCACCTTGGTGATCCTTCTCAACGTGGTGATCCTTCTCACCTTGGTGATCCTTCTCACCTGAGTGGTCCTTCTCACCTTGGGGGTTCTTCTCACCTTGGTGATCCTTCTCAACGTGGTGATCCTTCTCATCTGAGTGGTCCTTCTCACCTTGGTGGTTCATCTCACCTTGGTGGTCCTTCTCACCTGACTGGTCCTTCTCACCTGACTGGTCCTTCTCACCTGAGTGGGATGGGCCTAATGTCAACTACAGGAAGAACCCAAATTTGACAGGCAAGTAATAGAAGAAAGGCAGTGAAGTCATTGGGAATGTTGGATTGATAGGTAATGGAATGGGATGGAATGAAGCATGAAATTAAATATATTAATGTTAAAGGGTCAGCACATCTATAGCACACGCAGGCCATTTCACTCATTCTGGCTCATTAGAACTTATTCTGTGTGTGTGTGTGTGTGTACAGACTGGGATCAATTGGCACATCCCTCACTCTCCTGTTTTCGTTGTTCCACCTGTTTGGTTGGTTGGTTCACCTTTATTTTTCTTATTATCATGAGTAAATATAGTGCACTATACACTAGATACTGTAGGGAGTCATTTGCATACATAACTCTTGTAATTATGTAGGTCTGATTAGCAACAAGAGTTAAAAACACTTGTGTGGATGTGCAGGGCCTTTAACAATATCTGATGTCTTTTGGGATCCCCGGTAATTAAATCATTATTTGTCAGCATCGACAGACACAAATGAAGCATTCAAAAAAAAAATCAAATTACTGTGGTTGAATATTAGGTAATGAAATCAAATCTGGCCCAAGTGACCTATGATTGTCTCCGTGTGCGGTAAAGAGCCCTTTTCCAGAGCAAAGTCTGGCTGCCTGCCTGCATTAAAGCTTATCAAAAGTCTAATCAAATTTTCGTAAGATGATTTAGCTGAAAATAATACATATTGGCGTTATAGTGAAATCTGAACTGAAAACATACACACACACACACACGCACACACACACACACACACGCACATGCATACACAAGCAGAGGCATCTGTTATGTGTTACACTCCCTGAGGGCAAACCAGAATATTCAGATGTGAGAAAATGGCCCTGTGGTCATTTAGAGTCACTCTAATAGAAGTGTGTGTGTGTGTGTGTGTGTGTGTGTGTGTGTGTGTGTGTGTGTGTGTGTGTGTGTGTGTGTGTGTGTGTGTGTGCGCGTGCACTCACCCAGGGGCAAAACGTCGGAAGGTGAATCTGGCTCAGGAGTGGGGGGGGTGTTCTTTAAAGGCACAATGTACTCATAGTATATACTGGGACCTGGTTGCTGGTAGATCAGCTGTGGGAAAGAGGGATGGATGAGGGGTATGTGATGATGTGTAGCATTGTAGTACTAGTAGTATTGTTTGTGTACAGTGTCCATTTGAATAATGGGGGCGGCTGCCATTGTGCGTCTCCAGTCCTTGCTCACATAAACATGCAGGTCCTCGGTCAGCGGCCCGGTTGCAGTGATGGACTCTCCTTTGCGAGAGCGGATTTCGTTGGGTCGTTGGTACGTCAACTGTGTCCCCAAGGCGGTGAAGCTCCCCTGCCTGTCAATCACCCAGTTGCCGTTGACGACGGAGAGGCCGCTTTGGGTTCGCAGAGCTGGAGGGAAAATCCCATGTTCATGCATCAGTGTAGTGTTTGTCATGGTGAAAATATGTCTGCTGTTAAGTATATATATGTGTGTGTGTGTGTGTGTGTGTGTCTACCCAGGTAGTTTCGGCTCTTCACTGTCTCCCTTATGCTGATGTTGCGTGCTCCTGTGGGAATCTCTGCGATCTTATGGTAGCCAACGTGCAGGAAAGTCCTGGAGAAATTCCCCTTCACCACCCGAAAGCCCTGCCAACACACACACACACACACACATGCACACATAGACACACTTTCATGCACACAAAGCCACAGGTACAGACGCTGTATGTGCCTCTGCGGCATGGCTTTCACCATCACTGGCATGTGTTTTCAACAGCGTAACCATAGATTCCGCTGAATCACTATTGCTGCTCTTTTCCTCTCGTTCTCACTCATCCATCCCTCTCTCCAACTCTTCTCCCTCTCTCTTGCTGGAAATCCCACAGCTCCCCCAGTCCAGTCCAACAGTTGGTTTGAGTTGGGGAGCCTTTCTGGTCCCCACTCCTCCTCTGCACAAGTCTCTATTTCATGTTTAAAGTTGAACTGCTCTGTTGTCTATCTCAACAGGCTCTTCTGGTTCTGCCTTTTTAATGCTTTTTATTCGCTTGATCTGTTAATGATTAGAGTGAGTGACAAAGAGATAATCTAAAACAAACCAGTGGTCTGTAATGCAGTTATTCCGCACTGCCTGATACTGATGAAGGATTTAAGTTGTAGCATGCATGAGTAAAGTGTGAAAATTATGCAAATTAATCACTAACACAGATCACATAAACTATTAAACTGCAGCTTAAAAAGACATGTAACTATATATTCTTTTTTTTTTTTTTCCATAACCATGTGGGTGTCCTACCTCCAGAAGGGGTGGGCTGGCTTTGGTATCCCAGGGAAGAGCACCCGAGGGTGGGTAGAGCAGGCCGATGAGGTGGAGGAGAGCCAGAGCTCGGCCCTGCCGCGGGGAGCAAAGCTGCTGCCACAATCCAGCCATGGAGAGACTGAGGGAGGGAGGACGCTCACACGCTCACACACACACACACACACGTGTGTGTGTGTGTGTGTGTGTGTGTTTGTGAGTGTGTGTTTGTGAGTAGGGGTTGGCTTGAGGGGTGGGAGGGAAAAAAAGGCAAAGTTTGGGAGGGATGTAAGGAGTTGTGTTGCACTTTTTTTTTTTAAGCTGTTGCAAGTTGGAAGTTGCACCCATTTCGCACCTCAGTATGAATGCTGTGACGGCTCATAATGTGCGTTTGTGGCTTGAAGACAGGCTCCTGTAGTGTATCATGAAGATTATCCCAAAAACAACATCTCTCCCTGTGAATCCTCATGCAGGTTTGTGAGGCTTTCCACTTCTTCTTTTCACTTCATAAAGCTTTTCTAGTTCTGGGTAATTCCTTTCTTTTTCTTTTTCTTTTTTTTGTTTCACTAGTGATGGAGAAAAAGAAGGATAAAAAACAAAATAAAAGATACCACGGTAAGAACGGCTTGGATTGAGGATAATAAGAAAGGATATGTTCTATCTATTCACAACTTAACCCCTTCTGCGTGATTCAGAATTCCTTCATCAGTGAATCACTTCCAACGGATGCCAGCTTCATAGTGACTCAGTTTAGCCCCGTGTCCGGGAACAAACAGATCGATTCAAAAAATGCCTGTAAATCCACTGGCCAGGAATCAAAACCCCAACACTCCCAAAGTCTTCATCCAGATGGGCTATGGTTACGTTTGCATGGACATAAATGATTGGGAGAACACACATGGGTGCAATATATTCCCCTGGCTGAATCTTTTAGTTCTGGGCAGAGGACCCTTTTAGCCCTGTAAACACAATGTAGAGTAGGTCGTCTGGCTCTTTAACTTTCCACTGCTTTATGTCATGTAGTGAGCAGAGGTGAAAGTTGTAAATATCAGGAACCACTTTAAACGTTGAGTGTTGCAGTGTGCGGAAATTGAAAGGGACGGAGCGGAGGTGATGCGTTTTTCCCACCTTGTGTCGTGCGGAGAAGCAGAAACACAAAGTTTCAGGTCTTAAAAAAGCACTTTCACCATAGATTGCTAGCTGATCAACACCACAGCTGCTCACAACACGGGTGTGAAATTGCTATTGGCTGAGAGTCTCACAATTTTCTCTACGAACCTCTTTCTGAAAGCGTGTGTTCTTAGGTGTGTGTGTGTGTGTGTGTTTGAACCCTACAAAGATATATGAGTCACACACGTGTGGATAAAGCGCCATGATGTCCGTAATACATGGTGAATCAATGGGGTCACAGTGAAAGCAGTGTGGGTGAGAAAGACAAGCGGGCTGCGATGTGTGATCTCTGTCTGCATCGGTCTCTCTTTGTGACCTTTGACCTGAGACACATAAGGACACTGACAAACACCATTAGGATTATAGCATAAACCCTACACATATTCTTTTCTTTCTCCGCCTCTCTGGCACACGGCCAGATCTAAGACGCCGGTCCCCTGCAGTCAATACCCACCAGTCACTGAGCCCCGACAGAGGAATTCTGGGAGCCTCCAAAAGTCTGTCAGGGAACACTGGGAATACCGTCGAAGGCGCTGCAACGTCTATTTTCCACTGTGACAGCTTAATAGCTGCCATGTCTGACTACACACACACACACCCACACACACCCACACTCACACACACACACGCACACACACACACACACACACACACACACACACACACACACACACACACGCACACTGTGAGTCCCTGAGAGTGACTGGAAGTGGCACAGAGGCTCTTAAACAACTCAAACAATGACACGTACCAGCATAGCTTACATGCATACAGGTTGCTGCTACAATGATCTGTGACGATGATACAGTTATCATCTTTTGATGCGATTGCAGCGGAATTAAGCTAACGACATTGAATCTGCTTAGATTCAGCACTGAAGCTTGTATGTGTGAGACTTTCACTGGCAATCCCTCGAGCAGACGCAGGCTGGCCGTGGAAGTTCTGCGCTGTCTGTTAAAAGCATTGACTGTAACAGAACTTGTCCTCAAAAGCATTACAACCATTTAAAAAAAAGGGTTTCTTCTGAGTTCCATCTTATAAAAGATAAAAGGAGGGGGGGGGGGGGGGACACCCACTGGCTTACAGAACGTTACAGTACATTGAAAATAGGTTTTGAATGTGCAGTAAGATTGTGAGCTCATGCAGATTTGGGAATAAAAGAGCCCTTACTGATAGTTTTGTAAAAAATAAAAAAAGGCCTGAAACGATTTTTTTCTATTGCTTTCTACAAGATTTAACCACATCTGACTATTTAAAATGTGTTTTTATGTTTTTATGTATGTGTGTGTGTGTGTTAGCTGGCCAAAAAAACAAGAGGAAAGGAAGACAAAATGCTAAAGGACACAGTCAACAGAGGTTTAGCTCAGCCCTAAAATTAAATCTTTGTCGTCCTTGTACCACCATACGAACTGATTTTCTACATTTGTCTTTAATTTTCCCCTTTTCTTTTCTCATCTTCCTCTGCTCTCCCTTCTCTTTTCCATTTCTCCTCACACTCGTCTTCCCCTCTACCCCCCCAGCTGTGGGTTGTTTGATGTCCCTCTGTCCTGTCCTGGCCAGCTGCCCCCAGAAACCAAATGAGGGGTTTCTGTCATTCCACTGACACCTGGTCGCCCCCTAACCACCGGTTGCTTCCCGAACGACCAACTCCTTCCCTAACAACCATGAGAAACACAGGTCGACCACCGATCAATCACGAAAAATTCCTCTGCAGCTGTCTGTCAGTGCTGGCTAAGTGTCAGGATGTAACATTTGCACCCGGTAAACATGTTTTTCGTATACTTCACAGTCTAATGCATGACTGAGATGACCTGACTGCCAGACGCCTTGCTACTTACATGCTATTGACAAAAACAGGTGCAGCAAGATGTCCTTTCCAATACCTTTAATGTAGGACATTGGCCAAGAGAGAACTTGTTACTGTGGCGCTTACAGCCCAACAAGAAAACTGCAACAGTGAGAGTGGTTCTATATAGTCATTACAGCTGGCTGACAAAAAGACAGGGGGTCTGTTAAAATACATGCAGCGGCCTCTGACCTCACCTCTCACCTTCTGCTAATTACAGGCTGGAGGAGCCGTGAAAGGGGGAGACACACACACACACACACCTTCTGACACCCTAAATACACCTCTCTGGTCAGCCGCTGCAGCCACATGCCTGCAGCACTGCAGGTCACCCATTGCAACACACAGAATGCCTTCCATCCCACTGGTTGTATATACCTGCCCATGAATGCACATGAGGTCATGAAGTCAGGTAAATGTCACAGCTAACCTGCTCCATCTTGACCACTGAGAACATCAAAATGCTGTGTGCACATGAAGTTCTGATAGTACTTAGATTCTACTTAAGTAAAAAAAAAATCAGTACAGGACTTATACTTGTAATTGACTATTTTAATGCTGTGGTATTGCTAATTTTACTCAAGTAAACAATCTGAGTACTTCTTCCACCACTGTCTTGCCATCCTCGGTCGTGCTCAAATGAGCCTGCCCAGCATTTTCACACATGTCATAAAGCATGACAGGACGTTTACTGCTTTATTGTATCATGCAGCGCACCTATGATGCATTTTCTGTTTGTCCCCTTTCCTTATTCTCCCTGTATGTATGAAACTAATGCAGTCTACCTTCATAAAAAAGTTGTTGAGAGAGGTGTTGATTAAATATCTATTTACAAAATTAATATTGAGAGTCTACAATAAAAACGTGTGTCCGTTTAATGCGGTACAATTCAACGACACTATAACCTACAGCCTTTAAACGCACCATCAAATTGAAACTCTTTTTTTCATGGCCGCAGTACTGTTATTCGCCACAAGGGCGCGCGCTGCACACAAACCGGAAGCAGGAAATGGAGACAGTCGACGTGCGAAATTCAAATTTCTGTAACAAAACATCTCTGCCACAGGGCTTTTCCACATGACGTACGGTTGCTAACTGATTTTACCGTTTTCACACTAATTCAGGTAAATTCGTGTCGGGCTGCGGCATTCAGTTAGCTAGTAGTGACGTATGTTTTACTGACGTTCCCTCTATTATTTTTGGTGGTATTAACGAGTTTTGTCAGCTAACGCTGCTATTCTTTTCAGGGTCTATTTAGCTTGCTGGGCGTTAGCTGCCTGCTAACGTTTATCTTGAACCGAACGAGAGTGCTAACACTGCTTCTGTAAATCCCTTTCTCTCACCGCAGAGAGGTTTATCGTGGTGCGGGGCTGAAGCGGGGACTATGCCTGTGGAAAGAACGGAGCACCGCGGGGCCGAAGAGCTCCACAGATACTATGAGGTTTATGAGACTATCGGCTCAGGTAATGACGGCGTTCATGTGTGACAGCGCGTGAAACGGCTCTGTCGGTGCCATGTCCTCTCTGATGTGTGTGTTATGAACGTTGTGTGTTGGTCAGGAGGCTTTGCCAAAGTCAAGCTGGGTCGACACATCCTGTCGGGAGAGAAGGTTGCCATTAAAATCATGAACAAGAAGGATCTAGGGGTGAGTCAAAGAATCCCTTTACATACTCAGGTTGTTGGAACATCTGTTGTAGATGTTTGCATTAAACAGGAAACCTGAGACAAAACAATAGCAACGCAAAGTTACCACACCCCAAAGTGATGATTGCATGGTGTACAATGATATGACGCAAAGAAAGGCAACAAATCCTGAATCTGGCAAGTTTATATGACTGACAAATATAGCTACACATGGCAGATGCATGCAAAACATATTTCTAAATTAGTATCATTGCAATCAACTATTATAACATTATTATGCATTACATCATATACAATTATTCACAATAGTTAAAATATTAACTTAAATATCAATTTTACAGAAGTCATTATTTAGAAATCAGAATTCAGCAAAATGGCGACAGAATATGTTCATGTTAATCACAGTATGATTCCTCTCATCTGTCTTTATTTAGTTATTTATTCTTCATTATATACCTGGATGCCCATGTTTGCTGATGTCCTTGTTTTCTGCATGCAATCATTAATTCTAATTCAAAAATTAATTTAAAAATCACACAGATTAAAAAAACAAATTGTACATTAATACAAACAACTGTCCCCCCCCCCCCCAGGATGACCTGCCCCGTGTGAAGGTGGAGATCGAGGCCATGAAGAACCTGAGTCATCAGCACATCTGTCGTCTCTACCAGGTCATAGAGACCTCCACCCAGATCTTCATGGTGCTGGAGGTGAGCACGCAACACACAGACACTGTGTGTGAGTGGGAATGTGACATCGTCCTGTTCGGTAATTTAGCATCTTTCTCCCCCCCCTCTGTCCTTTTCTTTAAAATCTCAGTACTGTCCAGGTGGGGAGTTGTTCGACTACATCATAGCAAGAGACCGTCTGTCAGAGGAGGAGACCAGGGTGTTCTTCAGACAGATTGTGTCTGCGATGGCCTACGTCCACAGCCAGGGATACGCACACAGAGACCTCAAACCGGTAAAGACCACCACTGGTTGTGCGTGACTGAGAGGATGTGACACGACAACAAAATGTGTCTGCTTTTCTGTGACTGCATGCTGGTCTTAACGTCTGCTGCCATGCTCGTCTTGAACTGTAGGAAAACCTGCTGATTGATGAAGACCACAACTTGAAGCTCATAGACTTTGGATTGTGTGCCAAACCGAAGGTAAATCACCAACTTTCCCCGGTTATCTGATCGATCAAGTAATGAGAAAGGGGTAGAAAGCATAAACATGGTGGCGAATCTATTTGGTGGCTCCCACCACAATGTGTATGTGGTTATCTCTCTTCTAGGGAGGTTTGGGTTATGAGCTGAAGACGTGTTGCGGGAGTCCTGCGTACGCTGCTCCTGAACTCATCCAGGGAAAAGCATATATTGGTTCAGAGGTGAGGCATGCACGCTACTGTTTACAACTTTTAGAGCCACTGCGGTTGCCCTTAAATGCAAAAAAAAAAAACCCTCTCATTGTATTTCCACTAAAAAAGTCATGATTACCTGCCTGTTCCACTTCCAATTCTGCCCTTTTTTCATGGTGCGCTGATCATATTCGCTGGTGCATGACTCGGTGCAACTGAGCTGTGAAATCCTAACTGTAAAGCTGAAAATACTGCTGCGTGCTGTGTAACCTCCAGGCGGATGTGTGGAGTATGGGAGTGCTGCTGTTCGCCCTTCTCTGTGGATACCTACCCTTTGATGACGACAACTGCATGGTCCTCTACAGGAAGATTACAGTAAGAGCACTGACACGCTCCCAGCTGTTTATTTCGGATCATTTGAAATGCTGAACCCCAACTATGTAAAGCAAAGTGTTTTATTTTATTATTTGACGTGTGAAAAATATTGGATCCTGGTGTTCCTCTTAAATATCTTGTGTCCATTTCCTGCTATGATTGTGTGCTTGAATGGTTCATGGGATATTAATCAAATCCCAATAGCGGAGAACATTTACGTTTGCCTCTGTTTCTAGTGTATTCACGTTTCATTATGTGTTTTTGTGCCTCTTCAGAGAGGTAAATATGATAACCCCCAGTGGCTGTCTCCAGGTAGTGTCCTCCTCCTCAACCAGATGATGCAGGTACACAAAAACAATCCCCGTCTTTCCCTTTTTAGCTATTTCACAGAAACGTCTCACTGCACAACGGTGGAACTCATCAACACACATCGACGCATCAACTTGCTACAATAGAGGAGAAGAAGCCATTTAGAATTTACATAATTGGAATATAATTTATACAACATGTGCAATATTTTAAACATGCTGCAGCTTGTTGGATGTGTGGTCTCTTGCGTATTGAGTTGTAGTTCCCGTGTGCGTCCTGTAGGTGGACCCCAAGCGGCGTGTTACAGTTCGACAGCTGCTGGACCATCCGTGGGCGATAGAAGACTACAACAGCCCCGTGGAGTGGCGTAGCAGGCAGCCGGTACACACACACACACACACACACACACACACACACACACACACACACACACACACACACACTTCTTTACAAATACAGACACAAACATACAAACAGAACTGCACGACTGCAGACTCCACAGTAGCTTTGAAGCGTTCATGGGGCAGCACGCTGCCTAGTTTTTCTTTAGCACGTTTCTTTTGAATTCAAACTGTTGATTCGATCCATTTAGTTATTGTTCCAATTTTTTTTCAGTCACCACACCATTTCCCTTAAACAATTCCATAATCCTTAAAATGTATATTATTATTTGAGTATTGCTGTTTTAGTGCTGACAAATAAGAAATGTTGGGGACAAAAACCTCTGTCTTTGATTTAGTGTGAACGTGCCTCGTCTCCTCTGTAGATCGGCCACATCGACGAGGACTGTATCACCGAGATGGCTGTCAACATGAAGCGATCGAGGGAGAGCACCACGGCGCTGGTCAAGGAGGTGTGTGCGTGTTTGTGCTCACATTTCAATGTTTATTGTGCCGGTCACTTCATCATCTGTTGATTTTCTTGTGTCGTGAGAGAGAGAGAGAGAGAGAGAGAGAGAGAACTACGCTTGTCAATCATGTTTGCACCCCTCGTATTCTGTGCAAACATGATATTTTACATTCTCTCTGTGAGATACGCAGTCTAACACAAATGAACTCCCACAGTGGTGGTACGACCAGACTACAGCCACCTACCTGCTGCTGCTGTCAAAGAAGAAGAGGGGCAAACCTGTTCGCCTGCGCCCCGAACCGACCGTGTGTGAGGACTCCTGCTCTCCACTGCACCAGGGACTACAGGTCAGACTCCCAACATGCTTTGCTCTTTTTCTGGGCCACTGACTGTCTTCACGTCTCTACCCTGTACACCTAAAGTACTTCCTGTTTCCCAGTACCAAGTGTTTTTTGTGTGATCTTTTTTTCTTCTTTTCTCTCTCGTGTCCAGGCGAGGGAAGCCCTTCACTTCAGCGAGGACGAGGACGCCGTGATTGTGGGTTCTCTGGACTTTGGCTCGGACTACATCGACGACTGCCCGTGGAGTCAAGTCAAGCAATACACACCCAAGGGAGTCCGAGGTCAGCCCGATGGAGCAGCGAACCACAAAGACGCGGTATGCGAAAGTTGGAGCGCACTTGTGCCGGCCGCGATTATGAAGCGCCGTGACTCTTTACCATCAAGAGAGAAAGAAAAAAAATCTCCTCACCACGTTTCTCTCTTCTCCATGTTCCCAAAGAGACCAGCGGAGAAAAGGTACGCTTACAGCCCGACCCCAGAGAGGGGCCGGACCCCAGCGCAGCACCGCCAGGACAGGAGGGACCGAGACCAAGAGCGAGCCTGCGAGAACAAGGAGAACAAGGAGAACAAGGAGAACATCGCCGTGCAGGAGAAAGACGTCGAGATATTTGCGTTGCCTCCTCCTCGCACTCCTGCTTCCAGTAAGAAGAACGCACGGCCCAACAAGAAAGTGTTGACCACGCCCAACCAAAATGCTCACGTCAATGGCACCCAAACCAAGGCAGTCACACCTAAAGGTAAGGGGCGTCCACTCAACCCGACAACACAGAGCTTCAGTTCATCATACGCTTTATTTGTATACTGTAATTGTTTTTTTGTGTTCCAAACAAGCCCTTGACGCACAATCTCCATTAGATTATTTGCATTAGCCAGCTGTCCCTCTCTGCGTCGCTCTCTTCCATTTATTCGTCCCCTCGCTCAGCCTTCACGCGGCTCTCGTAATCACAAGTGCCTCGTCCACATGCCACACATTTGCAAATAAATTGTCTTCTGGTAATAAACTCATTTATTGGGCCGGTTTTTACTCCAAAGCCTCTCATATTTCCAACGATTTAGCTGTCATTACTGAAACCGCTGAAAACGGACACATGCACACTTATCTCTGTCAACTCGAAGCTGAGGTTATTATCAGGGAGCTAATTCTGTTCACTGGTCTATAAATGAAGGACGCTAATATGAATGGAGGATCATTAAAGTCTTAATTATTTGTCAAAGTGAATTCTCTGCTCAGATGTCCGGCCTCATTAGTTTCCTCTATAAACGCGATGCCTGCAGCAGCTGACCTGTTTGGTGTTAAACCTTTGGAATCTGGCTCGGCCCTGCGCTCCTCACAGCCTCCCGTTCTCTAAGCTGCAGAGCAGACATGCTGCCTCTGACAAACTTGTTCACACACACACACTCAATGTGGTCTCTCTGTGTGTGTGTGTGTGTGTGTGTGTCCCTAGGCGTGTGCTGTGACAGGTGTAGCTGTCTCTTTCCTCTGCTCACCGTCCCACGTGGGCTGTAGTGACATGTGTTCTCTTGCCACTAAAGCCTGTCTCTCTCTCTGTGTGTGTGTGTGTGTGTGTGTGTGTGTGTGTGTGTGTGTGGCCTCTTGTCTCTGTGTTCAACAACCCCAATGACGAAGCCAGCCAGTTCCATGTATAAGAGCAAAGGGCTGAGTTTGAAAATAAATAATCTAGTTTCAAGTTGTCCGGAGAGTATCGCATATTTGTTTATTGAAGCTATAAGATGCTGAGTGACATGTTAAGGTTAAATATTCAAACCCAAACTGTTGGTTTTCAGTGGTTCCATCAAATAGAAATATATTGTCAGTCTTGTGCACCATTTTTACCATTAATCTGCAGATTATTTTCTAAATTAATCGTTTGGTCTATAAAACATGAAGACAAACAAAAACCTCCAACACAACTTCCCAGAGCGCGAGGTGACCTCATCAAATGGCTGGTTGCATAGCGAGACTTTGCTATGAGTGGGTCTGACTAAGAGGTTAACGTGTCTCTACTCCGCTTTAACCACGGTCTCTGTTCTGTGTGTGTTTTGCAGCTGGAGGCAGTGCCTCTAAAGAGCACTTTAAGAAGAGAGCAGCAGAGTTCAAGGAGCTCGCGGACGTTGAAATACTGGCCTTCAGTCCTGAGCGAAGGTGAGTGGAGGCTCTGAGGTGACGGAGAGAAACTGTGTGTGTGTGTGTTAGCAGCTGAATGGGATGAATACGGACGATGATGGGGCAGGAGGGAGGATAAAGCTCATAAGTACTCGCGCTTGGCACCGTAGCGAGCCTCTGCAGATGGTGCGCAAGCTCCAAGCATGCACAGAGGCGTATATAATCTATACACTGTGCGCTGCATTATAGTCCGAAACATCTGAGGGCTCACAAACAAAATGAACCGTGTAGAATCAAAAAGACAAGGAGTGTAACTCATAGAAATGCCCATAGACTGTAGTTGTAACCAGCAAGAAATCATAAACCTCCACAATGTCGAGGAGGGATTGAAATGATCTGCTACCTCATATTCATGGACTACTTTATCGCCTTCATAAAAGCAAAAATCTGATTATTTACGGGATATTCAACCTTTGCTTCTTTATAACGAATTTAATACTTGACTTTACAGTGAATTACTTACTCAAATGTAGATTTTTGAGACCTTATTTCTAAAGCATCTAAAACAAATTGGCCTTCTTTGTCTAATCCCATGACGTGTAAATAGTGCTTTTATCAGTAAACTATTTGTGACAGTCACGTGATCGCGTGTTCCCAGTTACAAAAATTCAGAGGTGCCGCGAGCACTTGCGCACCTCGCTCCGGCTTCACTATGGCGAGTATAAACTAAGCTTAAGAATGCTGCAGACTTCAAGGTGGCCTAAAGAGACTAAACCACCATTAAAAGGTAATTTAATTCTAAAGGATGATGCTCGTCCAACAGCCTCGCTCACTCAGTCTAAGTCGGTTTGAAAGAGATGATCACCTAAATTAGTAAAGAATTGGACTGAATCGTGCCCGTTTCTGTCCTGAAACACTGAAATGTAAACCCGCGATCTAGTGGAAGGGTTAGGTAAGAGCAGTTTGATCAAACGACCCGCCGGAGCGACTAAACGTGAGACCCGGTTTGCCATCCCAGGTCTCGGTCGTTGGACATGGCGGTCACAGAAGACAGCGGGAAGAAGAAGAGGGGAGGAAACGTGTTCGGTTCCCTGGAGAGAGGCCTGGACAAGATGATCACCATGCTCACCCCCAGCAAGAGGCGAGACGGCCCGCGCAAGATCAAGGTACGGAGCGCAGGACCTGCTCCTGCACACTGCAAACCTGTCACCTGTTCTGCGTCTCGAGTATTGCACGCATCACTTTCTTTGTCTCGTCTTTTCCCGCTAGGCGCAGTACAACGTTACTCTGACCAGTCAGACCAATCCAGACCAGATCCTCAACCAGATCCTCTCCATCCTGCCGGAGAAAAACGTTGATTTCACACAGAAGGGGTAAGAAGATAACGCATCACATCGCCTCTCCTGATCAGACGGCCCAGCGTTTGATGCCATCCTAATGTTCCTGCGCCGCCTTTCTTTTAGGTATACCCTGAAGTGTCGGACCTGGGGCGACTTCGGGAAGGTCACCATGGCGTTTGAGCTGGAGGTGTGCATGCTGCAGAGGCCGGAGGTCGTCGGGATCCGGCGCCAGAGACTGAAGGGAGACGCCTGGGTCTACAAGCACCTGGTGGAGGACATCCTCTCCTCGTGCAGTATCTAAATCATTGCACTTTCCTAACAACGTCACTTCCTGGTCCAAGTCAATGGACACTGGCCTTTTTGTGTCCAAGAAGAAATGATGTCTGATCAGGGATGGATGCACAGATTCAGACCCGGGAAGGCGTCTTAGCACATTAATTATTAGCCCTTCATTATTCGTAGTGAATATTTCAACCTGTCCTTAGGCCAGCCTGCAATCCCCAGAGTACATGTTACATGAAACGTGCGAGCATTACATGCCAGGATCCTGTACAGCGTATCTTGTTTTATGTAGAGCATTGCTCTTTTACTTCATAATTATTAAGCTGGAGAACGCTACGAACTGTATACCTTCTGGCTGCTTATTACCATATTTATGTTTGTATGTTGTTATTGTCCCCTGTAGATGTAACTTACTGTCATTAATGTACATGTTTACAATTCTTCCATCCATGGCATTCTTTTTTACATGGTCGTGTTGTACGAAGCGTCTGCTTGTATTTCTCATTGGTGCTTGTCTAGTTTTTACTGTCTGTCACATTTCTATTGACATAAATGGAGCGAAATAAATGGTTTCCCGTGAATGTAATAAGCTCGTGTTTATGGAGACGGACGATCTAGATTAATTTATCTACTTCACTGACATTCACTGTTTTTTTTTCATTTTTCTTCATTCACTCAGCAGTTTGATGGAGCAGTGGTGTGTTTTACACTCTTGTCATCATCCTTCTGTTTGTCTCCCGGTCTTCACTCCTCTTTGGCAGATTGATGGCGATAGTTTAGCTGAGTGACGGCTTCTGTCCGTTCATATTTAGTAAAAGTAAGTGGTGAGTGTCACTTTAGATACTTTGGGTTTGAAAGCACATGTTGAATACACACGTTTTGATAATGGAATCTAACTACAAAAAAATGTTTTTGTCTCTGCATTTTTATGCAAAAGTAATGCGTTTACCTGAAAATGTTGCCACATATACAGTATGCTGTATTGTATCCTTGAAAAGTTAAGACCGGGTCATTCATAACCACAGTGGACGATGGCGATTTAGCCCTGACGCTGAAAATGGTGGATGATCATGGTAATGGCAGAAGTGGCTGCCTGAACGGCTGAATAATGAGCATTGCCGGCAACATCTGAACAACCTCTCCCCTCCCCGTTCCTCGACAGGACGCCCCTTCATAACCGCGCTGCAGCTGATTGGCGTTCATTGGTGGCAGGTTCTCCTTGGCATCTCAGCAGGGGTGGGGGGGTTAACGATGGTGGAGGTGATGATAAGGGGGGGGTTTAACCTTAATGGGGGGGGGGGGTTGAAGTTGAAGAGATAAAAAATGAAAAGCACATCCTCCTCAGCCCGTATCCTCCATATTGACTCCTGCTGGGCTGTGGACAACAGCTGGAATAAAAGCCAGCGGTCACCTCTCACACACGGGTGCATCTCAATGAATTAGAATCAAAAAGTTAATTTATTTCAGAAATTCAATTCAAATAGTGACTCATATATTATATAGATTCATTACACACAGGATGTTATATTTCAAGCGTTTATTTCTTTTAATTTTGATGATTATGGCTTACAGCTAATGAAAACCCAAAATTCAGTATCTCAGAAAATTTGAATATATAAGACCAATTAAAAAAAGGATTTGTAATACAGAAATGTTGGTCTACTGGAAACTATGTACAGTATGCACTCAATACTTGGTCGGGGCTCGTTCTGCATGAATTACTGCATCAATGCGGCGTGGCACGGAGGCGATCAGCCTGTGGCCCTGCTGACGCGTTATGGAAGCACAGGTTGCTTTGACAGCGGCCTTCAGCTCGTCTGCATTGTTAGGTCTGGTGTGTCTCATCTTCCTCTTGACAATACCCCATAGAGAATCTATGGGGTTTAGGTCAGGAGAGTTTGCTGGCCAATCAAGCACAGTGACACCGTGGTCATTAAACCAGGTATTGGTCCTTCTGGCAGTGTGGGCAGGTGCCAAGTCCTGCTGGAAAATGAAATCTGCATCTCCATAAAGCTTGTCAGCAGAGGGAAGCATGAAGTGCTCTAAAATGTCCAGTCCTTTTTCTCCTTAGCCCAGGTAAGACGCTTCTGACGTTGTCTCTGGTTCAGGAGTGGCTTGACACAAGGAATGCGACAGTCGTAGCCCGAGTCCTGGATACGTCTGTGTGTGGCGGCTCCTGAAGCACCGACTCCAGCCGCAGTGAATCTCCCCCAAATTCTTATAATGGGCTTTGCTTCACAATCCTCACAAGGCTGCGGTTATACTTGTTGCTTGTGCACCTTCTACCACACTTTTTCCTTCCACTCAGCTTTCCATCAATATGCTTGGGTACAGCCCTCTGTGAACAGCCAGCTTCTTTAGCAGTGACCTTTTGTGCATGGCTTACCCTCCTTGTGGAGGGTGTCAATGTCTTCCCCGTGGTTGTGTAGCCGACTGAACCAGACTGAGACCATTTAAAGGCTCGGGAAACCTTTGCAGGTGTTTTGAGTTAATTAGCTGATTAGAGTGTGACACCAAGAGTCTACAATATTGAACTTATTCACAAGATTCTATAATTTTCTGAGATACTGAATTTTAGGTTTTCATTAGCTGTAAGTCATAATCATCAAAATTAAAATAAATAAATGCTTGAAATATATCACCCTGTGTGTAATGAATCTATAGAATATATGAGTTTCACTTTTTGAACTGAATTACTGAAATAAATGAACTTTTCGATGATATTCTAATGCATTGAGATGCACCTGTGTAAGAGAGACTCTTACCCTCTTTTCCGGCCTTTCCGCCATTTTCTCCAGCCACGACATGAGCCACATTCTTCTCACCTGTTTTGCATTCTGACTTTGCTGTCAAACATTTCGGTTCTGTATCAGGTAGATGATTCACTGTTTTCTCCTCGTAATAAATAAAAATAAAAATCCTGTAGAGGTCTGCAAATCTAAATGAAATGATTCTTGTCATTGTTCCTCCATTCAAACAGGGGGCACTGCAATCTCTATTCTCATGAAGTTCAGTCCATGCTTGTTTGAAACAGGTTTGAAAACCAGATCAAGAGGGCATGTCTGAGGATTATTAATGAGTTGAAGCTGAGGAACTTTGCAGAGTGGGGGAGCAGCGCGAGGCTTGAGCTGAAACCCAGTGTGTCCAGTTTGGAAGCAGTAGGTAGGATTTCTTCTTGAATGCTCTCGACAGATTACAGCAGATTTGTGTTCACTGGTTTTGTTTGTTCTTCTCAGGCTTGAGAGACATGAGGCTCCTGCTGACAACCGTTCTCATTCTCCTTTTCCTATGTGAGTTTATGTTTTTTTGAGCAGAGCTGTTACACTGATACGGTCCAATAATTTTGCTTGCAGTTTTTTATTTTTTTTGTGAGGCAGCTGCATGACACATCCATTTATTTTTGTTCCTCTGACTGCATATCTGTCCATTACTTTATTTTTCAGGGCTTCGAAAGGCTCAGACGTCCAATGACAGCTTGTATGGAAATCCTTGTGAGGTAGGTTGATTAAAGTAATTAGGGCCTACACATGCTTTATTTATATATATATATATATATATATATATATATATATATATATATATATATATATATATATATATATATATATATATATATATATGTATGTTCCCAACTTGGGGGTAGGAGATTTAAAGGGATAAGAGATTTCAAAAAAAATTAAAAATCTTTTTTTACCTCCAGGCCTAAAAAAACCTTTCATATTTAATATTCTGGTGGGTGAATGTGGTTGGATTTCAGCATGTTTTGTTGCATGTCGTACCCCTTACACCCCATGTTTTCTTCTTTACTACCAACTGTCCAATAAAGGTAAAAGAAATGCGACTAGCTGGTGAACATAGTGGAGCATTTAGAAGCTAAAGAGACCGATATATATAGTTGGTGGAGACCAAAACGGAGCTAAAAGAGCCACGACTCCAAATATACTTGGATGTTACTCCGTCGCCGGTCCCTTTTCATCAGTTATCATAACGTCAACTTTGCATTTTCTTCTTTTAGGTTGTGGCGGTGAGCGAGGCCGCGGCGTCGCTCCTCTTGTCCCCTCTGTCGCTGTACTCCTGGCTGGCGTCCACGCTGCTCAGACTCGTCCTGTCCGTCCCGGCTCTTGTCCTCAGCTCCCTGCATCACTCCCTGCTGCTGCTCCTGGCCTGGCCTTGGTGCGTCGCCACTGTCTGTGTCTCTCTGCTGCTAACGGGCCTCCGTGTCGCCCTGTACCTGATCCACTTGGCCCTGGTGGTGGGGGCGGTGGCCATTTTGACCCTCACGCAGCACAAGATGGCCGACGGTGACGCGGCAAACGAGAGAGTTTTGTACCAGCAGAGGAAAGCGGAGGGGCCTCACACCAAAACCAGACTGGGGATGTTCGGTCACAGGGATGTGCAGCGAGGCTGACTGCTGTAAAATGATCTCATTGTGTGTTTCTTCAAGTAAAAATCTGCTTGAACCTGCTTTCACCTTCATTTATTTAATGAACATGCAACTGCAGTTTCTTATTTCCCACAGATTTTGTGTTTAAATTGGCTTTGGGACACTTTGTAGCAAACAACTGACAAAAAAAAAAGAAGCACTGATTAGCGTGCGTCCTCGTGATCTAAATGAGGGTGAAAATATATCTGCTAGTTGCTACTTTAACAAACAAGTGTACAGTTGTGCACTTATCCCTCTCATTTTCCCCGTCCTCGTCTTTAAGCGCGGCCCCCCCAATTATCTGCGGATTGTTGTGCTGTTTTCCTCCTATCCGCAGATGTTATCATTAGACATGTCCGTCAAATGGAGATGAGCGGATAAGGCAAGAGGGGGAGAGGAAGATGTGTTTGTAAGGCGCGGGGGTTGGGGCGGGGGGGCATGCAAACCATATTTCTGTAAAAACACTAATAAAGCGAGTTAACAGGGAGAGAAACTACAAGTGGTACCGTCGTCGAGGCAAGGCGGCGAATGCTTGGCCAACCAGTAAATGGCGCAGGCCGCCACGCTTGTGGAACCCTCAGATCTCTGGGAAGCGTTCAAAACTGCATGGAAAAAAAACACAATTTTATCGAAACTATTAGCGCTCCAGCCGAAAAGGTGGAAGTAGTGGGTGAACTTTCCGCGCTGTTGTGAGAGAGACAGACATAGAGACAGAAGGGAAATGAGGCTGGATCATAGAGATTTATTACACGGCCGTGGCATTCTAATTAGCATAAAGACTGGACCGGCCCACTCAAGCAGAGAATTAAAAACCTTAATTGTGCTGTCAGCCTTCCTCTGTCTTTCTCACTGCCGACTCTCTGCTCATGAAGTCGCCTCCATCCGTGCTGTTTAATTGTCGGTGATAAACGGGAAGAGGGATGTTTGTAATTGTCTCCGAGTTGGGGGGGAGGGAGAGGACGACGGTGATTCGTTGAGGAAGGAGGAGGACGGGGAGAGTTTTGATATTTGCGAAGAGGAGAGTGAGGAGGCCATTTATCAAATGCTTGAAGGTGGAAACATTTGTTTGGCAGACTTGGGCGAGGAAGCGTCGGTGGGATTTGATCCTGGGCCAACATGTGGCGCCAAAGTTTTCCAGTGTAATGCAACGTTCACAACATCTGGGATGGATGGTAGAGGGTTCTCGTGCTTAAGACTTTAGAAAGACAACTCAAGATGGTCGTGTGATTGCACGGGTGGTTGTGTGAGCGTTGAAAAGCATTGATATTGACATTGTAGCACTTTTTAAGGGTTAAGTGCCTTAGACAATGGGATTATGATGAAGCGAGGCAGCCATGTTAGTTTACTTGTGTATTATCAAGTGCCAAATTTGATATACAGTGCCTTGCATAAGTATTCACCCCCCTTAGACTTTTCTACATTTTGTCATGGTATAACCACAGATTAACATTTATTTCATTGGGATTTTGTGTAATGGACCAACACAAAATAATCCAGCGCGGTTATGAAGGGGCGTCCTGTCTGAATTGGTCCACCTGTCTGAAATTTAATCTCAGTATAAATACACCTGTTCTGTGAAGGCCTCAGTTTGTTAGAGAGCATTACTGAACAAACAGCATCATGAAGACCAAGGAGCTCACCAAACAGCTCAGGGATAACGTTGTGGCGAAGTATGAAGCAGGGTTAGGTTATAAAAAAATATCCCAAGCTTTGAACATCTCACGGAGCACCATAAAATCCATCATCAAAAAATGGAAAGAATATGGCACAACCGCAAACCTACCAAGACAAGGCCGTCCACCCAAACAAGGAGAAAATTAATCAGAGAAGCAACCAAGAGGCCCACGGTAACTCTGGAGGAGCTGCAAAGATCCACAGCTGAGGTGGGAGAATCTGTCCACAGGACAACTATTAGCCATGTACTCCACAAATCTGGCCTTTATGGAAGAGTGGCAAGTAGAAAGCCGCTGTTGAAAGTAAACCATAAGAAATGTGGGAGACACAGCAAACATGTGGAAGAAGGTGCTCTGGTCAGATGAGACCAAAATTGAACTTTTTGGCCTCAGTGCAAAACGCTATGTTTGGCGGAAATCCAACACTGCCCATCACTCTGAGCACACCATCCCAACAGTGAAACATGGTGGTGGTAGCATCATGCTGTGGGGATGCTTCTCTTCAGCAGGTACAGGGAAACTAGTCAGAATTGAGGAAAAGATGGATGGAGCCAAATACAGGACAATCCTTGAAGAAAATCTGATGCAGTCTGCAAAAGACTTGAGACTGGGTGGAGGTTCATCTTCCAGCAGGACAATGACCCTAAACATACAGCCAGAGCTACAATGGAATGGTTTAGATCAAAGCATGTTAATGTCTTAAAATGGCCCAGTCAAAGCCCAGACCTAAATCCAATTGAGAATCTATGGCAAGATTTGAAAATTGCTGTTCACAGACGGTCTCCATCCAATCTGACTGAGCTTCAGCTTTTTTGCCAAGAAGAATGGACGAACATTTCCATCTTTAGATGTGCAAAGCTGGTAGAGACATACCCTAAAAGACTTGCAGCTGTAATTGCAGCGAAAGGGGGTTCTACCAAGTATTGACTCAGGGGGGTGAATACATATGCACTCAACACTTTTCAGATTTTTATTTGTAAATCATTTTGAAAACCATATAAACTTTCCCCCAACTTCCAAATGATGGATTATTTGTGTTATATATTTCTCTTTTATTTGTATATTCTATGTCAACCGGAGTCAAATTCCATGTATGCGTACGCATACAATAAAGCTGATTCTGATTCTGATAGATACATGGCAACATGTAAATGTTGCACACTTGGTAGCTATCAGGGAGTGGTTTCAGACACAGCAAATGTAAACGGCAGCCAATGTCGACGATGACGATGTGTCATCAAATGTCTGTAAGTTGAATCCCCAGACAAAGAAGACAAAAAAAGAGACAAAAAAATGTGTGTACTACTTCCCACACTCGTTGATTTAGGTGACCTCTGGGAAATGCAGTCCAAAACAGGCAGCAAACCTCGGGTCTAAAAAGTGACGCCAATGCAAAAGTGCTTCAAAGTTGCATTATCTCTATTGTCCAGCAGAGGGCGGCTCCTCTGGTTGCAAAAATAAATCTGATTGTATAGAAGTCTATGAGAAAATGACTCTACTTCTCTCTTGATTTATTACCTCAGTAAACATTGTAAACATGAGTTTATGGTCTCAATCTCTAGTTTCAAGTCTTCTTCAATACAGCATGATGTTCATTTAGTAAATTATGGTCCATTTAGAGTAAATTTGACTATAAAGCAGGGTATGCTTCACGGCGGGGCTACCTTGTGATTGACAGGTCGCTATCCGTATATTCGTCTTACAACTTTAACGCCCTCACAGTGTGTTTTCAGTTCATGGAAAGTTGCTTGTAAGTCTGGTCGCCTAAAAATGTCAACGTTCGGTTTTAGCTCCACCCTCACTGGTTACAAAAAACAAGATGGCGACGGCTGAAATTTCAAACTCGAGGCTTCAAATCATAGTCCACAAACCAATGGGCAACACCACTGTGACTGTGTCCCCTTCTTATGTACAGTCTGTGGTCCAAAAACACTGCAGCAAACACCAATAGTAACAATCAATCGGGGATGCGGACATTAGTTAATTTATTGATACAAAAAATGTCACCAAAACTAGAAAAGAAGATGTCAACATATTTAGGACCAACAGAATAACCAGCAGGAAGAGGGAAGGGGAGGGGAAGAACGAGGAGCGCGGCAGTGAAAGGTTTCTCAGGAGGAGGAGGAGTAGGTGTTTTTCGAGTGTCGGTCCTGTTTGTGCGTCTCTGCTGTCAAACCTTTCCTGCAGCAGCAGACGAGGTTAAGACTTAAGAGGCCAGCCCCTCACGCTGCCTCTCCCTCAGCACTGACAGCTCTTCCACACACACACACCTACCCACACCTACCCACACACACACACACACACACACACACACACACACACACACCTACCCACACACCTACCCACACCTACCCACACACACACACACACACACACACACACACACACACACACACACACACACACACACACACACACACAGTACACCAACATGCTTTGTCTTAAACTTTCCACTTTACCCCATCCTACCTCCCTTTTAACCTATCTGCCCTTCCTCTCGATCTCCTCTTTTCTGTCTCCCGCTCTCCCCCTTTGCTTCAGTTTCTCTCATTGTTTTTCTGTTTCTTTTTTCTTTTTCTCTCTCTCTCTCTCTAATTGGTCTCCGCTAGGTTAGCTCAGACAGGCCTATTCATCATAGCGCTACCCTCAGAGACAAACCCTCAGGGAGAGAGGGGGAGATAGACGGAGTCAGACGGGAGGGCGAGAGGGTCCGCCGCTTGTCAACCCACTCTTCTCCTCTTCCCCCCCCCCCCCTCTTTTCTCCCTCCCTCCCTCCCTCCTTCCTCTGCTCAGTTCATAGATGTCAGTTTTGCAGCGGGAAGAGGGGGTGAGGGAGGTAAGGAGAGGGGGGAGGGGGGAGGGAATGTAGACACATTAGTTAGGCTATTAGTTCAACAAGCTGCTTCCATGCCTGTCAATGGTTCCGACATCCACACACACACACACACACACACACACACACACACACATCTGACATTTGTTACATGTAGTATCTGTTGTGAGGGAGGGATTGTGAGTGATGGGTGAGAGAGGGGGGGGGTGAGAGGGGGAAAAAAACTTTACATGGAACTACGTGTCCCTTCATTTCTGGTGTGCGCGAAGGGCCTTAATGATAGAAACACAGCACATAAGCACTCTGTACAAGCCTCGCTCATCTTTACCACTGTCACTGTGTAATGCATCTGTGTGGCGTCAGTGTGTGAACATGGACGCTGCCGTAAAGGTCAATGGGAGGCATGTAACGGCTCATTCTGTGAGGTCCAAATGTCTTCTGTGATAAGGTCAAACCACGTTTTTTTCTTTTTTTTTTTTAGCACCGTTAGAGTGTGTCAGAGTTTCTCCTCATTTGATGAGCCAACAGTCCGACCAAACGGTGGACTGGCTTACTTCTCCGCAAAAAGAAGTGCTTGCTCAGCGATAAAACCCGAAAGGTGTTGATAGATATCGGCGACATGCATGCAATTACACGTGGAAGTGAGATTGGAACTTCCTCGTGACCCCTTAAAATGAAGCGATGTGGGCTCGCAATCCCTCATCAGTTTTTTAAATTCAACCGAAGAGTGACTTTTTTTATTCTCAGACTGTTTTATTCAGCGTTCGGTTGTATTTAGCTCTACTCTCTTATTTCACTTCTTGTTGTATAAAAACTAGATTGCGACGGCTTAAATGTCGAACTCAAGGCTTTAAATCGACAGTCCACAAAACAATGGGAAACGTCACAGTGACTGTGTCCACTTCCTACGTACAGATTGCAGCCCAATATCCTGAAGAATCCACGTCTATATTGGACAATTCTGGGCCTCATTTATTCCCAATCCCAACGTTACATGAGGCAGATATTGCCGTGTGCAGATATTGTAGAGAAAAAAGTTGTAGGCATTAGTACGAGGTGTTGCAGAATCATCCAATATTGACGTTCTTGTGTTTGTTAAAACTTGTATAATCATCTGACTGCTTGTGGTCTGACTTCTTTTCAGCGAATGACGCCACGTTACCAGATCTCAGCAACAAACCTGGTGAGTACACGGTTATCGTAACTAATAGGAAACTAGAGGAATCCTTTACATAAATGAATACCAGATAATAAATAATGCATAGAATCTACATGCCTGTTGCACTTCTTCAGTTATGTTTCCACACCCAGACAAATGCACTCAGTTTAGAGCAAAGATGGCAGAGGAAGTCGGGATGCAAACACGGCAGCGGTCATGAATATGCAACACACGCACTCAAACACTCCCTGCTCCATCCTCTCCCTCTGTATGTTCTGTCAGCTTCTCTCTTTCTTCTCCTCCTGTTTGATTCAAAGGTTCTGCTCTCTCACTCCTACTATCTCTTCAGCATCTCACCCCCCCCCCCTCCTGTATGAGCCCCTCTTCACTAATCAGCTGAGGCCCAATTATACTCAGTTGGCCCCACACCTCCTCCCTACAGGGGCTCTGGAGGGCCAAAACACACTGATGCTGACTGACGTTAATTTGCATGACTTCTTGGCCTCCATAAGTACCACTGTTGTCTGTCTCCTGCTCTTGTATGGGAAGCCAGAGAGGAGGAAGAGGAGGAGGAGGAGGAGGAGGAGGAGAGGTAGAACATGTCAATGCCTAGTCATGTTATGTAATAGGGGGAGAGTGAAGAGGGCAGAGGGTGTGGCACTGCCTTCTAACTAACGGAACATTGTCAAACTCTTATTTTTCAAGCCGACATTGATCTGACGGATCATATATCGGCTCTGCATCTGTCAGGCAAACAGCGTTTGGCCCAATTTTCTAGTAGAGTAGTCTGCTTGCATAGTTCTTTAAACTATGGCAGTGCAAAATGAAACTTTCCTTCCACAGCTTAGTGGTCTTGTGTCTTTGTTACATGCATCGTAAGTGCAGAGGGAGACTGTTTGAATAAATTACACTTTCAGCTGATGTTGTAAGTGACAGATAAAAAATAAAGAAAACATCAAAACCGAAGCAGCAAAGGTCGACTTTTAGTCCCTAGCATGAGTAAAGCTCCAAAAAATACTGGATCCTGCAACTCCCATAATGCAACTCAATAGAATCTTGCTAAACACTCAACATCAAATGTATATCATTGTAT
Source organism: Leptoclinus maculatus (assembly GCA_032191485.1). Classification (NCBI taxonomy): domain Eukaryota; kingdom Metazoa; phylum Chordata; class Actinopteri; order Perciformes; family Stichaeidae; genus Leptoclinus; species Leptoclinus maculatus. Next base: position 16,842,085 of record JAVDOI010000009.1, read on the forward strand.
TTTGGGGCTTTTTGTATTATATTGTGGTATTATATTGTGGTATTATATTGCGGTTGTACAAAATGTAGCTGCTGGTCCACTCTTAACATGATTCCACCAATTTAGGAAAGAAAGCAAATCATATATAAAAAATGATTGACTTCTTAAACTTGCATTCTGTCTTCTAACCAGCAGGGGGCGACTCCTTCGGTTGCAAAAAGAAGTGTGATTGTATAGAAGTCTATGAGAAAATGACTACTCATCTCTTGTTTTATTACCTCAGTAAACATTGTAAACATGAGTTTATGGTCTCAATCTCTAGTTTCAAGTCTTCTTCAATACAGCATGATGTTCATTTAGTAAGTTATGGTCCATTTAGAGGTATGCTCTAGGGCGGGGCTACCTTCTGATTAGTTGCCATGGCATTGGAATGGCAGGACGTGTGTGTGTGTGGAAGGGCCCACTTGGGGCCCACAGCTCATGTTTGCCCCTGGCCCCATAGAGGGTTATTCCAGCCCTGATTGCTGGAATAAAACAATCTTTACAAATCTTTACCATATGATTGATTTTTACAGGGCTGCCTTTAGTTGGCGAGGAACCAAAATGAGCTTGCACACACACGCACACACACACACACACACACACACACACACACACACACACACACACACACACACAAGCAAGCGCACCGTGCTGTTTTGCAGTCCTGGGCAGGCACCCAAACTGCGGACAGCCCGGCCTGTGTCTCAAGCTGGGTTTGTGCTGTTTTCTGTGTGTGTGGCGTGTTGTCGCCATGTCATGGCTTGTGTCCTATTATCACCCCTCTCCCCCTTCCTCCTCCTCCTCCTCTTAGTCCCCTCTACACACACACACACACACACACACACACACACACACACACACACACACACACACCTCTGCCCCCTCCTGGCCTCGGCCAGCAGCCAAGACTGCAGCACTGGGACTCTCCGTTCACTCCGAGTGGTGGGGTGAGGAGAAGGAGGGGGTTTAGCTGTGCCCCCCCCCCCCACAATCCTTGCCTCCAGATAGATGCCCCGAGATGTGTCCCCAGGATGGAAGCTGCACAGCTGTCACACTGAGACAAGTCTCCGTCTGTCCAGGCTGACGCTGGACGTTGAGGAATGTGGCAATAGGTGTGCGTGTGTTCCGTCTCTATGCAAGAAAAACACGGGCACATTCGTAGCCAAGTACTGACACGGAAACTGTAACTTCCAAAAAATTATTTTTTATTCTGAAGGACCAATAAAATTATGGCAAATATTTACAAATAATTACTTCTTAGCTTCACATTACAGGTACATAAATGGAATAATTCACCAACAACAGTCACTCAGGTGGACGGATGGACATGTACACAGTATGAAGAGATGCATCAAGCAAACTGCAATTTAATATTTCACAGTAAACTCAAACCCAGGGAATAAAATAATGATAATATCAACGTTAGGGATATGAAAAATAAGCATAATATCAAATTTAACATTTATTTCCAGTTTTCTGAACAAAATTGGTCACAATTCAGGAACAAAAAAAACGCCCCCCCCCAAAAAAAAATTAAATAAAAGGAGAGAAATCAAGTGATATGATATCTTTGGCAAATTCGCACTGCAGTAAAATACATTCAAATATTAAGACAACACGCAACACACAAAGAGAAAAAACACCAAGTTTTGTTTGCAACTACTAGAAAATCGAATAAAAAACATACACATTTTCTTAAAGAAGCATTTCTTTTAACTTTTTTTTTTTTTTTAAATCCTCCCGTCCAGAATATTTGAAGGCATTTATTTATCTTCATTTTGTGTTTGTATCTGTAAGTCTTTTCTGCTATTTTATATGTGGGTTTTTTTTGTACAAGAATCTATTATTTAAAACAGGCATCGCAGGCTTTGGTGAATGTTACAGATATGTTTTCTTTTTGTCGCGTTTGATTTCGAAGAAGCTGAAACATTGAACCCTAAATTCGGATGTATTTCTTTCTTTTTTTCTTAACGAAACGTCACAGATATAAATATCTCTTTAACACCCCAGATAGGAAGCCATGGACACAAAAAAAACTCCAGATTGTTACACGAAAGGCCACAGTAAGGTGAAAAATCATGTTATCTATTTTTCTTTTTCTTTTCTTTTTTACTTTGATTGAAACATCTGCTTAAAAAGCACAGTTGATTTTTGTAGGCTGAGTCCTGTGTATGTCTCCTCTTCCACAGTTGAATAATATTAAGATGTACAGAACATTGTAACACTTCAGTATGAGATCTGTCCAGAGCCTAGTTATATCAGCAAGCAGGAAACAGATTGTGCCACTAATTGCTGTCAAGATGTGATGCTGAAATCCCCTCAGGTTTCACAGAGGCAGTAGCCATCTTCATGGATTTCATATTGAGATACAGTCGGGCGGTGCACACTCGCTGAGAAATCATAATAAAGAAAAAAAAACTAATTTGCATTTATTTCAGTTTTCTATTTGATTTGGACCTGGGATAAAAAAACAACAACTCAGGATGCGATTTGAATTTTCATGGACAGTAAACTAGAAATGAAACGTCTTTGTTTGATCTGAAACCGCTGTTTCTTTGTATTTTTTAAACGCTCTACAGAATTTACGAGATGCCATCTCGCAGAATATTCTTGGCCAAATAAAGAATACCGGCAGCAATGTTGCCATTGAAATGACCTCGCTTTGGCACCCTGCTTCATTCCTGCGCAGAATGTCTGACAGGACAGTGTGAGCATCTCGTCTGAATAGTCAGAGAGGAAAGTAAGAGAGGGAGATGGAGGGAGGGGGGGATGAGAGGGAAAGAGGGATGACTTTTTTTTTTTTTAAGGTCACAGGCCTGAAATCCACAGAATACTTTTAATATTCCTAATCCTGGTGGTGTGGCAGTGCTACAGGAGGGGAGAGGGAGGAGAGGGGAGGGGAGGGGAGGGTAGTGCGTGAGATATGATGAGATTAGGGCCGAGGGAGGGAGGGAGGGGAGGAGGGGGAGAAAAAAGACGGGATGAGCTTCTGATGGCACAGCAGGTTTGGCCTCCCCTGGGGAACACATGGGCCACGAGAGGAGGGGCGATCCCCACTCTCTGCAAAGGACAAAGGGAGGGAGAGAGTTTGTGTCTGTACTTATATTTATGTGTGTGTGTGTGTGTGTGTGTGTGTGTGTGTGTGTGTGTGTGTGTGGCCTCTGCCCGCCCGTGCTTCCTACAGTACCACCCACAACGACACTCCCCCCCCCCCACCACCACCACCTCTCATTGCTGCAGTCAATGTCACGGCTGCCAATCGAAGACGACGGCGGCCCAATGAGAGCCCCGCTCTCTCTCCCCATGTGAGCCAATTAGGTCAAAGCAATGGCAAGGCAAGCTGTGTCACTACGAGATGCATAGTTGAACAAATAATCCTGTTAACTTGTGGCTGGGCTTCTTGGCTACGCCGGAGAAGGAATCTGGGCCCCGTTTGGTGTCGCAGCTTCTGGCGAGGGGACATGGGAGGCACGGATGGATTCACCTCTTCAAGGAGAACGACTCCCAATCAATATGTCGTCATGTTTACAGTAATGTGTGTGTGTGTGTGTGTGTGTGTTAGTGTGAAAAAGGGTGTATTCATTTATAAGACGCTCTGGTTGAATAATAATAGAAAAAAAGCAATATTAATGAACAGACTTGTAACATGTCTGTCACTTACTTGGCTTTTGTATTTTTGTGCCTTTTTTTCACTCCTTCACGGCCTATCACGCAGGAAATTTGAAAAAAATTTAGAAATTTCAGTCACTCCGGAATGAATGTTTTTACCAAATATCAATCCATGAAATAGCTCTTCTATTGAGAGCTAAAAAAAAAAGATGGGAGCATTTCTATTGCCTCTCAACAGCTCTCAACATGGCGACGCTGGTGGCCCGCATCTAACCAGTGCTAAAAGTGCAAACCACAGAAAACTGTGTTGACAGAGCTAACAGTGTTAACCACCGTATGAAAGCAGCGATTACAACACACGCAGAGAGCGACTTCATTCTCTGTTCAGGTAGACATTCCTCCACTATATCTTTACAGAGCAAATAGTTTTTGGCCGCTATATTAATGCTCTGAATCCCTTACATTGCATCTTTAAAGTCATTTAACGACAGGAATCCCTTCTTTGCTCGTTGACTCAGTGCTGCCACTGGTGGCTGGAAGCTAAATTGAAGCAATAATAGTAATTAAAACTGTCATCTCATTTATACATCTTCAGGCTACCAGAGGCAGCACTGCTGAGCATCGCTCGTGTCGCTGAGCGAGGAAAGAGTCCCGGGCCACCTTTTGATTTTACATTTGCTTCCCTTGACTTTCCTAAAAATAGGCCTTTCTTGGAATATATTTAGATTTTTGTTACTTTCCAGCCGCATGATGTCGTTTGCAGATTGTTAATTTTTGCATCGGATGAGTTCAACATTACCCTTGTGAGTCTGTGACTGGAATGTGTGTGCTGAGTGAGTATAGGGTGCCGGATCAGGGCCAGGTCCTGTTATCAGAGCTCACTGGTTGCTACTTTCTCGTGGAAGGCTTCATATAATCGACAACCCTGTGTTGTCATGGGCAGCGTTTCTGTTTGTGTGAGGAGTTACAGGGAGGGACGCAGAATCTTGTTTAAGTGATGCGTGGTCAGTCGGGGGGGAGGGGGGGGGGGGGGTTGACATATAAAACTAAAGGCACTGTCCTTGTTTTCAGCTGGTGTGGTTCAGGTTCAATAATGCCTCAGAAGGATCAAGAGAGAAAGACAGAAATAAGGAAGGGCTCCTGCTGCGGTGCACGCCGGCAGCACAGCGGGCGAGCCGACATAAGAATCTGCTTTAGAGACGTGTGCAGCACAACTTTGAAGGTCTACACATGTAAAAGGATCCACTCTATCGCTATTTCAAAAAACCCAGAAACAACAAAGATTTCGAAAACTAACTTCGCTCAGTGTTCATAGGTGTACGTTTATATATAGCTTTATTTTCATGTCTCCCGCTGCAGATTTAGTGCCTTCAATCTGTTCGCTAGTAAAACTACACAGTAGCAATGAAGCGCTACGGTCAGCCACGTGTACCAAAAAAAACAACAACAACAAAAGATATGTAAACATTTGCAGACGATGGCTAAAACAACACCACACATTTCGTAGTCTTTTTTTTTTTTATCATAAAGGAAGCTTCATCACTAAAATCTAAAATGTGAATAACATTGTGACTTCTCTTCTCGTTCACTGATTACTGTACAAGTATTGTATGGACAGAAGTGAGACAGGAAGCTGCGTACAGGTCCAGGGGAGATATTGCCCTCTCACGAGATCAACACCGTGGGCCCTCCAAAAAAAAAATAAGAAGCACATTTTAGAGGGGAAACACACTGATTTCAGATCAGCGCCGAAGGGCAAATCTGTCCTGCTCTGTCTGTACGTGATGGGTAAGGCCTCGACCCTGGTGTCATACATTGTCACAGCGCAGAACTGATGGAGGAGACAAACAAAAATAAAACGCTTGTTTTCTTTTTTTTTTTTTTCACGAAAAGCAATGCTCTTATAGAAACAATTTCGGGATGCCAAACAAGCTGAAGGACACACACTCAAAAGGGGGAGAAGAAGATGAAGAAGAAGTAATGGTTCTAAAGGGAAGTAAAAAAAAAGCAAAATGGCGCCTTTTAAATGATGATTGAGTCTCTTTGTGCTTTTGTAGTTAGTCAGCCGATCCACTAGGGGGGGCCATCTTTGGGGAGTTTAGAGAGAGAAATAGAAAGAGAGCAACAGAGAGAGAGAGAGAGAGAGAGAGAGAGAGAGAGAGAGAGAGAGAGAGAGAGAGAGAGAGAGAGAGAGAGAGAGGGTGCCGCAGCTTCCTGGCCATCAATATTCAGGAAGTAGATAAAAATGGCGTTTTTTAAAAATTCAATGGCACCTGCGTCAACTGTTACCAGGCGACAAACTATAAACATGAAACTCAGATCATATCTATAAACAAGGACTTCTTGAACGTTTTTTAAGATTTCATATTTCACTGCATCGTCATCATTATCATCATCATCATCATCACTATTCTAGCACAACAGCGTGACACATATTATAAATCATTAACAGGCATTCACTCTTATCACAGAGTGCAGCGCAGAAAAGCTTCTTAATATATTACTCTGTGTCTCCTCCCATTATAAATAGCTCTTGATCCGGACTGCGTCTTGGCTGGGGAGGTGGGATTGCACCTTCCTCTACGACGACTCTCCCCGGTGGGTTTTTATTTTGGTCTGATGTGAATGTGGTCACTGTCCATTTGACAGTGGAGGGCTCAGATTTTAGGCTGTGCTTTTGCTGAAAGGCCTGTCCGTCAGTCAGGGGCACTCACGGCCACTTTGAATGCGTGAAAGCGTGGACGTTAGACGTTCTGTGATACACACTGGCATCTGGCTGCAACCACCGGAACTGAGCGTTCGACTGAAGCTCACCCCCGGCACAGCGATTCATCCAATCGTAGCTCGGAGACCGTAACTAAGCACGGCCGGCCCGTCAAGCTTTGGATTTCTTCACATGTCGAGGCGGTGTGCACGGGGGCTGTAGTAAGAGAGATACTACTTATCTTCGAGCCTTTTTTCAAATCCCAAAACAGAAGAGCAAAAGTGGTAATGACAGATTAAACTGTAGGACGGGTTTGCGAAGGCTTTTGCGCCCGTTTTTTAGTCCGCAAAATAGAGAGTAGCAGGCGGTCTACTTCTGTCTGAAAGGATCCATTGTTTCAAAAAACCCTACAGTGTTGATGGTATCATTGTATATAACAGAAAGTTTGACAGGCAGACCGACAGTAGCTCGTGGGGGCGGGGCTTAGCGAACGGTCAATTGTGAAACTGACTCCTCCCAATTGAAAATGGCGGTATCCCGTTAATTGAGCGTTGTGATCCCAGGGGAAACGTGTTGCATCTACAGAAGAGAGACTAGAATGGTAATGATATGGGTGATTTTGGTCTTTCAAAGTTATGGGAATTGGATTGTCTTTACTTCACCGTAGCATGGCATAGAAAATTGATTGATTGATGTCGGGGGCATAAAAAGACACTGTTTGAAAAAGCAATTTTGCTCGAATCGACTCAAATAATTCCCTCAAAGAATATTTTTTTCAACCTGAAAACGCAACATTTAACCACCGAAGATCACAACACAGTTTTAGTCACCACTTAGTCCACTTACTTCTTGGATTTGTAGATTATTGGTAAAAGACAGGACAGGGATACCAAAGCCTTGATTTATCATAGGAGGGTCCAAATTCACTTGCTTCTGACCATTTCTTTATCCTATATCAATTATTGACACTGTCAAGCCTGTGTCCTCACAGTAATGTCATACCCATACAGCTTGTCTTCAGCCCAGCAGTGCGTTTGTCGGCTTAAGTGTCAGTCAAAGAAAATTCAAACTTCACTGACGTCAAAAATTTGAAATCCTCATTGTCGTCCGTGCGTAGGCAGGTTTGTACTGTGCAGTGCTGGTGCTATCCGTCCCCTTGCCCCCCCCCTCCTCATCCTCGTCGTCTCTTAGTAGAAGGGGTCAGTGGCGGTCGTAGGCGGAGGCTGTTGCAGTGGCAGCAGGGCCCGCCCCCCGTGATGTTGCACTGTAGTAGTACGGTGACCCTGGGGAGAAACAGGGATGCAGATCTTTCAGTCAATTTCTCTTGAAAAAAGACTAAAACATTTTTTTTATGAGTCCAGTTTATTAAAACTTGGGTCTTGTTTTTGTAGTTTGGGCCTCAACAGGTGTGAGGTGGCATTGTGACAACAAAGACAACAGTTAAACCAGGTTCTTTATAACTTTGTCCATACAATCGTGGCCACTTGGGGGCAGAGTAACAAGCTGTAAACACATGTTGACATATTTTGACCTTACAAAGTTCCCCATGCCTACAAATCCGGTAGATACAGAGCATTCATTTGTAGTCGTGTCTCTGGCCACCCGATGAATGTAAAGGCCCAGTCGCACCAAAACCAACATCAAAGAACTAGCAGCAACGAACGTCGATGTTGTGTCGCCTCACGTAGGCTGTCTTGTCCAAAAAGTTGCACATGAACACACCGTAAAGACTATAGCCAACAGCCAATTAGCACGTACGTTCTGCGCCTGTGTGAGAGGAACTGACAGTACGTGTTCGTCATTCAGAAAGGGAAACCGGGAGATCATAGGGTTGCAGATATACAAGCCCTTGTTATGATACGTTGATTACCATTTTCACACCACTTTCACTCACCACTTTATTCAAAATGGCAAAATTGTGAAAATATTCGAAAATGATCAGAGCATTTTGTGTGTCTTGAGCTTCTACTCATGTGTCTTTTCCTGTTGGACTTCTGCAATTGACTTGGCGAGTTCAATCTTTATTATTACCGATCAGGCGGCTCCCTCTGGGTCTGAAAAGTGAATCCAATGCAGAAGTGCCTTAAAGTTGCATTCTCTCTACTGACCATCAGGGGGCGACTCCTCTGGTTGTATAGAAGTCTATGAGAAAATGACTCTACTTCTCTCTTGATTTATTCCCTCAGTAAACATTGTAAACATGAGTTCATGGTCTTAATCTCTAGTTTCAAGTCTTCTTCAATACAGCATGATGTTCATTTAGTATGTTATGGTCCATTTAGAGTCAAATAGACCATAAAGCAGAGTATGCTTTAGGGCGGGGCTACCTTGTGATTGACAGGTCACTACCACGGTGTTGTCCGGTCTGGGAGTTGTCCGTGTTTTCATCATACAACTTTAACCCTTTCACAGTGTGTTTTCACTTCATGAAAGTCAATTGTAACATTTTGGTGGCCAAAAAATGTCTTCTTCAGCAGTCAGAAGACACCCTCTCGTGTCACCTCTGGCTGTGAAAAGCCAAGGTGACGTCGACCAAAACGCCGAACTCTGTGTCACCGATTGGAATGATGGTTAAAATGACAAAAATAAGGCTTTTGTAATAAATCTGAATTATCCTTCAACTACTTTGGGTTACTGGGATGTAAACTGTGGAATGAGCAGCTTCAATTTTCTGTTAAGATTATATTTTACTTTCAATGTGAGTAGTTAAAGGCAGCGAGGAGATGACATGAGCTGATGAAGCTAATGAAAAAAAAAACCAATGAAATGAACTCGGTCTACTTTCTGACACTTGTCTCGTCGTCTCCCACCTCTCTTTCTTTCTCTCTCTCTCTCTCTCACACACACACACACACACACACACACACACACACACACACACACACACACACACACACACACACACACACACACACACACTAAGTGACAGTCTAAGCTGACACACTGAGTACAGCTCTACTACTGCTGATCCCTTGAGTCTATTCTCTCCTCAGGGAGGAGGTCAATTCAATACTGTAACCCCAAAGACACACAGAAACCCACACTCACTCACCTTTAAACACACAGGAAATCACAAGCCTCCACACACACAGACACACACACACACACACACACCTGTCTCTGTCACTTCCATCAATCAGCCGGGCTGTGTGTTGACAGGTTATGTCTGTCCACAGTCCAGGTAATCTCAGGAGGCTCTTTGGGGAAGTGAGGCATTAAGCCGGCCTGACAAACTATTTAGTCTCAGTCAAGACTTCAGACGCCCTCTTTCCCCTTCTACCTCTTTCTTTCATTTTATCTACTCTCATCCTTCCTTCTACATCGCTGCCATCAATCTTAAACCTCTCAGTGTCTCCTGATGTGCATCTTTTCCTCATGTGATCAGACCAAAGTTTCCCTTCGCCCCCGCCCCTATTCTTTCTATGCTTTCACTGCACCTCTGCACATGCACCCAAGGTGTCGCACTCTTTCTCTGCTTTGTCTTTCTTGGTCCACCTACCTTGCATCTGCCCTGCCTGGCTGGTGAAGAGGCTGGAGGAGCAGCCGATTTCCGTCCCCAGGAGAGACCCATAATCCTGCTGGAACACTGGGGACAGACGGGTGGAAGGAAGTGGGTTGAGACAAGAGGGAAAGGGTGTAGGGGGGAGACACTACAGGTCAGCGCAGCGCTGACCCTTCTCACCTGTTGACCTTTATTACACTGTCACCTGGTGGCCATTTCACCTTTAAATGTGACCCCCTAAAATGTCTCCCTAGACAATGACTTTGGGTTCATTTTTCCTCTTTTCTGCTCATTGATTTGCGACATAATTCACCGTGATATGGCAAAATCTGACAGTAGTATAACGTCACATCGCCCACCCTTAGTGCTAAAGCAGAAAAAACGTTTTCAGCCACAGTGCATGTATACATGAAACAAATCACTCAATAGTGGTGGATGGTGCTGTCACATCTTTTTTCAGGTTGTCTATATATATATATATATATAAATATATATTTACTGGTATTGCTCATTG
>JAVDOI010000009.1:16857434-16942434 GCA_032191485.1 Leptoclinus maculatus
TAAATGTAATATATGACTGATTGTGCAGCTAATTTGCCGTAGCGGACATTCTGATGTCACAGCAGGAAAAGCACAGGTGTCATCAATAACATTCACGATAATAACATTACATTAACATTGAAGTGTCCCAGTGAGCCACAACAATGACTAGATATCTAAATCTAATATCTAAGTGTCACCTGTAAAACTCTATACCTCATACAGGATCATTACTGCGATGTTAAGGCAGCAGCACATTTAGGATGCCCTCTTCCTTTTGTTCTTTCTTCCTCGTTTTCTGTCCGCAGACATCTATTAATTTACCCCCCCCATCCTCCCCCTCCTCCTCCTCCTAACCTCTTCTGCCCGTCACTTGGTGGATAGGATATATAACTGCATTAGACTACATGACAGTGTGTCAGCCCAAATCATTTCTCTATGTTTGCACGCAGTAGACATTGGGAGTGCGTGGAGAGGGAGCCCTCCATTCATCATCATCACACACACACACACACACACACAAACATGCATCGACGCCCTCCCCTCCCCACCCTGCACACACACATTTATCATCATCATAAACAGCTCAGATGCTAACACCATCAATCCCATTCACTTCCCCTCCACTTAACCACCGCTAACTAACTGAGAGGAGGAGAAGCAGGAGGAGGAGGAGATGGGAGAGAGAACATGAGAAACATGGAGAAGGGAAAGGTAGTGTGAAATGAGACGGAGACAACAGGGACGACAAAGACGCAGGAGTGTATTTAGTTACTTTCCATTACATGCTGGTTTATCAGCTAATATCAGCTAATAGAAAATGTATCAAAATAAGCAAATATGTCGGCCGATAACAGAAAACAATTGCCAAAGATATTTGAGATCATTTAGAAACCGTATTGCCAACATTCTTTTTCAACTATAACATTTTCTGTTCAGAACAAATCTTAGTCACAGGTCAGCCATGCTAGCAGCTCTGTGAGGCTATATTGAGGCACAGTGGTGCTTTAAGATGAATGCTAATGTCAGCTTGCTCACATGCTTCTAATGATGGTGCTAAAAATGCTGATGTTAAGCAGGTATAATGTTGATCATGTTCACGATCTAGCGTGTTAGCAAGCTCACATTTGCTAATTAGCGCTTAGCACAAAGTACAGCTGAGGCTGATGGGAATGTTATTACCTATTGCAGGTATTTGGTCATTAGAAACGTTACATGTTTTACATGATGGCAGTGCAAGATTAAAAGTTAAAGTTGTCAAGCATTTTACTCAAAAACTGAAATGGTAACCTCATTGTGGCGCTAGAGGAAAGGTCAGAGGGTCACCAAAGTCATTAGGATTCACTCTCCTAATGACCACGAATGTCTGTACAAAATTGAGATATTTCAGTCTAGACCAGGCGGCAGCCTTGGGTCTAAAAAGTGAAGCCAATGTGGAAGTGCCTTAAAGTTGCATTCTTTCTAATGGCCATCAGGGGGCGACTCGTCTGGTTGCAAAAAAAGGTCTGATTGTATAGAAGTCTATGAGAAAATGACTCTACTTCTCACTTGATTTATTACTTCAGTAAACATTGTGAACATGAGTTTATGTGAGCATGATGTTCATTCAGTAAATTATGGTCCAACATAGACCATAAAGCAGGGTATGCTTTAGGGTGGGGTTACCTTGTGATTGACAGGTCGCTACCACGGTGTTGTCCGGTCTGAGAGTTGTCTGTGTTTTCATCTCATGTTCATCTTATCTTATTTTAGTATGTGTAACACTTCTGGTTGCAAAAAGCCAAGATGGCAAAAGCTAAAATGACGAACTGGAGGCTTCAAAATGCCAGCCAACAAACCAATGGGTGACATCAAGTTGACTACGTCCACTTGTTATATACCGTCTATGGTCTGGACCAAAGCAGCGGAACGACCGACTGACATTGCCTCATTAGAGCCATGACGATAGTGTTGCTAAAACAAACACTCAGGGAAAAAAGACTATCAGCTGATTCGGCTTTACTGGAAAATAGAAATAACAATCAAGGCGAACAGAAATTGGAGAAGAGATGATAAGAGGAAAGGAAGTAAGCAAAAAAAAATACAGGTTACTAATCAACCGAGGCTCCAGCATCTCATCCGCTCCCATTCCTCTCCTCTTCACTTAATATGTGCCTCTTCACCTCCCTCCCTCCCTACTATGTTTCTCTCCCACAGATCCCCTCTCTACTCCAGCCTCCTCTGTCCCTCTCCGCCTCCTCTCTCCTGTCTTGGCGTAGTAAAGTTTTTCTCGCTGGTTGACGCGACAGCGAGGCATTAGTGCAGACGGGCTACTCATCCGCTCAGGGTCAGTGCACAGGGCACGGAGGAGAGGGAGGAAGAGGGGAGAGATGGACTCTCCACAGCCCAACTTAGAGGGGGCAGACAGGGCCAGATCCTCTGAGGTGTGTGTGTGTGTGTGTGCTTGTGCCTCTGTGCACGCAGTGTATCTGTGCATATGTATGCCAGTTGTGTTGATGTATCTGTTCTCCACAGCTTTGCCGTAGAGGTCAACGAAACAAGTACAAGTCTCCTCTCCGTGCTCACTCGCAGCTACACGAGCACACATCCTCTGCCTCCCTTTCTCTTTCACCGTCTCCCCATCCAACGCTTCCCCATCAAACGGTCATCAGAGCAACACATGTCAAACCTGGAGGGAACCAAGGGTGTACTGTGTGTCCCTTTGCACTGGAGTGGACTGCGTGGAGTTCAGGGTAAAGCGAAAAAAAATGTTCCTACAGATTTGGAAAGGCCTCAGAAAGGAAGGTTTGAATGTGTAAATGTTGCTCCGCGGCGTGTGTCCAGAGTATCGGCACGTCAAGGGTGCAATAGCATTGCATCGAACACGCAGACGTCTGATCCCCTAGAGCAGAGGCCTTCAACAGGGGGTCCGCGACCCCTAGGGGGTCCGCGGAGTTACTGCAGGGGGTCCGCGAAATTTTGGTTGATTAGACAATTTTTTTTATTTAATTAAATTTTTCAAAACATGAATCTGTCCATTACAAAACACAATTTTATACAATATATATAGTCGGGGTCCCTGCTTCATCTCTCTATCAGTTTGGGGGTCCTTGGCCTAAAATACGTTGAAGACCCCTGCCCTAGAGGGAGCTCTATTCTGAGGAAAAAAGCCGGCATGGAAATGCATGCATACTATTAAGAAGCTGTGTGTGTGTGTGAATATGAATGTGTGTGTTTGCATGCATAGGCAGAATGGAATCTCTTTCCTTTTTCCTCTGTCTCTCTCTCTCTCTCTTGACTTGAGCAGGTAATATTCCTCGGCGGTTTCAAAGGGCACAAAAAAAAGAGCCCATTCCCAGATATCCCAAATTCCCAGCTCTATGATTCCCCTCATTATAGATGGGAACGGTCGAAGCCTTTGCCAAGTACTCCCAGGTCTGCTCTTAATTAACCACTGCCTCTCCCGGGCGCCCCTTAAATGGAGGCGGAGGGAGAGACGAGACTCTCACTTTCCCTCCGTCATTCCGCCTTTCTTTTCCTCTTTTCCTCTGGGCTTCTCGCCTCTCATGAGATCCAAAGCACTGATGTCTTTAAACAGGTTCAATCACTTAGAGTCCATGTAGCTGCTGAGGTAGACTTAAAAGGCGTTCGGCTGCAGTGTGTTTGGAATGTGAATTACTGTACAGACCTGTGCAGTAAAGGCTGGAGTTGTTCCAGTGGATTCATGAGTAAATTCTCTCTTGCATATATTGATGTGGAATTAGTTGTGATCCCACAGCCAGAGCAACAAAATGCATCACACCAGTCCCAATAGATTCAATTAGCTGCAAACTTGCATCTTATCATTATTTTGTAGCATAGATTCCCTAAATGGAGGCTTGAGATTTAATATTCTCACCTAAAATCAGACTCTTTGTTGTTGTTGTTGTTGTTGTTGTTGTTGTTGTTGTTGTTGTTGGATTCACTGTGTTTTTTTATTTTTCATTTACTAAAATGATGATAGAAATATTTGGACTTTTCAGGTTTCTTACCATAAATCAAATGTAACCGCACTGGGCATAAAACAGACGTATAAAAAAAATATTTTTTAATATAAAATAAAAGGCTTAAAATTCACACTAGAACTGTGCAATTTGATTTGGTTACAAAGTAATGTATGCAGACTCAGGTGTGTTGCCAAAACAATCTAAAAAGATATAAAGAAATACGCCTTTCTTTTCTTATATATAATTAGATTTAGTTTTTTAATCAGGTAACAAAAAGTCTAATTAAGAGTGCAAATATTGATCGGGCGTCTTTCTTACCTGGGACGAGTGAATAGGACTGTGGACCCGACACGCTGGCTCCTAACTCCGCCCCTGCACCGGGATTGGCCAAGCTGTTCTTCATCTCATCCAGTCCGCCGGCTAGCGAGGCCATGGCCGAGTAATCGGACGTCTGGGCCGAGACAGGAAGTGGAGAGAGAAAAGAATAGAGCAGAACAAATCATGAGGTTTTCTGTTCCATACAACGTGAATATACTGCAGCGCTGTTGCTTACGGATGTGACCAATCCGTTTGTGATATGCTACGTTTTCCAACATGCAGCCCCTCCCTCATAGTAAAGAAGCTTTACACACACACACACACACACACACACACACACACACACACACACACACACACACACACACACACACACACAAACACACACACACACACACACACACACACACAGAGAAACATACAGAAACACACCTACAGCTGAGAGTTTATTGATCTGTTTACAAAGACAGGGATTTACTGTACAACTAAGTCCAACAGTCTATAACCACAGGATCAGCTCCCTCTTTCTCTTCATCTCTCTCACGCTCGCACACACATACACACACACACACTCACACTCTGGCATCGCATTGGACCATGGCTAACACAAAGCCTCTTGTCTCCCCAGATACCAACAACAATAAGAACTGTGATCATCTCAGCACACGTACGCACAGTCTCCCAGTGCACTCAACACACGCACACACACACACACACGCACACGCACAAACACGTGCACACACACATACACACACTCTACAGAAGGTAAAAACCTATAGAGAAGAGGAGACAGAAGCGACAGAGCAATATCTTGCTTGTTGTCTAGCTGTACATTTTTTTATTCTCCGTGCAAACTCTCTTGAGAAGCTTTAAAAAAGTAAAAGCTTGAAGTTACAGTTCAAATCAAAAAAGAGTCAAAATGCATGTTTAAAAAAAAACCATAATAGTATAATTTGGTTCATCATACGGAGGATGAAACTGTCAAATCTTTGCAAGTAGAAGATAATAAAGACGTTTTTTATTCAATTTGTTAAAGGATTTTTTTGTTTTAAAAAAAGTAATTTATTTCGTGGTAACTGATTTCACGTGTGCCATACTTGCAGCACAAATTTAGGAAAAAATAAAAAATCACATTACAAAACGCTAAAAATACAAGTCTGTTCATGCAAAATAAATGACTAAATATAACATCTATTGTCTGCAGTACAATGAAGATCATGACCTTTGGATGAAGCGGGATCATGCATCTATAACAACCTGGTGAGCCTTCTCTATCACTAACCCAAAATGCAGACAGATGGATAATTGAAACTGTCCGCTCACCTGTGTCTGACCCGAACACCGAGCCATGACCCATCCATCCTCATCTCTCCACCTCATCTGTGTGTGTGTGTGTGTGTGTGGTGATTTAGAGTGATGCTGTCGACACTGATGACCAACTATATATAGATTAACCACCGATTCTCAGGGCTGCTATGCTCATGATGGGCAAATTGCCTGCCTGTGTGTGCGTGTGTGTGTTTATTGCAACGTGATCTCACAGAAATACGTGAAATGACAGCAACCTCTTAACAACCCATAATGTGGCAGAAACAATTTAATGTTTAGGCAACAAAACTATAAGGTTCAGGAAAGGATAATCATGGTTTGGACTTCATGTAACCTCCCACGTAGCCCACCTAATTTAGAAGAACATTGAATTTGGTTTCACGTGGGACACAAACACCGGCCTCCTGGGTCATATGGTATAGACGTCTATGAGAAAATGACCCTACTACTAGTTTATGGTCTCAATCTCTAGTTTCAAGTCTTCTTCAATACAGCATGATGTTCATTTAGTAAGTTATGGTCCATTTAGAGTCAAAGAGACCATAAAGCAGGGTATGCTTAAGGGCGGGGCTACCTTGTGATTGACAGGTCGTTACCACTGCGTTGTCCAGTCTGGGTGTTGTCTGTGTTTTCATCTTAGAACTTCAACCCTTTCACAGTGTGTTTTCACTTCATGAAAGTTAATTGTCACATTTAATTTGCCTAAAAAATGTCGTATTTAGCTCCACCCTCTTCTATAAATGGCAAAAATGCTGAACTCATGGCTTCAAAACAGCAGTCCACAAACCAATGAATGAAGTCAAGGTGTCTGCGTCCACTTCTTATGTACAGTCTATGATCACAACCAAAGAGCTGCACCAAAGTGGTGTCAATTGTAAATCCTTTTGCTCATTTGAATTGTTTTGTTGAATTTAGCTCAAAGATACATAGTCGGTGCCGATGTAGTTTGTCTTTTCTCTAAGTTAAGTGATCACAAAATTCTTGTGACTTACTTCCTCAATGGCTACGACTTAATTTGTGCACAAAACATTTTCTACTTTCCCTCATGTACTGGATCCACTCCTCTTTTGTGTGTGTGTGTGTGTGTGTGTGTGTGTGTGTGTGTGTGTGTGTGTGTGTGTGTGTGTGGGTACACTAATGACATCAATCAGAATTTCCTTTAGCTGACGAGGTGAGAGTTTTGCACTGACCCTTTTAATACCTCTGCATCTGTGTGTGTGTGCAGGCGTAAGTGTAGGCGTGTGTTTGTGCTCACTGACCTCTTAAACACCCCTGTGCTCGTCAACACACAACACAACCACTGGACTGTGACCTGCCAAATAAGAGCTTACCCAGTACACTACACAACACCCCCCCCCCCCCCCCCCCCTCTCTCTCTCTCTCTCTCTCTCTCTCTCTCTACAGTTCCGACACATTTTTAAGCCGTCTTTTCTCTCTTAACGCCCCTCTCTCCCCCACTTCACACATCACACCTGTAGTTTTTTTTTCGTTCACCCAATCATACATGCTATCCCTGCACCCCTCCTCCTCCCCCATCTTGGCCGCCCTCTGTCTTATTATAATGGTGTCTAATGTGTCCATGTAGCCATGTAGATGGGGGCCAGGCAGCAGCAGCGGCACAGGAGAACGGGGTCTGCCGTGGTAATTGGCCATGATGAAGTTTGGCCAGTGGGGTGACAGGCCCACTAAGGAAGATGGATCATTCTCATTCGGCCCCGTAAATGTTGTCAATTCCACCGCTCATACAGCGCCATCAGCCCTCATCAGAGGGGGAGGGACGCAGCTGCGGAGGGGCTGGGGTTTGAGGGGGTGGGGAGTGGTGGAGGGGGGAGTTGTACGTACAGGGCAGGATGGAGGGTTACATGGAAAGGTGGCAGGGGGAGCTGGACCCGGGGCAGGAAGTCACAGGCAGAGAGAATGGTGAAGGAATGGATGCAAGCAGTATTCATTTCGTTAATGAAAACTATGACTAAATATGTTCGTCAAAAACCTTTTGTTTCATGACGATGACGAGACGATGACGAGACGATGACGAGACGATGACGAGACGGCACCGTCATTAAACGCTAACTGCCACTACATCAACATGCAATCTTTTTGACAGAAAAAAGACAAAACTAAAATGTTGTCTAATAATAAAAACTTTTTCTTTCAAAAAGTAAATATATTTTAGACTGACTTTTTTTTCAATGCAGTGGTTCAGTTTCCTTTACGGCATGCGACTACGCCAGCACAGAATGAGCACAGTCAGGAAGACTCGAAGTAAGTAACTTGCTTAGGTTGAAGTTAACAATAGCCAAAAGGTACATAATAAGTAAATACAAAAGCTGTATGGAAACGGCAAAATTTGGTCAAATGTTCGCAGTTGCGCAAAACTGGTTTTACGCTCCCTTGAGATGGTCTTTTGGCCAAAAAAGAGTTGGTGTGCTAGGAAACACCTTTGTGGAAAAACGTCGAGACTTAAATCCCATTAACGTACATGACGTTGTGATGTTTCGGCTGTCTTCTCAGATTACCCATACTGTGCGAATGCTCATCATTTTTTCCGGACAGCATGAAAGATTGCCAACACTAGCTGACAAGAAAGAACAATTAAAACTCGCCTAATTGAAACTAATTCCTGAAGACCTCGCTCCATGTTTCTCTCGTAGATGGTTAGATGGCCATGGCAACTTGTTTTGTTTCCTTGTTTGCAACCTCTACTCTGTTTAATTGCGGATTACAGCCATTTGTAAAGAGTAGCCTTTACCGCCAACCTCTGATTCACATTTATTTTTTGCAACATTTCAAAAGTTTGCTGGAAATTCTTTTGCCGGTTGAATCGAAACACAACAAACAACAACAACAGGACATGGGGAAAAGAAACAAGGTGATATTTTAGCAAGACTAGATCTACTATAATGTTCAATATAATCTGATGACTAAAGTTTCAAAAGTTTTTATTGACTAAAAATATACTAAAATAGCTTTGGCCTAAATACCCAAACGTTTAGTCAACTAAAAAGATAGCTGACAAGATTAACACTGCATGTAAGACATGGGGAAAGATGGGAGCTAGAAAGAAATGTGTAAAGAAAAAAAGAAAACAGGTTTCTTTTGGGAAACAGACCAACGTTAGCTCTGCCTTGACACAGTGTGCAGAGAGCTCCTCCGTTTAAAGGTTTGAACTGGCTTTTCTGCAACGTAATGCGACATCATCCTGCAAAGTTGCAAGCAAGCGCACAAATCCTGTGTTACTACTTTGTAACTCCAGCAGTGTATTTCTACTCTTTATCTCATGAACACTAATAGTGTTATAAACCGCTGTGCAGTGTTTTGGTGTTTGATAAGCCGTCACACACCTTGTGTTTTTATTAATTAACGCAGTACAGTTTTCTGTCTAAACGCCAGGAATGGTGTTTGGTTAGCTTCTGTTGTTTGACATCAGTTGTGCATAGAGGCCAGGAGTCTATCACATCTGCCATATTGTATATAGAAGATTTGCATTTTAGCCTCCTTATGTTCTCCATTAACAACAAAAAGGTGCTGAGCTAACAAGTTACATCCCAACGATGGAAAATGACTACATATCTGAACATTACAGTGTAGTTTTCTCTCTCTCATCCCCGTCACTCACACATAGGAGGTTGGTCCACTGACTCAGATCTGGGAAGGTAATGGTTTGGTCCAAATTTCACATCAATAACAGATGAGCCCTAATCGACCCTCTGACGCACACACACACACACACACACACACACACACACACACACACACACACACTCAGAGAGACTGGTCCCGTTGGCTTGCACCATTTGCATAATAGTATTTCCCTTTTTCTCCATTCCCCAAATAGCTCCCGATTTCTCCATTTCTCTCTCTCTCTCTCTCTCCCTCCACATTGTCTTGTGTACTCCTGATGGAAAAGGGCTTGGCTATAAACAAATACAATTCCCTCAGAGGCCCACAAACTGAGACAGGGATTGTGGGGAAGGAATTCATCTGCGCTCAAACTGAGCATGGCAGCAGTGGGGAGGGTATTCATTTCCCGACAAGCCAGATGGACCTCAACTCTGGGGAGAGGCTGTAGAAGTTCATACGTTTTGAATGACTAATCGGGCTAACATTTCTAGTTCATGTATAATTTATTGTTTTAAATTTTGAACTTTGAAAAATAATATTGTATTGGTGGTTAAGGCCTATTGAATTTTGCCATAGTACTAGTGAGTACATTTCAGTGACACAAAGGATAAGGAGAAGGCTGGTGATATTCTTGTATATATTTTTCTTGTCAACAAATCTCATAATAAAACTGAAACCAACAATGAATTGATTCTACTAACAAGTGTTGTCTGTGAGGCCAAAGTCTGACTGTGTGTTTAAATAGTACTCGCCTGCCAATATTAGCATCAAAACTATTCATACCGGCAGCGATGTGAATTTGCGAACACTTTTTTCAATAAAAGGCTAAAAGGACCAACTACCAGGATCCTACTGACCCAGAGCAGCGTCTGGCAGTCTGTCTGAGGTACACTGGTGTGTAGCCTAAGCTACTGTAAGCTCTTTTATGGAGTGTGAATTTGCTTCTGGTAAACAGTTACGCAGCGATTATTTCTACGGCTTTTATTGTGAAAGGTAAGAACGGAAAGGTTTGATGTGGTCTGCGCTGCTTTCTTCAAGGTTGAAATGAGTAATAAAGTTTACTGTCTTGGTTCGGACCACAGAGCTTCTGTGTTGTTGTACATTATAGTGTACATTTTGAATGTGTCCTTTCAGCACAACGTGATTGGTTGATCAGAAAAATCGTCCTTGCTCCAAAAAAAAACGGTGCCGCTTTTTCCCAGCTTATTGTTCGCATTCTCTGTGGAAACACCTATGACAAAAACATCAGCTGATGCGCAAATCAAATGATGACATGATGCAATGAACATGTAGTACATTTTGAGTCAATCCTACATGCATTGTCCAAAATGTGTATTCATCCACTACTGAAAATAGTCCCCAACAAATACACATTTTCCTTCTGTATAAATAATGTTTGTCAAAAACTGCAGTGCTCTGTTGTTTTAGGAATTGACCAATAAAATAAAACTATACATCTGTGACCTGCTTTGAAGGATTTACACTTATGAATAGATTGGGCGTAGGGTACTTATAAACCGTACTAGCGTGCATTATGAGTCTGTCAGCCTTTTTTGACCAGTTTAACCATCTCCATCCTTTAGAAGAGATCACCTTTGACATCTCTGCTTCTTTTTAAGCTTTTTGGATGGAAAGACCAACAAGGACTTTCTCTTTTCCTTGCTCCATCCCAGTGCAGGCAGACTGGTTGGTGCTGGGGTGGGCATTTGGACCCAGGGCAGCATTGGTGGGTGGGGGGCTCCGTCAGCCATTGTTGATTTATCACCTGGGTAATAGGAAGTGATTGAAGGGAAATTCAAATGAACTCTCCCTGACAGGCACACATGCAGACACAAGTACGAGCGCGAGCACACACACAAATTAATAGTGGGGCTTAATAGACTACTAGGGAGAGGGGGGGAACAAGAGCCAGAGAGGGAGATGAGATAAAAGGGTTGGCTTGTTAGGGAGGAAAGCTAAAGAAAAGGTCTGGGACTAACAGCAGCGAAGAATGGTGACGGATAAAATAAGATTTGCTTGTGAGGAACGTGAGCAATTTTACATTTTTTATCTCCTCAAGTGGGATGACGAGTAGGGAAGAAGAAATAATAAATGAGGCTCGTGTTTCAGTGCAAGAAGATAATGAGGAGGTTGAAATGACCGCTGAAATTACAGTATATTAGTATACCACTATAATATACTGTCGGCACCTGAAATAGAGCCACTTGCACTTCTGTTTCTTTCTTACTTGCTTGCGCTCTGTCCTTTTCTTTTTCACACACACACACACACACACACACACACACACACACACACACACACACACACACACACACACACACACACACACACACACACACACTCACACACACACACATACACACACACACACACACACACACTCACAACCTCACGTCAAAGACACCATAGACAGCGGGGCCTGAGTATAGACCAGGCATCTTTCACGAATGTCAGTCACAACACAACGTGACCTTCGTTGACCATAACCTCGCCAGCACCGCCTCACACACACACAGACACACACACACACCTCACACAGATCACAGCGGCTGAGCTGTAGCTGTCAGGGTGTCAGTGTTAAGGGTATGACTGTCAATCATTCCCTCTGGGAAATGCAAGCTGGGGAAAAAGGGTGGGGGGGGTGGGGGTGGGGGGGTTAAGGGGTGGTCGACTAGACAGGATGAGAGAAGGAAGCGGAGGTAGAGGGACAGATAGCGATGGCAATTCGTGTGTGTGTGTGCGCCTCTTTGTAATCACAATGCAGCGTCCCTAAAGCCAGTTTGACCCCCGGGGGCGACCCGCAGTTTAAAGCCCCTGTGCCCGACCCCAGTGGCTTGACCGGGGCTCATAGGGGACACTGACCTATGAATCGTGGGTATTATAGTCTTGAGTTGCAGTCTATAGAGCTACTAGAGCCAATCCCTGTCGACCTCTCGCCCTGTGCCACTCCACGCCCCGTGTCGGTCGGAGGGAAGTGAATGGGCTAAAAAGCCAAACTCTGCCCCAGAGGTCTGAGGCGGTAGCCTGCATGTGGCTCCATATACTACCACTCCTCTTGTGTGTGTTTGTCCTCTTGCCCTTGACGTTGGCTGAATAAATAAACCTGAAGTAGGGATATCTTTAAAGAATATTCCCTTAATGTTGACCGCAGGGCTGCAGATTAGAAGTAAGAGAGACAAAGGTAGAGAGAATACAAATGCTAGCTTGTTGTCATTTTGTTATTCCGCGTGCTACTTACACCTGTCTATTCCGCTGAGGCTTACATGAAGTAAACTGCTGAGAAAGGGAGGGAGGTCAATTTAGATGCAACATTAAGACAACAATCTTCCCCCTCCCCTCGCGTGCAAACAACGTGCACACACATGCACACAAACACACACACATGCACACAAACACACACACATGCACGCACGCAGCACATTCCCAGAGCTCCTTGGTCCCTCGTCCCCAAGCAGCAGGAAGTGAGGTCACAGCAAGAGCCGGGTCAATATGCTCATTAACCCCTGCAGTGTATCTGGATTATAGGAACATCAATAGGCCTGACTGGGTCTCTGCTGCAGCCATCACAATGCTGATCAGACCACAGGGAGCTCACGCCGGTCTGTCAGACTGACGGCGAAACACAACTTGATGCTGACATTTTCAGAGCGCTCCGTGAAAAAAAACCAGAAAAGAACCAGAAAAAGAATCTATTAGAATGAATGCGATGACTCTGCATTATGTCGGCGGTATAATTAGGAGTATTTCATTATGCAATCTGACTGATTTCTTCAAGTTTGACATGGCATGGCAAGGCATAGCAGGCAGGACAGGCTGTTAGCTAAAAGCAGAGACAAGCATTTAGGATCACCAAGATGTGTTGTGTATCTGTTGGTGTATGTAAATTAGTCTTAAAGCCTGCGTGTGTTTTTAATGTGAGGTTTTCTCCTGCATTAGTCATGCTTTTCCCAGTCCTGATGACCCCTCAACCTGCTCCCAAACTCAGCCTCAGCCCAGAGCCTGCATGGTGCCACGCCCTTACCTTGCCAATGTCAGGGCTCATATAGAGGTCAGAGCCGGACTGGATTGGACAGGGTCTCTCAAACAGGCGGTCCAATACCTCGATCTGCTGCGGCGAGAACAGCTCCCCTCTCATCTGCTTCCTGAGGAAGTCCCGCCCACCGTGGCCGTGCCCGTTGGCCAGCGGTGACTCCTGCAAACCTGCAACCGAGAGAGAGGAGTGAGGTTAGAGGAGTTGTATGGCGGGAGATAGAGAAGAGGTTTAAAGAGGGTTTCGGGAGTCTGGCGTGCATAACGGAGGGAGAAAACTAGGCACAGACGATGCAAACGGTGATGGGTTGATAAAACAAATCGCCGAGGCAGATGTGGAGGCTGAAGTTTGAGCAAAGCATCGACTCAAATGAACCCCAGTGAGCTGATTTAGGACTTTGTAGATTGTGGAGACTCAGAGAAAATGCTATACAAATGCAATCCATTACCAAGCATACGCCGTCTCTCATTCTTGATCTCTCAAAAGTACACCCTCGCCTCTCATATATACACACCTGTCCGTCCCTCGTGTCGTATCGCCCATACACACACACACACACACACACACAGACACACAAATATATATTGCTACGGTATCAGTATTAGACTGTGAGCTCTCGTATCCTGCAGTTATTGCGAGGCTGAGGGACTGAACGAGACAATTATAAGAACTCTGAAGAGTCGCGGCCCACAAATGATTAGAAAAGAGAGAACCAGAGAAAAAAGATAAAGAGAAAAAGGGGATGAGGGTGAAAATCCCCCGCTATAGAGCCAATTCATCACTACCAAACCGCTCCTGAGAGCCTATTTTAGTCCTGGGGGTCACTGTGTGTTTGGTGTGTGTGTGTGTGTGTGTGTGTGTGTGTGTGTGTGTGTGTGTGTGTGTGTGTGTGTGTGTGTGTGTGTGTGTGTGTGTGTGTGTGTGTGTGTGTCCGGTGGCAGAGGGAGTGATATGACAGACAGGTGGAGAGGGGGAAGGGGCTTCAAATATATAATTTTTTTTTTCCCATTTGGACAGAGAATACAGATCCATTTGTGCCGGACTGTGATACGAAAGAAAAAACAAAGAGTGATGTAGAAGGACAGAAAGAAAAAGATAAACAAACTCAAACTAAGGCTTTAGGGCATATTGCCACATTGGACATTAAAGATAGGGCTGGGTATCGGTACTCAATAACTTTAAGGTATCGACCTAAATAACCCAGTACCAAGCATTATCAAAACTTCTCTAACTGTAAGGGTACTGCTATTAGGACTGGGCTCATCATTCTTTTAACAAGTTGGGTCTTACTATCTTTCCTTAATCTTAAAGGAGTACTTCACCAATTTAGCATTGGACGGGATGGACAGTTTAAATAGAATAACATTTTTAAAAGATCAAAATCACAGCAGAACCAGAGATATTGTCTGGTGAGCTCACTTCTTTCCAAGCCCCTGATTTTTTTTAATTCGTAAACATTTAGTCAGCAACCACAACATACGCTGACTCAGGTGACATCACTTGAGGCAGTTCAATACATTTAATTTAATTAAATAAAGTGTAGTTAGTTGAATTCTTACCACAGTTAATTTGCCTTAACCACATTCTTTCCATAGCTTTTTTGCAACATTTTCTAATATTTAACATTGTTGTTCAGCAATGAGGTTGAGCGGGATGTAAACAAGCTAACAACAACCGTTAAAACAGATTGTCTAAATCATTCATTTGGAGGTAAAACTTAAAGAGCACACCTGACGTGTCAGTGATAATCGCTCCATTGCACAGGAGATGCATGTGTGCGCTCAACTGTGACAAGTACATTGGGTCAAGGTTGAAGAAAGAAAGGGGCCAACAGGCAGTTTCTGTGCTAAATGAATCATTTGCCAACCTGTATTATCATCTGACTGCTCATATGTCTTTACCCATCGTACCCACATCTTACAAATAACTTGTCGTGTGTAATGTTAATATTACCAAGAGGAATAATGGCCAAAACTATGATAATAAGACCCAAGTTGTAATAATGGAGAATCATCCTTTAAATGGTAGATTAGCATGTTAATCTACCATTCCTCAGCTGTAAAATACTACTGATTACTGGTTGCAAACTGTATTTTCCCAGTTTTAGTGGTAACCTCTGAGAGTTGATGTCATTGGCACAAAGGGTGTTTTTCAGTTCACTCCAAAGACGTCGAGCAAACCTCAAATCATGAA
Source organism: Leptoclinus maculatus (assembly GCA_032191485.1). NCBI lineage: Eukaryota > Metazoa > Chordata > Actinopteri > Perciformes > Stichaeidae > Leptoclinus > Leptoclinus maculatus. The sequence continues at coordinate 16,872,870 of JAVDOI010000009.1, forward strand.
ACCGTATCTAGCTGCTAACAAAAACAAACCTCACACTCACACAGCGCTCCATAACTCACAAAACCTCGCCGTACCTTTTCAGTACACAAAACCTCTTTCACCCACTCTCTCACAAACACACTGCTTGATCATAATCTCTCTTTCTCGACCATATAGTCTCTCTCACACACACGCAGATGCTGGGAGCAGTGTGAGTGTATGGTCCAGGTCTCTTGGTGACAGACCAATCAGGGGGGAGATAAAGCCAGTATGATGCTTTAGCCTGGTAACCCACGGCGACCCATTTAATCCCACCGGCCAGTCCCCATGATGGAATTCAATTGATCAATCATGTAGCTCTGATGGCACCATTTCAGCCGGCTTATTGCTTTCTGCTTTCTCGCCGTCGCACACAAATACAAGCACACACACACACACACACCTGAATACACACTGTAAGACTGACCCGAGTCTGTCTCGACGGAGCACCCGCAAAGGACATACAGGAAACGAAGGAGACGACAGAAGCCACTGTAATCTAGCAGTAAGAACAAAGCTTTTACTTATGATAATCAATATTGTCCATTCGTCTAATGAATGTGTGTGTGCCTCTATGTGTGTGTGTGTGTGTGTGTGTGTGTGTGTGTGTGTGTGTGTGTGTGTGTGTGTGTGTGTGTGGGTGGGTGTGTGTGTGGGTGGGTGGGTAGCTTGATATCCGGCTGGTCTCATTGTGTCCATGGATGGGTAAAGAAACTCATTGCCGTGACGGGTTAAATCCTATTCACTGTCGGATACACGCACACGCACACACACACACACACACACACACACACACACACACACACACACACACACACACACACACACACACACTCACACACACACACCCACACTCACACTCACAGCTGCCTCTATCTCTGTGAGTCAGTCTCAGAAGGGAAGCGCTTCTCTTCCCTCTTTTTCAGAGCAGAACAAAACAAACAATGAGCCCTTATTGTTCTCTCTTCTCTGCCTTTTTCCTCTCTCTTCCGCCTTCTCTGTCTCCCTCTTTTGCTCTCTCTCTCTCTCTCTCTCTCTCTGTCTCCCTCTCCGTCTCGATTCACTCTCTCTCCCTCTGCCTGCCTTTGCCAATTTTTTCTGACAACCCAGGAACAGTTGAATTATTAAATCCAAATACCTCAGAGAGTTAGATGGGTTGTCACCTGTTTGTGTGTTTCAGTGCATGTTCTGTGTGTGCGTGTGTTTGAGTGTGCGTGTGAGTGTGTGTGTCTGTCTGCAGGGGGTAGAACACCACCAGTGTGCATCTTTTTGCACTTGACATAGATTATCATACTGATAGGACAAGGGTCGCAAGTCTGACCTCACAGCCCCAGCCTGTGCATGCCTGTGCGTGCTTGTGTGTGTGTGTGTGTGTGTGTGTGTGCCCCATCTAAACTCCAGAGATCAAAGTTTGGGGGGGGGACTGAGAGGAACTCAGGGTGAAGGGCGGAGCTCCCCTCCCTCCTCTCCTCCTCTCCTCCGTCCTCCATCCTTTGCTTAACCCCCAGCGTCTTTTATCTGGTAAGCTGCTGCATGTCACAGTGGATGCACAAGGGGGTAAGAGGTCATCTTGGCATTCTGGGTAAAAATATTTCTTCCTCGTGCAAAAGGGAGTTTTTTTTTGTGTGCATACATGAGTATACTTTTCACTCAAGGAAAGATACATGCCCTGTCTTAACAGGCCCACCTGTACTGAACCTCGTATCCATGTTGGATACACACCCATGCGCGCGCGCGCGCGCACACACGCACACACACACACACACACACGCACGCACACAGCCTAAGAGAATAGGTTAAGATACAATAGTCCCCTTTTGGCCCCACAAGTCAAGTTCTTCCATTCACTCCCATTCATCTACATTTCGCCCTCAGTCACCCCCCACTTCCCCTCTCTTTGGCTGGGGGCAGAGGTCACCGCAGGGCTTTACCCCCACACACTCCTCCTGCCGACACACACACACACACACACACACACACACATGCCATGATCCCGCCTTCCTGTGTTCCCATCACTTGCGCAGCTGCCATTTCTATGCTTGTACGTTACAGCAGAAATAAAAGCTTTCCTGCACACATGTTCATATATATATACTGTATACATGATACGATGTCATGTGATATGATTATGATTTTATACTCGAGGGCACTATATGGCTTGAATCCAACGCTTCGTTAAACAATAATATATATATATATATATATATATATTCGTATTGATAATTTATATATATATATAATTTATATATATATATATATATATATATATATATTATCAATATGAATTCTATTCACCTGAATGGATTACTTTTTACTCCACTTTGAGTTCATAAGAGGAAACAGGTGCACTTCTCCTGCACTTCATTTCTGTTGGGTGGGCCACCTCTAAAGAGACATTTTAACTTATCACAGCAGGAAGCACAGGTAGAGCACAGGTGGCACAAATAACACTATAACGATAGCTCAGTTCCATTCAAGTGTCCAATGAAGCCATGCCAGTGAACCATTGTGCACTATATCAGGGTCACGCAACAGGAACCGCTCAATGGTATTCGGCCATCATTAATATCATTAATGCGGCTCTGAGGAAGAGCGGGTTGGCGGTTTGATCCCCAGCTCCTCCGCTGCCATTGGTGCGTGCGTGTGTGTGAATGAGCATTAGAGTTTGGCACCTTGTATGGCAGCCTCTGCCATCAGTGTATGAATGTGTGTGTAATGTAAAGCGCGGTGAGTGGTCGGATATAAATGCAAGTCCATTTAAAATGAATGGCAACTCTGCCTTTCCTGCTGTTGTGACACGTCAACATTTTTATTTTCAACCGATGGACTGACAAAAAGGTAATTCCCCAAAGTGATTCTTCTGCATTCTTTTACTTTTTTGTTCCAGATTTAGTTTTTGGGAAACACGTTAAGTCAAGGTCTGAACCTTGTCTGATGCACATCATTGCTGCATATGTATCATATTCACATGGACTGAGAAATAGATATAACAACGTCAGCATGAGAAGGCTGTGTGATGGTTGGCCTTGTGCGTGACTTGTGTACGTCTCTTTCCTCCTGTGTACAAACGCTCGTACCGACAAGCATTTGGGCGTGTGTGTGTGTGTATGTGTGTATGTGTGTATGTGTGAGAAGCTTGCATCACTGTGTATTTGTGTATGTGTTTGTCTGTCCATGTCAGCGCATGCTGTTCCCCCCTGTCGCCCCGTGCTGCGCGCGTGTGTCATTATCCAGCGGGGGCTGCTCTAATGGAAGCTGTGATTAGCAATGCTGTTAATTAGACCACAGAGCCGACCGTGCAGACCTCTGCCACGGAAAACACTGCAGATTAAGAAAAAAAAAACACAGGGGCTGAAACGTGACGCGGAGCGACACAACACTCTGTGGATGCTTCAGTGAACGGGGGATTGATACAGTATTTGGAGTTGTGAAACGCGAGGTCCAGTCGTAGTAAAAACCAGAGACAGACCACACATGTAGCACATGGTGCAGCACGTCATGCACACAGAGAACAAAGTGGAACAATAATGCCGCTAATTAGATAACAGAGCTTCGGCTTCAGCTGCAGATTCAACCACAGTGTCTGAGCCGCGGACATCAGAGCACACATAATAGAGTGGGATACATTTGTTTAAGTATACGTGACTCGTATTATTCTCGCTAATGAAATATGGCTTCAAAAGAAAAGTAGAGACATTTTGAATTGTTATAGCTAGAGAAGCAAAGCAACTAATAGCACTGAGGAATAATAACAACGAAGAAATCCTAAATTGAGCCATTACTAACGTAACACCGTGTGCTTTTCATCCTATGAAAGGTCAGTGGAAAGGACAACTGTAGGTCAGTATTAAACATGACATACTGTAAAGTGCTCTGGAGCCACTAGTCAAGTTTCCATCCAATTTCCCTGCAAATTTAAATTAAATATCCAGAAAATCTGCAAGAGAATTACACTGCGTGTTTCCATCCAGTACGCGAATATTAGTACCTGGGTGCATTGATAGAAACAGCTAATGAATTCTCCAATCAGGTGACATGAGACCATTGCAGAGGCGGTGAGAGTGCAACAAGATGACGTGATCAACAGAGCTCCAGACGAATGGTGGAAAAGGAAAAATGGCATTTAAGTTTATTTCATGAATCAATTTGAGGAAGGTTACTGTGACCTTATGGGTCCGCACGGATCTGATCAGATGTTGGGTATTTTTGGTGGAGCAGCAACAAATGATACACTCAGTAAAAACTTTTTACTTTTATCCAATTTGTGGCGTTTATACTTTTTCTTTTTATGTACATCGCAAACTCACAATTATTGAGGGACAGAAAACAAGATCAACTTTGATCCAACGTGTGTACAACTATTAGCTACCGTGTGTGTGTGTTTGTATGTGTGTCTCTGTGTGTGCAGGCCTAAAGTCTTTGTGCTCTGCTGATAGGTAAGTGGGCCGTATCCGAGCATGTCGAACGCTCAAGGTGCACCTGGGATTCATCCTGGAGCCTGCTGGAATGTTTTGGAAATTCATCAGCAGTGGGAAAAGGACCCCATACTGTATCTTTGTGTGTGTGTGTGTGTGTGTGTTAGAGACAGAGAGCGAGAAATAGCCCCCAGTGGCGTTCTGTCACCCCCCCCCCTCGCTCCGACATCTGGTCCTGTCTCATTTACCGTAGGAGACTGTCTGTTTGATGGCTTTTTAATGCCACTGACACTGCCACATACACACCAACGAGCATGCACACATGTATGCGCACACACAAATATACCTACAGCCCTAACCCCCCTCATGTGCACACGCCTCCATTAACATGCATCCAGCATTGATCCGGTGTGACAGAGTACATGATCGATAGTGCATGCATAAACTGACTTCTCAGGTAGCTCTCCGGTGAAGCACCTCTAGTAAACAAATAGGGGGTTTCTGAATGAAGATGTTTGGTTTAGAACTCCCATACTGCACCTGAACACACACTCGCACACATCTGTCATTGATCCGAGTTCTTTCCATCTGGGCTCTCCGTGTTGGGAGGGAACGGGGGGGGGGTTCTGAGGCTGTACGTATCGTTTATGTATATTGTGCACTTGAAAAATTCCATTACCATTAAAAAAAATAAAAATACAATGACGCAGGCAGGCGAGGTAAACAACTACACACATATTCTTTTTGCTCACCTTCGTCCCTCTTCCTCTTGCCCACGTCAGCGGCTGAGCTGATACCAAGAATGCCACTGATGGAGTACGAGGAGCCGGCTGAGTCGTTGGTCACTGCCGACACTTGTGTGGCCGCCACGGACGTCACTGCAGACAAGACCACATGACCATACAATTATGTATTGGGGAAAAAATACAAGTAAGGTGGAAGAATAATCACATATCATTTTAGTTTATATCACACTTTAACCTCCTGAGCTCTGTCCCTTGGAAAAACGGCTAAAAATAATATCAGGTACCAAAATGTATCAGGCATAGCTCCTCGACCATAAGGCTTATATGCATGTATCTGGTCTCTGTTAAAAGGCAAGAAGCTAAGGAATATGAATCCAGTATAAGTAAGTATATTTCTATTAACGTTCCAGTCAATGGAGCACGGATGCAAAGAACAAAAAAACCAGCTATGTTACAAATAACATAAATCCTCCAAAAACATTGAATTAGTAATAACCACAATGAATGTTGATATATGACCGAAGAGCTCCATGATATACAGGCAGATAAATGGAGACTGCCAGGGCCCGCAGTGCTTTTTTGAAGTTATTCATCTAAGCCAGCTGAAAACAATGACATCAGGCTTGTTGGTGTGGGGGCTTCGATACAGCCCCCGCCAGCTACAAACAGCCAGAGCTCCCTCCAGTGCAAGTCAATCAAACTTGACTAAGATGCTGCGACTTCCCATCGGCCCAAGCTTTACTGTAAAACAACATATACCATGGTTAAATATTCTGGCAAGAACGTAGATTTATGTGGTTGTAAAATGTGTGTGACTGCTTCGTTCCTCCATTAATAGTAAACATTGTGTGTTTTGAGGACATTTAGAAAACTCTAAATTTCTAGTTCCCAGCGTTACCAAATATACGGAAGCCGAGAACTGCCGTACAAGCAATCTTTTTTTTTTTTTTTTGCAGTTATCTCGAGATCACAAGTTGTTTTTTTTATCATCTCGAGAAATCAAACTTGGTTATCTTGAGATTACGAGGTAATCAACTCTCAGGAGGTTATATTTCTACGACTTTATTGTTAAAATACTTTGTAATAAGACGTAGTTTGGGCAACATACAGTTGGTTTACGGATTCTGAAAGCTGAAGACCTCATGGCCTCAAAACAGTATCACATGCATATTTATATCAATAGACCATCTTCAACCGCAACTTTTTGGAACGACACCATATCGGTGAACCCGGTACCGGCTCTGTCGGGCTAAACCCTCTAAATTGAAATGTAACATCTCATCTCATTAAAAAATATACATATACACTGCTCACCTAATTAATTATGAAAGTGATCATTACAATTCTTAATATAATTCTCAACAGTAAAACAGATTGTAATAAATAGTATTGCAGCCGAGATAAACTGGGTCAGTTTTTGTTAAAGTAGATTTCATTCATGCTGGACTTTTGTAGAGGAGGGATAAATACACATGTGGCTGGTGCTGCTACTGTAACGCACCTCATTTAGGGCTCTTATATAATAAAGGTCACCATTAGCCCAATAGCACTTCTTCATCGGTGCTATTTAAAAGCATCTTAAAGAAAGAGTAGTTCCATCATATGATGTTAAACAGATGAATAAAATCATACTGCATGACCCTGAACCTTGTCGCTGTTGTTCACTGAAATTATGCAACACATTTATTGTTCTTCTTACTCAAAGTGCAACTTTCCCGTGTCTTGTTTCCGTTACTTATGATACATTCACAGACACAAAAAGCTGAGTGAAATCCTATATTTCTCTCCCTAAACTCAACAAAAATGCACTTTTATCCTCTAAAACTTTTACTCAGCCATGAAGACCAAATCGAGGCTTGAGAAAAATAAAAACAAAAGCCACAAAGGACAGGAGTCTGTGTTGCCCCTCGTTGTCTCTCCCTCTAATCTCCCCCCCCTGAGGGAGACAAGTTCCTCGCTGGGCGACAAAGCGACATACTTTTCACCGCTTCATTGCCACACACACACACACACACACATACATACACACATTCTGCAGACAGACACAAACACACGCACACACCGAAACATACAGTCACTCATTCCTTGGTCCCTTATCTGTGCCCGTGTAAGCGGACATGGGGTTGAGTGACAGTACGGTATCCCAGGAGGGACAGAAAGGTGTGGAGACAGACATCCTAATCCTCTCTCCCAGCAGACCCCCCAAACACAGAAAGACAAGACCGAAAAGGGAATATAAAAAAAAAGAACCGATAAACCAGAGGATCAAGGTCCCTTCCAGCCGTTACTCCTTCGCTAACGACAAGGAGAGTATAATGAATGCATATCCCTCCTTTTCCCATCACTTGATTTAGCACTTCAATTATCTGATTTTCCTTTCTCTTTCTTTCACTCTTTTTTTTATCAGACGTAACGCTTTTATTCCGCAAATCCAAATGTTCAATTTTCCGCCTGGGAGTGGGACCCATTTATCTGTGTAATCTGTAAGCGTGTGTGTGTGTGTGTGTGTGTGTGTGTGTGTGTGTGTGTGTGTGTGTGTGTATGTGTGTGTGCTAAAGGCAGGAGTCAGGGAGCAGTGTGTGTGAAATTAATTTAGATTAATAGACAATGTGCGATTATGAAGATATGAGAGACACCGAAACACAATCCACTGCAGGGCGAAGTGAGGGAGGGAGGGAGGGAGAGTGAGGGAGGCTCTCATATTTATTTGTATTCTGAGATATTCATCGAGTAAAGGGAAATAACGTTTCAGTTATAGCTGTAAGCGATATATTGCTTCGGCCTGTAACATGATTAGAAACTACAAATGAACAGTCAAACCGTGTTAATGTGTCAAGGGTCTTTTGATGAAGAATATTCATTTCACTCGTACGAACATTGTTTTTTTGCTTATTTACTCAAACATCCTTGCAATCCACCTTAAACTGGCAAAATAAAACATGGCCGAATTAACCCTGCAAAAATGATTTTTTTTGTGATCTTTTGTTTCTCATTTAAGGACATGTGCCGTAGACAAGATCAGTCATGATTCGGAACCTGCTTTGAGGCCTTTGTGTGGTTTAGCCGTGCATATTCCCCAACAAATGTGCAATTAATCCAATGAACACATACCAAACCACATAATAAATGTGGGCCTTTGTAGCCCCCTGAAGGGAGGCCTCGGGGCAGTTGCACACTTTGTCCGGGTTAATAATCCAGCCTTGGTATGAAGGAGAATTTGGGAACATACTGTAAATGCTCAATCATGATCTCCATTAGCAGACATTTCAGTGCTTATGATACTTGTTTTTTGGGGGCATTAAGCTGTCAACTCTCCCCTTTAAGAGGTTAATAACCCACAAGTTTACCAAACACACTCTACCTCCCGTTACAGTAACTACCTTTACTTCACTCCTCATCCTGATTGAAACATTCGAGCAAAGACCTTCGTGGCCTACGACGTTTCACTCCAGGTTAGGGTTCAGAATTTTAAATACGTTTCGTTGTTCCGCACGCTGCACTCGGGCCCCTGAGAGATTCACTCAACAACGGCTCCGCTGTTAAAATGTGCTTTGACAGTTGGAAACGGGATTTCTGTTGCGGCTGACCTACCTAAGTTGTGAGCCAACACTGAGCCGGTTTGGCCGGGCGGCTGCTGCACCTTTGTCCGAATGATCCTGCAGGAGGAGAGAGAGGAGATATTAGTGTGTGCGTGTGAAGTGGTCGTTTGTGTGTGTGTGTGTGTGTGTGTGAGGATTCTGCTGAGTGACAGAGAGAACATGACCATCGTGGGAGCTAAATGGTGTGTGTGTGTGTGTGTGTGTGTGTGTAGGTGTGTGGGTGTGTGGGTGTGTGTGTAGGTGTGTGTGTGTGTGTGTGTGTGTGTAGGTGTGTGTGTGTGTGTGTGTGTGTGTGTGTGTGTGTGTGTGTGTGTGTGTGTGTGTGTGTAGGTGTGTGTGTGTGTGGGTGTGGGTGTGTGTGTGTGTGTGTGTGTAGGTGTGTGTGTGTGTGGGTGTGTGTGTGTGTGTGTGTGTGTGTGTGTGTGTGTGTGTGTGTGTGTGTGTGTGTGTGTGTGTGTGTGTGTGTGTGTGTGTGTGTGTGTGAAGTGGCTGAGGCAGGCTGACATGGCAGAGGGGCCTCACACTTCCTGCTTGGCTGCTCATGCAAGCCTTTTTCCTTCCTCTTTCCTTTCCTTTCTTTTTCCTTTTCCTCCCCCTTTTTCCTCCCCTCTCATGTCCTCTCCTCTCCTTCCCTCTCCCTTTCTCTCCTTTCCTTTTGTGTCTCTCTGTCCGTCCTTACTCTCGCACACCTTCCCTCCCTTTTGTCTGCCTCCTTTGCTCACTCCTCTCTCTTATTTCACCATCCCTCCCTCTCTCCCTCTCTCTCTCTCCCTCTCCCTCTCTCTCTGCCTCTCTCTCTGCCTCTATGCTCAGGGGAAAGGGTTGTCATTGTACCATCGTGTTGAACCACTGAGCTGCAGCCACTTCATACATATGGAGACTGGGGCCTCTTTGCCATTCTCTTTTCCACACACACACACACACACACACACATAGAACACACCATATTATATTGCTCTGAGCTCTACCTACTCTCAGTACCTGTTGCTATAAAGTTGATACTCAAACAGAACGTATACCTGTTGATGGAGCTGACGCTGGGGACGCTGTCGTTGTCACACACTCTCTCGGCCAGGAGCCGGTCCCGGATCTCCCAGGCAAACATGGTGGGGTTTTGGCGTTTGTAATCTGCGATTTTGTCGACCACTTTGGGAGTAGCAACCTTTGGTTTGGATCCCCCGATGACCCCGGGGCGGATGCTGCCAGTCTCGTAGTACCTGCCAAATCAGAGCGCAGAAGAGGCTCGCGTTGGTCACGAAGGTTGTCGCATTTACAGAGGAAGTGTTGGATAGAAGCTGCGTGGGAGGTCGATTCTAAGATTTCAAACTTAAAGAATGTGTCATCTCGAAGATCCAAAATGGGATTAAAAAAAAGAAAGAAAAAACAAAGCAACATGTAAGAATCATGAAGCTAAGATGTTTAAACATTCACGACAGTGTGACTTGATCAATTGACGTTGGTCCTCTTATTTTCTATCAATGGAGATGATCGTGCAAAAGTGATCAAATCCCACTTAAACTACGAGAGGGTTTACAGGGTTAGTAATGCCGTTCTAATTGTTATCTACTTTGTCCGTGGTTCCTAAATCTTTGCTCCCTAATTTACAATTTGTAGAACCGCTGGGTACTGTCGTTTATAGCAAACGTCACTCAAACAGAGGCAAATAGGGCATTTGTTTGGGAACTAAGATTTGGTGCACTGGTGACACCAGTCTGAGCTCCCTCCCCTCCCGGCTCCTCGACCTTCCCACTTCTTATATTCAACTGAAGCTAGCATGAGTCTGTTTCGGTCGAATCAAGCGGTTATCTTCCACAGTCACAGCCTTTGTCGTGGTTATTTAAGATAAAGAGAGTTTCATTCTAAAGAAGCAAAACATTGGAAGACATCCACTTGATTGAACTCTGCTTGTATCCTCATATTAGCTTCTGTCGAACATCACGACGTGTTTTTCGCAGGGAGCTGAGGATTCTATCGGCCATCTCTAACATTCACAAGGGATCACTTCACAGCCAGTATGGACAGGAGAAATAACTACAGCGCTACCAATGACTCTTTTAATGTTCATATGAAAGTGTGAAATAACGCAGCTTGGTCAGTGTTGTTAAGCTTCACACTATGACGCTCTTCCTGCCCTTCTAGCGTCAGATTTGCACGTCTCAGAGACGGCATGTCAGTATCCGCTTTTTACGTGAAAAATAAACTTCCACCGTGACAGGAAGTTAGGTTTAGGCAACAAAACCACTAAGGTTTTGGAAAGGAGCGGGGTCGACGTGACTACGTACCTGACTTTTGCTTTAAGCATCCGTTAATAAATTTGACAAAGACTAAGAAATATTGCAAATATTACAAAAGCCACATAACAGATATTTTGACAATAGGACACTGACACTGGTGACTCTTGCCACATTTAGGACTCTATTATATAACAAATGGCTCTATTTGTCTCTGCCGTTAGCTCTATTTAGCCTTTTAGTTTCATTGACTACTTTCAAGACTTTTGTTAATGCCTTTGCTTGGGTATTCCTCGCAAAAAGACATCTTCAAGCCTCAGACTTAGAAAAGGAAACTCCAGGCGCTCTTTAGTAACATTACATACATTCAATGCCTTTAATTATTGGTAACCTCACAGGGCCTTCATTGGAGGGCAGAGACTGAAAACGGATTGTTTTACACCCGGTGCTCTACGCAGACCAACAGAGGCAAAGGAAACAGTCATTGACATGATGTCAAAATGTTGACGTCATGTCAGTGAAACTACAAATCAGGCAATTCAATGTGTGGCAGTCCCTTCTCTACTTATAACATGTGAAACCGACCTCCTCGCGGTCATTAGAACCAACAGCTGGATAACAGTTAAACTGAACGTGACGCCAAAATATGCATGATGTCTGACTCGTGCCGTTTTTTTCTTTGGCAGTTTCACATTGTGACAGAGAAGAGGGTGGCACACACACACACACACACACACACACACACATGCACACAGATTCAGGCGTTTCGTGTCCACCATGGCTATTTCATGAATGTATTTGCATGCAGAAGGGGCATGGGTGCAGGGAGGGGGGGGGCGGCGGGGGGTGGGGTAGGACAGCAAATGTGCTACAGAGCTTGCAGAGAAAGGGGGATGCTGTGTGTGGATGCAAGCTGTCAGTCAGTCTTAAACCTGCTCTCTCTCTCTCTCTCTCTCTCTCTCCACCGCTGTACGGTAGAGTTATCCCTTCCGTGAAGATGTGTGCTCCTGTAAATGTGCGCTTCCTTGTCTCCCTTTGTGTGTGTGTGTGTGTGTGTGTGTGTGTGTGTGTGTGTGTGTGTGTGTGTGTGTATGTCTATGTTGCACACGTTGACCGTTCACAGCTGGAGTATAAACACAGCTAAAGGAAAAACAAACAAAAAAATCTATTTCCAAATGGAAAACTATTTAAATTATTCACAGCGGAATCATCGGTGAATAAACGAGCGTGGTTATTGATATCCGCACAACGATGAGCTAACGCACACACACACACACACGGAGCGGTAGAGTTGGTGGTTTTGTTCTGCTGGCACCAGAGAGACAGAGAGGAGAGGATAAAACAACCCTCCCTCCCTCCTTCCATCCCTCGATCCCTTCTCCCCCCCCTCACGGTAACGCTTCAGTGAGTTGAACGGCCAGGACAGGGGGAGAGAGAGAGGGAGATAGAGAGAGGAAGACAGAGACAGAGAGAGAGAGGCAAGGGAGAACAATGAGCAACACATTTTTTTTGATATAGCTGAGGGTCGCTGTAGCTAATCCTTCCTCTCCGTCCCCTCAAATGGTCTCTCTGTCTCTCACCACTTTTTCCCCCCTGCACTCTTCTTCTTTAACACGCCTTTCCCCTTTTTGATTGTGTTCTTGTCTTTCTCCTTTTCTCCATCTCACTTCGTTTTTTTTTGGGGGGGGGGGGGGGGGGGGGTCAGAAATATGGTGCCACTTTCATTTTGATGCTAATTCCCAAAAAAGTGATGAATCTTTTCCCTTTTGTCCCCCTTTCTTCTCCGGGGGACGGAACGAGCAGGGATTTAGTCTCACATTTTAGCTTTAAAAAGGCAAAGAGAGAGAGAGAGGAAAAAGGGGGGGGGGGGGGGGTAGAGGAGAGACAGAAATATTGAGAAGGGTCGGGAGAGAAATACAGGATACAGAGAGGGGAGAGGAAGGTTAAAGGGGCGAAAAGAAAGAAATAAGGGAGAAGAAGAGGCAAGCGAGCAGACAGCTTGTGGATGCTTAGGGAGTCAAAGAAATGGCAGAATGGACACGAAATGAGTCAGTGTGACCTTACAGGGGCTTCAGTTTGACACATGCTAAGCCAACACTGAACCTGAAGCCAACAATAAAAACCAAAAAACATGAACCGGATTTAGACTAGTAGCTGTCCTGCTTCACAGATTTCCCTCTCCCAAAGATGGCGTCAGACCGGTAAAGCCGCCACGTTTATACACCTCGGCCACGATTACCTGCCCAGTATCTTGCTGACACACCCGTGGCTGACTCGCAGCTGGCGTGAGATGTCGCAGGGCCGGACCCCTTGGTGGGCGAGTTCCACTATTCGCTGCCGGACCACGTCCGGGAGGGGCCGGCCGTTCACAAACACGCCTCCGAGCTGGTTCACCCCGCCGTGTCCTGGAAGAGAGAGACAGAGACAGAAGAAGAAGACACGTCAAAAACAAGGTGAAGGGTGAGCGACGGAGAGAGGAATGCTACGGCTGCCTATGAATTTAATTAGGTTACAGGCAGTGAAATGAGACAAAGATAAAGTTATTCAAAGTGACCAATTGAAGGTCTGAACGAGTGTGACCTCACGGATAAAATCTGTGAAAATTCTTCATTTACTGCATTAGTGTCTGAGTCCTGGTCTTTCCTCGAAATACATTTATTTTTGGAAAGACGCAACAGACAATTTCCCAAAATCTTGCTTTTCCGACACGATCATCCCGATTCTTCCGATCCATCCAATCTAGATGAAGCAAAGCCAAGTCTTAAAGAGACAGACTGCCACAGAAAGGCCCTTCAGACGGCCATTTATCAGTGGTGTTGACATAAACATCACACCCAGTGTGCCACATTCCAGTCTGGATTAAAAGCCTCCACATTCCATTCTATTGGCTCGCTTCCTGTTCTCACCCTCTAGGGTTTTCTCTCGCTTCGCGGTGAGAGACAAAAGTCAAACGACAACTAAATGTAAGCTTGTCAAATACAACTCTATACACAAAATGTCTTATTTCACCGATGGACGGGCTTTCTGTGTGTGTTCATTTTGTTATCATTCTTTAGAAGGTTTGGTTAAGACAATATTAATAGCTAGAGCCACACTTTCTGGACTAGAGTCCCACAGCTACTGGAGTCAATTGAATATCTCAAATCCATTTGATTTCTCTCCCAGCCACTGATGTATCTAGCTCAGCACCATAGCACCAGTTAGACTGTTCCAAAGTGCAAGCTCTGCCCATTTTAGATCTTCAGTAAATGACGGGATTCATTATTGACCAACTGGCCCCTTTACTTAAGGATACCACCAATACCCCCGCACCCCCCTGAGGATTTAATTAAAGGAGAACAAGACTGAAGCTGAACCTTTCTATAGGTTCTATAACCTTTCTAAGCCCTCTGAGACAAATTTGTGATTTTGGCCTATACAAAATATACTGAATTGAATTGAATAGTTCTGTTCATGGGATTGTTATTAACTGTTTTAATCCTTCGCTCTTCTGCTACTGTAACTATCGGACATAGGAAATCTGTAGCCACCTGCTAATTCATCTGACAAACGTTTTTGATTGACAGGAGCAATAAGGAGCAATAAGTAGAAATCGGTCGTGATTTGGAGCAAAGTAGTGCCGGGCGATACGGCCATTCAGGTCACATCATTCCTCTATAACGATGTCATCATATAGCGTGTTCTCTGGTAATTCAATAAATAAATAGTCGGTTATGTAAACTCCTGAGTGAATTTAATTCGGCGGATGTAAAGTACTGAGTATTTTCTCATTTATTGAGAACTTTAGTGCAAAATGAAGAGAATTTCGGAGAAATTTGAGTTTATACGGTCTTGTTATTATCCGTTAAGACGACTTAGTTGCACATCACAATATCTCGATATATGATTTCATCACAATACGATTCCATCGAAAGATAAATGATCATATTGGATTATGACCCAGCCCTAGAGCTAAGTATAACATGGGATATAGTTTGCATCCATATAGTTTATAAATCAGATTATAACTAGAAAAAAGATGCCCCAATGTGACGCCTTTTAAATGACTGGTTTTGTCCGACCGACTGCTTAGTTTACTATCGCGGGACACTAATGATCACATCGGAGAAGCTGAAACCAGAAGATTATTGGCATTTTTGCTTTAGATTCGTTGCCAATCGACTGATGGATTAACCAACTAATTGTTGAGCACCAGTCCTGGAGCCTGTCCCAGCATGCACCTGAGTCTGTAGATCAACACATTCACACCTCTGTTAACTCTCTCTGTTGAAAGGCTCCACCCAGCCAACCAGATCAGAACGTACAGGGGCCTCTTACTGAGAGAAGACAACGCTAACCGCTGTATCAGCAAATATATAAGTATATATATTTATATTTATATATATATATACATAATTATATAATACAGTAAGCAGTAATGGGATCCATACGCTCACTCCCCGCTCCCCAATAGTGTGTGTATTTATTATTTACTGTACATATATCTCACCAAAGGCAGAGTGTAAATCAACCAGATTTTGTTCTGCCATAATCCACTGGCTTTTGTATTACCATAGTGATTACGTCTTTAGGGGAAACACACACACACACACACACACACACACACCTACACACACACACAGACACACTAATCCTAGCTGTGGGGGTAATAGATTTTAAACACATTACCCCAGCAGGGATACCCCCTTAAACACAAAGCTGTACCCTGAACCTGTCCCTCTGTCCTCTCCTTCCCTCCATCAGCATATAATAAAGAAACACACACACACACACACACACACAGGCTCAAACAAAAACACATCCACACATGAAGTGTGAAGTCTACAGTCTCACTCTGTCAAATCAAACTGCTTCCGAGCGGCGGGACGCAGGCCGGTCCCTCTCTCCCCCCTCACTACTTTATTTTCTGGAGATAGAAGAAGCCTCATTATGCAGGTGCCTGCCGCGGACGGCGCAGTTTGAAAAAGCAATCGCTCTTTACAAAAGACACCAATATGTAGACGCAGTGGTATGATCATGCAGTGTTCTGCAGTGGGCTCAGAGTCTAAACGGCCAGAAATGGAACAAACTTTTAAAGACAATGTGATCACATCAGCTGTACCGAAAGCCTTTTGCTGTTTAATTAAAGGAGCAGTCCACTAAATTAATGGCTGTGTGTTTTTTGCATGGCATGGCTGCCAGCTAGTAAAATCTGTTGTGTTTTGAAGCTGTGGAGGAGCTTCATCCTGAGAAAATAACCCTCACAGTGATGTCAGTTATCTCAGACACTTATGCATTGTGGGACATGTAGGATCATGTGTTGTTTTTTTAGCTTGACCCATACAAAGTCAGGTCCTCTGTGGGTTTGATTTTATTTTTATTTTTGTTATCTATCTCTCACAAGTCTCCTAACTTTATGCAACACTAAACATCACCCCTTGAGTAAATCAACCGTGTCGACCTTTCTGAGCGGAGGTGATTTTGTGATGTGTGAATATTTCTGGGAAACAGTGCAATGAGCTGTCTCTGACTGAAGATGGTCCATCACTGGGACCTTATGCTTTGAACTGGTTCACAGATCACCCGGTGTAAGAGGAAGGGAATTTGGAGCATCTATCCAGGAAGATGTCTTGTACTACATCTGCTGTTTGAAGCAATATGAAATAGAGATCTGTGAGATTATGTTATGATGATGAGTTGGCTTGCCCCTTTAATGTAAGCACCTAAGCAGCTCCTGGCCACTGCTTGTTTATGGCCCAAAAGCACAGCTCTCAAATGTGGCTCGAGGGGCTTTACAATCTGGACAGCAGAGTACTTTTATTTTTTAACATATTTTGGGACATTTTATCCCTTTGTGATAGCAGAGAGATGACTGGAAGCTCCTTTAATGTTGTCGTTGATGGTCAGCGCCTTGACCTTACATAGTCCACCTGAACCCCACTGTTCTTGTCATTTTGTTTCCTTCTAATCCTGCAATTTTACTGGAAATCATAACTGTAACGTCCCACCTGGTGCTGAGACGCAGAGAGAAAACACACTGTGTGTGTGTGTGTGTGTGTGTGTGTGTGTGTGTGTGTGTGTGTGTGTATATGTACACACACACTCACTTATAGCAGTTCCTCAAAGCAAGAAGGAGCCCGCTGACCTACATGGACAACAATCCTGAATACACACACACACACACACACTCTCTCTCGCTCTCTGTGAATGTTTTGTACAAGTGTGAAGGCATTATTCCCTTCCTCCTCTCCTTATTATCACGTCCCAGAACCTTTCCATGAATAAAAGCACTTTTCTTTTTTTTCCTTTTTTGCGGGGTCGTTTATAGAAGCCGACTGTGCATACGCCCTCCTCACCAAAGGTATCTTGCAGAGAAGACTCCCCCCCCCCCCCCCCCCCTCTCTCTCTCTCTCTCTCTTCCTCCCTCCCTCTCTCTCTCTCTCTCTCTCTCTCAGATAAGAGTAAATGAAATGGTTCCTTTCACCCGTCCTATCTGGGCCGGGGCATGAAATACGCCTTGCTTTGTAAAGAGATGGAGAGGAATGACTTGTGACCTACAAAAAGCGTCCAGATAACTATTTATTCACTTATCTGTGTATTTACTGTTGGCATTAGACGTTCAGACTCTCACCGTCCTCGGGGTGGGTGATGGGGATTATGTGTTTTGAAATTTATTTTTTTCCCCGAGCCCATAAATATACTGATAGGGACAAAACGCAATAAACTTACACATTCTATAAAGGCATTTGTTTATCGGCCAGTGAGGCTATAATTCTCTAAATAAGCAGCATTAAAGACTATATGTGCCATGTTTTTACACATCTAGGAAATGGTGCTGGCCTGGACTGAATTTTATCTTGAAGTTTGTATTCATTATAACGGGGAAAATGGCCAGAAATTGCTTTGCATTTTTTTGGGAGGAATACATTCCCCTTTAGATTAAAAAAGAATAATTCAGGGCTGATGTTCCCTC
The DNA here is from genome assembly GCA_032191485.1 of Leptoclinus maculatus. NCBI lineage: Eukaryota > Metazoa > Chordata > Actinopteri > Perciformes > Stichaeidae > Leptoclinus > Leptoclinus maculatus. The sequence goes on from JAVDOI010000009.1 coordinate 16,890,831, forward strand.
ACAGCTGTGTGAGTTTAATGACAGAGGTCCAGAAACTCCTCACACTGACCAAACAAATGAACCACTCGCTCCCAGAAATTCAATCAAGGTTGGCCAGCTCCTGAGGTTTTGTTGCAAATTAGATACAAAGATTCTCCCAAATGAGGGGGGGGGGGGGGGGGGGGGTTAGGCTTTTAAATGTGTTTCTGTTAAAGCTGAGTCTCCAGAGGCAGCTATAGCTTCGTCTTCATCCCGAAAAAAAAAACAGGATGAGAGAGGGACAGAGACAGCCAGGGGACCCGGGGTCATTATGCAGCCCATGTTGTATTTCTATTTATTTACCCTTTTATAGGAGCTGACTAAAAAGCCCAGCACCTCCTTAAATGTTTGATTGATTCACTGTTTCCGGAGGAAAATAAAACAGAGATAAAGCAGAATATATTCGAGCTCCCCCATCCAGAAAATAAAGTCTATTAGGCTCTCTGTCTCTTTGCATTCCTCTCTCTCTCTCTCTCTCTCTCTCTCTCCTCATCTCTCATCTGCCTCGTCACGGCCTGACGACTCAAAAATAAAGCAAAAGAGAAAGAAATCGCAACAAAACGCCACCGGTCCTCTCTCTGTGTCTCTTAAAAAAAAGAAAGAAAGAGAAAGAGGGGAACTAGAAATTACTTTTGGCAGAAAACCTGTTTGGAAAGTTGCCCCGCGAGAATACAGATGAAGCACATTTCCTCAACAGTCAAATAGATCTGTGAGATGTGCCAGCCAGCCGTTTTGGACGTATGGTGTTATATATTTATTTATTTTTTCTTCCTGAAAGGTGGAATAATTATGATTCTGTCTGCGAAGTGTGAGTCAGGGAATCGTGTTAATGAACGGTTAGAATTATAAATAGCGTATAATAAACAGTTTTACAGAGATTCCCGTGTGAGACAAAAATATACGTTTTGATAAAAAATAAAAAAGACTTAAATGACAGCACTTCAAAATAAAACTGCCACACTTTCGTTTTATTTTGTGGACTGTGGTCGGGATAAATATTTGTGTGTGTGTTTTTTTTTCGTGTAGAAAACGTGGTTCTTCTTTAAACTCATGAGTCGATCGCCAAGGTAGGCCACAGCCTCGCCTGCTCAGTATTCAGCATGCCTCCATTACCATCACAATACGTGATTATGAAATTCAGCTCATTATCATCACAATTACCTGCTATAGATTTTTTTTAAATCATCACTGCTCTGTGTTGCTGCTTATGGCTCAAAACACGCTCCAAACTTATAACCAAGTATAACGAGTGATATGAAGCATGTAATATATATGAGATATAAACTGTTGTATTGCCAACATAGAAGACTACACACCAAAATAAAGCAACTTTGTAGGTAAAAAAAAGAAGGAAAAAAATATGGCACACGCACACAACATGACTGATACACTTAGTGTTATGTAAGAAAAGAAAAGAGGGGAAAGCAACACACTTAAGTTAATGTTGATCTTTACACACACACGCACACACACACACACAATAACACAGAACACACACTCGCCCAGCAACATTTCCACGCGTCACAGTCGATTCATCCCAACCTCTCTCTCTCTCTCTCTCTCTTTCTCTCTCTCTCTCTGTACCTTTGACATTTTTTAGGGTGTAATCGTTTTAAAGCGTCTCCGGGCTTTGACATATATAACTTTAGCTCCGCTCTTACCGTCAGCACCGCGCTTCATTGGCTTTGGCGAAACTGCAGCGAAGAGGAAACGTGATTCGTTCTAGTTTTTTTTCTCTTTTTTACGATGTGTGTGTGTGCAGCTTTCTTTTTTTTTTTACCCTGCAGGATAACATACCGTGAGAACCTCTGTCAGTCACATAACACGGATATATATATATATATATATATATATATATATATATACATATATATATATACATATGCAGGGCTTTTGTATTTAGCTGTTAGATATATAGGCAACATATTACGTGATATAGCCACCACGACGCAAATATGGGTATTAAAATCACATTTCTCTGTTATAAAAGTGTTTGTACATTTAAAAAAAAAATGCGACCAAGTTGAAGACAGGTTGAAGGTTGAGAGTACACTTACAAGTTCTTAATGAAATAATTTCCTATTATTTGGGCCTCTGTGACAGCCAATCTTTGGAGTTGATTATGACCGTACATTTGATATTAATTTCAGATATTAAATGCCGGACTTTAGTTTGCTGTGCTGGGCAAAATGACAGAAATAATTTTGAAGACTTATTGGAATTAACGCTTGTGCAGGGTTGTATAAAATAAGGGAGGTATAGCTAGTGTTTGGGGGACTGAAAAAAAACAACAAAGCAGGGCCCGCCATGTCACGACTGAATAAAAAAAGTTGTGCCTCCCCCTCATATACCCTGCATGTCCCCCGAGCACCTGCTCTGCTGCTGAAGTGTCCTTGAGCAAGAAGGCACCGCTGCACGCTGCGAGGCAGAACCGGAGCGCGCTCTGACCTGCTGGGCCGTGAGAGGAGGATCTCCCCGCGGGGGATCAACGGAGTCTCACCTTGTTATGAGCGCGTAAGACCCTCCGAGCTTAGATCTGCTTCCCGCACACCTGTGCGCGTCTGTCTAACCTGGTTACGTGCCAGAAAACACCGCTGCTGTTTGTGGATCGAGTTCAGCTTTTAGTCATGCTTTGTTACCCCCCCCCCCCCCCCCCCCTCCACACACACACACACACACACACACACACACACACACACTCCCACCCTCTCTCTCTCCTCCTCTCTCTCTCTCTCTGACCCCTGCACCTCCTCTTCCCTTCCCCTTCAAACGGGGGAAACACAGCAAACAGCCCCACACACAAGGCACCGACAAATATCATAAAAATACATATATAATATAAAGTGTAGGCCTGCATAGCCCACATTACAATGCACTTCACAATTCAAAATAAACCACTTCAACTCCACGCCCCGTGCCCAGATTATAGTGAAGATACACCTGTTTGTTAAAATACTGCAAGGGTCAGGACATACAAATAAAAGTGAGGATAAATAACAGACACAAAAGGAAAAATACCACCAAAAAAATGATATCAATTGGGCCCAAACCTCTGCATATATCCAGATGTTATACTCTGCCAAAGAATAGCAATGTCTTAAGAAGTCATTAGAGCAACCAGCCTATCAAAATATGTGCTAATATAGGAAGAAATAATTCACTTTCACAACAAATGTTTCCAACCCAGGCTGTTTCGATATTTAAAATATATATATATAGATATAGATATCAAAATATATATGTATATACATATATATCTTAAATAGATAGATAAATAGATTCATTATATATCAAAATGTATTTTGCAAAATGCACTTGCTTGTATTATTTCAGCATTGTTGAAGACTTTGATGTCCTGATTTAGGACCCAAAGTAAGGGTGTTTTTTTGCAGTGTATCGTGCAGCTGAAAACTACTCCGTTGTTATTATTGCACATGCACACAGAGTTGTAGGCGTGTGTGTGTGTGTGTGGGGGGGGGGGGGGGGTGCCTCAGCTCAAGGCAGATGGGATCGTGCAGATGAGGAGGAATATAAACGTGTAAACTTACTGTGCATTGCCGCAAACGGGTCGTGCTTACAGTGAATCTCCATCGTAAAGGTGGAGGGCTGCAGAGGCTCCCGGTGCGGTTTAAAGGGGGGTCTTAAAAGAAAAATGCCACCCGGACGCCCCGCTTCAGTCGGCCACTTCACTGACACGCCGCGACCTCCAGTAAATGGAAAGGAGCTGCCAGTTCCCTTCAGAGAGCGGATTTTATTTTCTTAATTAATTAAAAATAAAAATAAAGTAATCGGTTGACAACTTGTCACAGGTTGAACTTTCACTCGCACTAATAAAAAAAAAACTAAAATATATTTAAAAATAAAATATATAGAAAATGGGATTTCTTTTCAGGTGGAAGGGAGAGAACAAATGGCGTCAAAAATCGGAATGAGAGACGGGCTCCCTCCCCATGGGGACGGGACACCGCGCAGGGTCTGCTCTGGCGTCTCCAGAAACCAGAGAAGGGAAACGACAGCGATGGAGCTCATTCCCTCAGCTGCTCGTCCGCACCGAGTCTCCTCAGCCCGAGGGGGGAACAGATTCAAACTTTTGCCAACAAAATAAAAAATAAAATAAAATATGGAGAGCAAACAAAGTAGCCTCCCTCCCTTTTCTCTTCTTCTCGCTCCGCTGGCTGTGACCCCTGAACTGCGACTCAGCCGATGAAGAGGGGGGGGGGGGGGGCTGAAGTCTATTACAATATTTAAAAATAATAAAAAACCCAGTTCAAAAAATTAAAAATATATTCTTTACAAATCCACGGTTGTTTTTTCTTCCAGCTTATTGGCAGCACATTTTTCTTCTCGTCAGAGATCGTCCTCGGCAGGTCGCCTTCACATTAACACTTGGTAATCTCCCATCAATAACGCGCGTGAGAGCGGGTGACTGCTCACATCTTGAAGTCTCATATCCACCGGGGCCAAAAAAGAAGAAAAAAGAAAAGAAAAGAAAAGAAAGATAATACAGAATATTGAACAGCGGGAAAAGAAAAAAAGAAAAGAACTCTCTGGTTTGAGGAAAAAGCTGCTGAGTTGTTATCCTATGAGTGAGAACGAAAGGCAGCTCTTGCTCACTCTGTTATCTCTCCCCCTTTCTCTCTCTCTCTCTCTCTCTCTCTCTCTCTCTCTCTCTCTCTCTCTCTCTCTCTCTCTCTCTCTCTCTCCGTGTTGACTGGGACTCTCGGCACAAACGTGTTGGACTCCCGCTTTCTGTGTGAGTTTTGCCGTTTCTTTTGCGTTGGAAAAAGAAAACAACCCTGTTCCCAAAAATTCAAACGCTATAATTTTCTCCGCGCTCGCGCCAGAAACCACCCCAAAAAAACGTCCAAAATGTTGGTGTGTAAATATGTACATAAACAGGTTTTCCCTCGAACCGCTCGGAGAAAAGAAATAGCGTCCGGCGCTGCGGGCGTCCAACAGTGGGCAGCACGCCGCGTTTCAGGACCTGCTCTCGTGCGGACAGCGCCCGCGCTCCAAAACCCCTGGAACCCTAACCCACGCGCGCCGGCCCAGCTGCCCGTCACTCACAGCGGCGCCAGCCAATTGCGACACGAGCAACCCCCCCCCCCCCCCTCCCCCGCCACACACACACACACCCCGCCATCACCGCGAGCCCAGTAGGTAAAAGCAGGGAGGGTGAGGGGAGAGGAGGGGGTGGGCGGAGCGCGCCGATTGGCTGCTGCGAATCCCGTGGGCCAATGACGCCCTCCGCTTGCATTGTCCGTCCACCAATGGGGAGGCTTCGGTGAAGCGACGCAGGAGGCTCGGGGAGTAAATGATCATATGTTTAATTTCAATTAACGAAGTGAAAAAAAACTAAACGCCTTTATACCCATTTGCGCTCAATTTATTCATGTCAATATTAAATGGCTAATTAATTGAGTATTACTAAAAAAAAAGAGAGAGAGAGGCTTAGTTGCAGCAAGGCTTTATAAAAGAGGGAAATGCTCGGGAACTTAAACAGGAATTGTCCCTCTTTCTATATATATGGAGGGAAAAGAGTGTAAAAGAGTACAGAGAGGCCGTTCTTAAAGGGCCACAGCATTTCAGGGCATTTTGAGCTTCCTGTTCCTCTCACCGTATATTTGCAGGCCTGCAGAGCTGCCAAGTGTTACGAAAACACCCCTCCTTCCACACAATGCTATCAAGCTTTAGCTCGGAGAGAATCGAGAGACAAACATATGAAACATGCATTCCCAGCCATTACCTAATTGATTGCGGATCGCAGACGGATGTTCTAATGAAATGCAATTGGCGAGCTCCGCATCTTCACTCCAAACTAAGAGAGAGAGAGAGAGAGAGAGAGAAAGAGAGAGAGAGAGAGGGGGGGGGATTCATTACGTGTTCGTCCCACCTGATTTGAGAGAGCATATCTCAGCCTCGCCCCTGTAATATTAAACACACAAATAGCCTAAAGCATGAGCCAAATTAAAAAAAAAAAGTCTTATTTCCCCTTCTTTCCTGTTTCTCGACATTTAATCATTTCAGGTCCTCTGTGTTTACACCGCACGCACGAGCCCTCAGATTAGACCCATTAGAGCTATACAGCAGATATATAATCACGCATATACAATAGCCTATACCATTAAAGACACCGAATAGCGTTCAGGAAGCTGCTCGTTAAAGTGCCTCAGTGAGCAACAACAATACCGCCTCACTCTTATAGTTTGCAGGTTTATCCTCCAAGGGACTTACATGTTTGATGTACCTCAAGGCCATGCTGCTGAAAAGGTCAATGTGTGATGTTATTGAGTCTGTTTCATTTATGATTTTGTATTTGTAGATTTCTTGTTTTAAAATATTGTTTTTTCTTTGCATAACATGCAACTTCGACCCCGAGACTGGTAAACTGGTCGTCCTCATAAAACAAATTAATTTCTATTTTTTTCTATTCATTTTTTACTCTAGTTATTGTTTTTCTGTTTAAAAATCATATAACCAGAGAGTGAGTGGTTTTCTTTGGGTTTTTGCTCTCTCTCTCTCTCTCTCTCTCTCTCTCTCTCTCTCTCTCTCTCTCTCTCTCGCTTCAGTGGGGCAGCCGAACCACGAGGGGGCGTTCAACCTTGGGGAAACGTGCCCGAGTGCGTGCACGCAGATAAAAAAAAATAAAAAAAGACACACGGGAACTTTTACAATCGACACACTTGAATTTAAAGAGTCTTCAAAGCAGTCCAGTAAGGGTCACCTAAAGTGACCTCAAAAAAGTAAAGCCCTGCAGGCCCGCGCGGGATCACTGTATCTGTCATTGATTGTGATCTGTTAAATAAACCACTCTGCTTCTCAAACCCCAAATATGGCTTCATAAATCTTCGTTGAATCCACGTCCCAACGATGTTAAAATGTTAATCCTCATTCATATTTCACATCTCTTTACTGAGGATTCGTGATTTAGGGCCTCAAATCTGACAGACAGCGTTGAGTCTTTGTTTTTTTTAATTAAAAAAAACAAACTGACAAAAAACAAAACACAAATAGAGCAGAATACAGTGCAGGAATTAAAATATGATATTCAGGCTTGGATTATGGCCCAAAGTCCATGGCCACATCACCATTTAGGACACAAATCAAGAAAAGGGGCAAAAGCAGACGAAATCTGTTGACTATTTTCTTTATATATAGTATATATATACAGTATATATATATATATGCAAGTTACAACATACATCTTCCTATATTTACAGTTTTTATTCTACTATTTTTGTATTTTTTCCTTTCCCTTTTTGCATTGATAGTATTTTGCTGCGGGTGTCTCCAAAGACACAAAAGCACAATATCTCAAATATATCCTATCTCGCGTATTTTATTTCAATTTTTTTCTAGTTTTGCATGATGCTCGCTCTCCCTCCGCAGCCTGTTTTTATTTATTTATTATTTATTGAGATACAGACACGAGCGCTTTCCTCCCCACACAAGACGTAAACTGAGCCCTTTGCAAATTAAATACATAAGCAATTAAAAAATCCCAAAAAAGAACCCAAACACAATCAATCATGTATACAAATTGTTGTCGCTTTAGGGTTGAAAATGTGGAGGAAAAAAAACTTCCATCAGGGTAGGAAGACTTTAATCCGGGGGTCCAAAGCTATTACCATATTTCATTACCTCTCCAGTGTTGGAGAATGGGATGGAGGGAGGGGGGGGGGCGTATATATTTTTTGAACATTAGTAAGAATGCGGTTGAGTTGCGATAATCATTTGGAGGCAAATTGGAGGCAATGTTGTTGTTGTTTAAATGCTCCCTCTTTCTTCCCACTTGCCTTCCCTCCATCCACCAAAAGCTCCGGCTGTTTTGCTTTGCTTCTTTCTTTTCCTTTTTTCTTTTTTTTTTTTGCGCCCGAGCCTCGAAACGAAAAAGCAATGAAAAATTAATAGCGCATGTTAACTCCACCAGCTCGTTTATTACACGCCGGCTGACTGTAAACATAATGAGAAAGCTCCCGTATCTCTTCTTAAGTTTTCATTCGCTTATAAATATTATATATATATATAAATCTCGTCTCTAATAAATAAAATATATCAGTGGAGAGAGAGTGAACTGTCTTGGACTTCCCGAGGTGGAACTCCACTCTCTCCCACTCGCAGGCCTGATGAAACGGACCTACTGGTTATCGTTCGTCTGCATGGAAATGCAAGTACAAGGCCATAACATCTCGCCCTACATGTAGGGCACTTGAGGTCAAAGCGGAAGCAGGCTGTATAGCATGTGAGGTCATCTCCCTCTCTCTGTCTCCCCTCCCTCCCCTCTTACTCGCCTCCTCTGTCCTCCATATCTCTCTCTGTCGCAGCTTTTCTTGAGGTTTCTGCAACATCAGAAAGCTCATTTGGCCCGCGTCTGTCTGTTTGCTAACGTATAATGTGTGAAGCCTGAATAGAGGTCTAAGGAATCCAATTGTATTATTGTAATGGAGGAGGAAGATGGAATTAATTTTCTATTAAAATCATAAAGGTAAAAGCTCATATGTCTCTTTAAGGCCTACCTACCTCTATTTTTTTCTTGTTAGTAAAATAATAATTCACCATCATCTGCTGCCCCACTACACTCGTCAGACAGGGATTGAAATGGCGGCCCCGCTTATTGGGAAAAAGAGCCGGCGCTTTTACGCACGGCCAACCCACAGGGCGGGAAGAGAGGAGGGTCTTGTCAGATCCAAACGTTCGCTCTCTCCTTTGTACCCCGGGCACGTATATGTTAAAGTGAGAGGAAATGGAGAGGCCGTAGGTATAGGCCCCGGGCCCTAAATACTTCACACGCCAACATGGGGAGGGCCTCCTTTAAACTCTGATTTCCTCAGTGGTTAAAAGGTTATTATCCAATTGCTACAAACCCCATTGCTTTCACCGTTTACCAGGGGGCAAGGCCCACTCCATAAAAGGACTGCAAAGGGGGCATTATTTGTCTTACACCATGGGCATTAATTGATGACGTATTCCCACAGAAGGCCGGGCGCGAGCTCATTTATTTCTATTATGGGAGAACACACTTTTTATGTCACTCCATTGTGAGAATGAACATTAGAAACAGCACCAGAGGCATGTCTGTACCTCAATTAAAGGTGTTGTTTCACGTCTTCGACTTAGTAACAGGCAACCAAAAGCATTACAAAAGCATATTTTTTGCCTTTCTGGAATAAAAGGAATGGCCCTTTGAGACAGGATCACCTGCCCGCCGTTTCTTAATGACAAACGACGTTTTATCAATGCAGACGCAGCGGGCAGCGATATGAAATGATGTGGTATCCATTGGGTGCCATAACGAGGTCGATGGCCGGATCCATTGCTGTACCAGAGCCCCGCTGTTTTATGATTAGGCCTATGCGAGATGAACCTGTTGAATAAAGTAATGCAGGGAAGAGCCAAAGCGCGGACTCTTTTGGAGTTATGTTGGACTAAACCATAGAGCAGCTTTCAACGTTTCCTGTTTCAAAACAGGAACAATAAACTATACGAGCTTTTAATCCTCAAATGGTCACAGTTCTCATAACTCATATTTAATAAAATAAATTAAAAAAAGATGCCCTGAAATATGTGAACAAATGTGTGCGTAAGCAACTGCGTGTCCCTGTTTGGCCGTGCCAAACAAACACGCACACAAACACACACACACACACACACACACACACACACACACACACACACACACACACACACACACACACACTGCACGAATCCACAGTGCTTTTTATTATAAGGGCCAGGCAACGTATCAATTAACCTCTCTCAGGTGACGGTGCACAGACCAACACGAGGATCTGACCTGAACCAGGATGTGGTGCCAACCCAAAACCAACAAGTACAACCACTTTTGTTTCCCATACCAGCTAACAGTGCCAAAAGATGTAAATAGAAAATTATAATATACTAATAATAATGACTAAATAAAGCTATTACTGGCATCAAAATCACATTTTAAACTATAGCAATATTCTCCAGAAAAGACTCTCTCTCCTAAACAGCACAAAAGTTCCCAGTATAGCTAATCACCATGACTCCAAAAACCTTGAGATAAAACATGTTGATAAGTGTACAGACTTTTTTTTCCCATATTTTTTTCCATACAGGACTACTTCAGAACACTTTGTAATACTTCTAACAAGTCACGACGCCACGCAAAAGTTTCACAAAGAAGCATTTCTAATAACTTAGATCGCCACAAATAACGTCCACAACTTCTATTTGAAAGTTTCACATTAGCAAACAAAAAATACAACAACTAACAAAACATGATTCACTTATTGTAAAAGATAAGTTATCTTCATGAAAGTGAAATTGAGCCGGTGCGACCCTACCTGCTCTCCCCAGCCGCAGTGCAGGACTCTTGGGCCCCTGGTCCATGTTGCCTGGTTAGAACAGGGGGAGGCGATGAGAGGAGAAAAAAAAGGAAAAGAACAAAAACTTTTTTTTCCCAGTGTCTCCCTCTCTTTCTCCCCCCCCCCCCCCTCTCTTCCTCTCTCTCTCTGTCTCTGGCACTGTTTTCTACTCTCCCCTTCTCTCTTTTTTTTCTTCTTTCCTACAGTAGCTACTTTTGGGGGCGAGTTGTAGGTTGAAATAATTCGACCTTTCCGCTCCCTATTGCACTCCCTGCAAGTGCTCAGTCAGCTGCAACTAAACGCTTTAGGTGGAAAAAGGCTTCGGGGGGGGGGGGGGGGGGGGCGTGAAATGATCACGAGTAAAAGAGCCGCTCTCTCAATGTGCACTCATGTCCTGTCCTCTTCCTCCCCCGCACGAGCTTGCACACACAAACACGTTCACGTACACACAACATAGAAACCTCCACCCATCCCCTGCACGACCCCCCCCCCCCCCCCACTCCTTGCTGGCATCTGTTACCAAGTTCCACTTTACAAAACTTTCCCGCCCCCGCTCTCCCTCTTTTATGTTTGATTAATTTCCTCTGGGACGTACGATAGCGGTGGAGGCAGGTAACATTAAATGTTGTGCGTAATGCCAGTCTTTGGCTCACGATCAAAAGTTGATGCTTAAGGGTATTTATGTCCATCGTGCTTTCCCCAAGGACTTTCCCTTGGACGATGGTTCACGAGAGTTTCACCAAACTTCTCTCCTCCCCTGCGGGTATTTCACCTGTTACGCACGGCACTGTACTCTTTACGCATTACGCACGGGCTGAAAGGAGCGGCGGAGCAGGTGCATTACACCTTAAAACTTTCACCGCTCCGCTGTTGGTAGAGTGTAGTCCTCACCTCCTCCCTGCACGTGCACATGTGCGCAACGTGTTTGTTACAACAACAACAACAAATAAACCGGTCCTCGGCTCCCGGTTGTTCAACACCCATGGTGAGCTCTTAACATTTTATTTAAATATTCATTTGCCAACTGAAAATGTCCACTCATACTGATACTGGCCGTTTTGTTCTAGTTCCCATCGATAACTTTCTTCTCTGGCGGAACAATGACAGTCGAGATTTCCTGCACACGTGTGCTCTTCTTTGGCTCTTCCGTTCTGTCAAAGCGAACATCTGAAGAGTTATGAAGTCAGTTTGGACCAACTGAGGGAGTTTAGACGGCCTGCAGTGTGCAACACAGGGCCTCTTATCATGAGTCTAAAAACAAGACGGGTACGCCCTTAAAAAAGAATAATAATAATAATAAATACATCACTTTTCCCTATTAAAAGAAAAGTGACAAAAGCATGCGGATGTGTGACTATTTGAAGAGACAAAAGCAAAAAAATGATAGCAGAAGTCTCGTCGTTGGGAGAGACATTTGAACTTTTGGCCAGTTAGGCGCGAGTGCATCCAGATACGTTTCAAGAGCGTGACCCGGAAGTGAGAGGCCTCTTTGTCAGATAATACGCCAAAAAACATCTTTGTTTTCCCTGCTGTGATATAAAAGATGCAGCGCACCACAAGATGATAAGGGACCAGGTGGAAGTGTATTGTGAAAACGAATAGACAAATAGAAATCTAATTTAGGTCACTAGAGATGAGGTGAAGGACAACTGTCCTCCACGTCAGTCTGTCATCTCTCTGTCACAGAAGGGGACACACCGATATTTAAAAAGATCATTTGTAACAGTCCTAACAGTGTTTCGTCTACTATACTCGGTGTAAAAGAAGAAAAAAATGTCTCCTTCCTGCCGTCTCGTGTCAGTCCTCCAGACAGCCGCGGGTCTCAGGGTTCACGCGCAGCCCCCCCCCCCCCGAGACAATTGAGTGCGGAACAAAAGCGCGAGACAGCGAACCATTTTGCTCCGCTTGTCGCCTCGCGCCGCAACACCCGCGACCCTGACCTCCGGCTCGCGCCCGTAACATCCAAAACATAAATACCGATGTTTCCACGTGGTGGTGGCGGCGGCGGAGGGGGAAACGAAAAAAGGAGCTCGAGCTCTGACCTTCAGGCGGAGAAACAGCCACCTAAATCTATTAGCCTTTAGACTGTTGTAAGGGATGCTACAATTTACAGCAGGAGGGGATGCAGCCGATGGGAGGGGGTTTGAATCAAACTGTATAATATAGCTGTATTCTACAGAAAACAGCCATATTTATTAGCCTATTATAACCTCCTGTTGATTGCTGAAGTTATATTGGTATGTGGCCGTTTTTAGAGTTAAAGCTGTAGCCCTAACTAACTATCGCTCTCTTGGAACAGATCTTGAATCATCGGCAATCTTGTCTCATCCTTATTTTTTTTAAATAATAAATAAATAAATTACAGGCCTAAAAGTTCAACCTGTATTGCGTGGCCATGGCGGCGTTTCATAAACGTGCAAACTCACAAGAGAGACTGTATACAATTATTTGCTATTGAGCTATTAGAAGAAACCTATATCATTATGGTCTGCAAGTTCGAATTTTGCTGATGTGTTGCCAAGCTATAATGAAGGACAGGAAGAGGAAGACATTCAAAATAAATATGTTTTTATTATAAAGTTGAGACAATTAAAGAGACAAACAATTAATAAAAGCCTATTTTAATTGCACTTTACCTGATGATTAGTGATATCAATGTGAATAATATAAGTTATTAGCAGCACCAAATTTTGAAATATAACATTTTTATTTTAATTATGTAAAATATATATTCCTCTATGTTAATATTATCATTGTTATTATTATTTTTATAATAATAATTTCATTATTATTACCATTTAAAATAATGTCATTAATAATGTCATATTTTAAAAAAGATGTCACATTGTATGAATTTTGAAAGTGTATCTAACAAAACATTAATTTATACATTACTTTTGAGAGGTAATAGGTCGAGTGTATTATTAAATACTTGACCCCTATATCGATGTCTTTATAATAATTATAATATTCTATATCTACTTTATGTCTTCAATCGTTTTTCCTTTCAGTCGCCTCCCGCAGCCCCGGGGAGGTGTCGCTCCACACTTTGCCTTCTCATTCTCCCCCTCAAAGAATTCGCCATAGTTTAGATATTTATCATCACTTGTTTGTTTTTCAGCCCCGTGCTAATTAATGTAATGAATATGAGCTGGGGGGGAGGTGGGGGGGGGAGGTGGGGGGGTTGGATCGGTGACCCGCGCTCTGACCGAGCGGAACCGGAAAGAATCGCATTAAAGCGCGAGACAGGCGAGAACTGAAGGGACGATTATAACAATAAGTAAACACGTAAACACTGGGGGGGGGGGGGGGGCTCAGTGTCTCTGGGACTTTTGTGGCCTCCGCCACACCGTTTACATCACGGGGTAAAACTGCAGGGAGAGACAGTTGAAAAGGCCTGACTTCACTGTAGTGTACAAGAGAGACAATGGTTTCAGTGTGTTAATGAATAATTACATCTGTTTGTTTTTTCATGAGCTCTTGAAGAAGTATTCAGAGCCTTCTGTTAAGCAAAAGTACCTACGTGTAGAAAAATACTGACAAGTAAACGTCATGCCTTCAAAAATCTTACTTTAAGTATCATCTGCACAATGTTAGATTATAAAAAAAATAAAAGTTCTCATCTTGTAGAATTGCCCCTTTTCATCATGTTGTGTTGCATTAAATATATTCTATTATTATAGACAATATATTGTTGTATTATTATTGCTGGTGCATTGTAAGCAGCATTTATTTGTTTCCATGTAGCTGCTGGATTTAATCAGAATATTGTTTTTAGTTACAAACTAATCATATGTTTTGTATGCAAAACAATTTGTGCAAAAGGAACTATAACTGTCAGATAAATGGAGTAAAAAGTTCAATATTTACCTCTGAATTGTGCTATCAGAAAATCTGGACACCCAGGTAAAAGTAGAAGTACTTCAAATCTGTTGTGCTCTATACTGCTCATAGACTTATTTGAACTGAAAGAGTGTCTATTCTCATCTCTTTGTAAATGTTAATTATAAGATTTTACTTCAACGCCAACCCCATTTATATATTTGGTAGCACATTTAGAAGGAAAAGCTTGGTTTTGGATATTAATTCATTACATCTCATTTATATAAATCAGCTTGGCTTAAAAGGGAGTAGTATTTGCTATTGCCAAATTGGAACATTGAAACAATTTAACCACCAATATTTAATTTTCAAATCTCACAAGACTCACCAATAATCCCACTCCTTTGATTTTGCTTTTTTATTGTCATTTATCTCTGGATAATTCTGTTTTTGAGGTTCTTGCGTTCGCCGCCATCGCGTCTCCTTCACATTCTGTGCTATGAATGCTTTTATTGTGAAGCACTTTGTACATTTGTACTAACCTATTGACTTACCCAACTCCACATTTTAATGTTCCTAACACTTTGGCTCATATTTCAGTACACAGAAAAACCTGCACTAATACACTTTGATGGCAACTTGTGTGTGTGTGTGCGTGTGTGTGCGTGTACCAGGGCCGCAGTGCTGATTGAGCTTACCTCTATATCTCTGGGATTTAATTCAGAGTGGCACTTCACTGAGGTGACACAAGGCTCCTGCTCTCACAGTCACCGGCGCCCGGGTGTTCCTGTGACTACAGAGGCTGGGAGGGGGCTTAAGGGCCGCAGGGTGGATTGAGAAATGGGACGCATTATTTGTCCATGAAACATTATGTGACACAACATGACACCGGGGCCATTTGTATGTAAAAGGTAAACATTTCGGCGTGACGATTGGACAAGAGGGGACAAGGCTCCTGTCAATGTGGTTTTTATACTCATGGCTGAGAGAGAGAGAGAGAGAGAGAAAGAGAGAGAGAGAGAGAGAATAGTGGCATCGTGTGGCGATGTGTGTGTGGAAATGTGTGTGTGTGTGTATGTAGAGCTTCTGTTCACAAATGTAATCCCCATAGACACAAGTCACTTGGTCCGGTCTGAAAAGGTGTCGTCAGGCTTGTTCTCTTGTTCTAGTCTTTTCCTGCTGAAAGCACCGACAGACTGTTGAGCACAGAGCTCCACAAAAAATGTGTTTTCCTGGAGTGTGTGTGTGTGTGTGTGTGTGTGTGTGTGTGTGTGTGTGGTGGGGGATCTCACCTGTACTGGCAATTAATTTGATTTTGAAAAAGTGGGACTGTCAGACACTGCCAGCAGAGGCCAACAACAAGAGATTTTTTAAACAGCAGTCTAAAATCTACTGACCACAAAAGTACGCACGGCATCCTGTTTTTTTTTATTGTGCTTTTACTACGATGGTTCCCCACTGTCTTTGGGCCCCTTAAAATGAGGCGCTGTCTACTCGTGGCCCCTCGTCACAGGTGGACGCGGCCTCAGTGTGGACACCAGTTGGGAGCAGCTCAAGCAAAGAGTGATTCTTCCTCTCAAAGTGTTTCATTTTAAGTTGGGCAATATGATGATATACTGTACACCATGAGGCAATATCAACTGTTCAACTGTCCAACTGTCAAGCCATTGTAGGCAGTGTTGTAAACCAATGAGCAGGATTGTTCAATAGAAATATTGGCTTTTTATATGATTTTTGCATGCATGTGATGACGCACTTTGGTGTTGACTTTAGTGGATTCGTCAAAATAACCACACTATTTTATCCAAAAAGAGTTTCTAAATTGATTTTTGCACTATACGTCCCACCGCTCACGTGAAGCATTTTTAAAAGGCCTGAATTGTACACATTACGTCCCAAGAAAAAAAAGCTACATTAAAAAAATTAAATTTTTGTTGTTGATTTCCGACCATGTATTTGCAAAGTCATTCCCTGTCAGCTCTGTAGTGTATACTACCTAATAAAGTCAAAAATAGATCAATAAAAAACTCATTAACATCCTACTGCTTATCCATCGTTGCAGTGTCAAAGCTCCTGGTGTCGACTATAGGGGCCAAGCGATGTCACATACCAGTGTCTGAACAAGGCTTTAAAGAGAAGGCCCGATAACATTTCAATATTTGAAAATGACTGAGAAACCAAAGAAATATTCTGTTACAGAAGTTGTGACAAGCCATCAATCCCCTCCAGCTGTGTTCTATCACTTCCTGCATGTGAGCTCTGCCACTGATTAGCACCATGCTCTACTTGGCATATTAACTCCAGAATCTACTGAATCTTTCTAATACGCCACCGGTTTCATATCCTGCAGGGCTATTTGATGCCGTGATATTTATTAATTAATAATACAAAAATAAAACGCAGATGCTAATGCAACTGAAAGGATCAAACTCTCACTGTAGTGATACGACAGAGTGTGTGTGTGTGCTGCGGTGGAAGAGAATGCTGTACATGTGGTGGGTGTGAATGACTCCGGCACAGAGGGCCCCATATGGGTGATGCATGGGAGCCATTTTTGTTCAGAAGCGCTGATCCAGGGCGAGTCTTTTTTTTTGTTGAGGGAATTCCTCCTGCCTGGCTGCTTTGATACAGGCCGGCTGGTTGTATTTACATACATATAGTAACAAGGAAGCCTGCGCCAACGGAAGAAGAGGAAGACGATTTTCTTTTTTCAGAAGTGAAACAAGCTGATGCAACCAGTTACGGTTGGAGTCTGCAATGTGAGCAGATGCTCCACATGCCTGTCCGACGCTTTATACATGATTTCTTGGGCCGCAACTGACTTATTATTTTGGTTTTTGATCAATCTACTGACTAGTTTCTCAATGAATCAATTGTTTGCTCCAAATAGCAAAAGAATGATAATAAAAATGCACATTACATATTCCCAAAGCCTTAAAATGTTTTTTTTTTTTTGTCGGACCAACCATCCATCCAAAAGCCTAAAACATTTAATGTACTATCAAAGAAAACCAGAAAATATAAATGTTCTGTTGCTCAACTAATAGATGAGTCGTCTAATTGTTTCAACTGTACCTATTTCCCAAACAACTGTACTTGGGTTTGGTCATTTCTAAAGATGCACCTCAGAATTCACCAAAGAAAACAATGCTTCTCCAAAATCCTTTTTGCATGCTTCATCAAAAGGACTAAACCGAAGCAATAGCAGCGTTCGGGACACAGTTTCGGTCTTCAGACAAGTACATTTGTACACAAATGACCATCACTTTGCAGAATATTGCCAATACATGGGAGCAGCAGACGTAAATCCCGTTTTTGATCAAGTGCTCGGTCGAAGAAGCGTTGGCCGCGGCGTCTGGCTCCAAAAGAGAGAAGGATACAGACGGCATCAAAAGATAGCAATGACATGCTTCTTTTAACTTCTTCTCCTCAATAAAGATCATTGGCCAGGCAGAACCGTCCCTCCTGGAATGCTTGATTGGTAAATCAGGGGGACTTTAAACCCCCTAGTCCAGGACACTCCATCCATCTTCAACAAGCCAGTGGTCTGGACTCTCGGAGATGAACCGCTGAACCAGATGCCTCCATTCAGTCAGGCATCCTC
The DNA here is from genome assembly GCA_032191485.1 of Leptoclinus maculatus. Classification (NCBI taxonomy): domain Eukaryota; kingdom Metazoa; phylum Chordata; class Actinopteri; order Perciformes; family Stichaeidae; genus Leptoclinus; species Leptoclinus maculatus. The sequence goes on from JAVDOI010000009.1 coordinate 16,908,621, forward strand.
TACCTTTCTTTTAAAATAATAATAGTAAATACCGTTGAATGCATGGAACCCAAAATCAGGCAGCCGCATCACAATTTCACCGAGGCAGTGAGGCATCCCAAAACCTGCATCCAATTTAGCAAGATATGGGGAGCAGAGGAGGCAGAGGGCCCCCATATGCGCTTCCCAAAAACAAAACAGATGCAGGATATTAAGTGTGTGTGTGTGTGTGTGTGTCAGATGTATACAAGAGGTGATAGTGCTGAGACATGAGGTGCAGCCTAACCTTTTCGGGGGGAAACAATCCAACTCTGTGATGGCCTTTTCCTGTGTTGACACGCATGGAGAACCCCTTGAAATCAGATGGCATTCACCCTCTGATTCCCTATCACATACGCCATTCGCTCGCCGCTACGATGACGCAGATGCCTAATAGTTGGATATACAGAGTTCACAATTACTCTCACGATATGGAAGGGAGGGAAAAGATGGATGTTAATGTTCACGAGAGCCAGGATGGCATAATTCTGCAGCATTCTGCGCGTTATAAATATGACTGATGGCGATAGCCAGTCTGTTGAATTACATTTACATATAGATTTACATTCCCATCAACATGTAATAATGGCACAGGCCTGCAGGTCCATGCTAGTCGCTCAAACATGCGTGCACACACATGCCCACGTTCTGACATTTCATAGCTAATATTTGTGCCTCATTGAGGAAGGTGAAAATGCCCTTACATCCATCAGAATGACTATAGTCTGTAGTGAAACACAGTGCAGGGCCCTGCCGGATCTTTTGTCTGCAGAATGAGATACGATGCCTCTGAAGTAAAGCAGCCCAGTCTACAATTCCACGTCAACTTAAATAATGACATTTTATAATTCATGTTTCACAATAATGTAGTTTCAGGGTATTCTCTGAGCACATAGAACATGTGCAATCGTAATATTTTGCATAACAGAACGGTAGAGTTCAACCATTCAGATCCCCTGTTTTTTTATTTTGCAAGTGTGTTTGGGGCCTTTTATTAGATTGTGGCAGTAAATAGAGCTGACAGGAAATGTGATATGACAGTGACAAAAATGTAGATCGTAATAAATTTGCATGACAGAATATAAGATTACTTGATGATGCCATGAGGGATTGTGACCTCCCCATCCTCTGGTCTAAACAAACAGGCCCAAATGAATTTCTTATCTTCATAGATTTTGGTCATTTTATGGGAAAATATTTGTATAATGAAACTGTTAATCCTATACATTTAGAATAACTCCACATCACAGCAAAATGATATGCTCCTATATAGTATATTATTATAGCATCACGATCTCGATAGGGGATAAAACCAGATGTACAAGTAGTGCATAGAAACACTGTCAGTCCCGGTATGACCCTGGAATGTAATGCATTATTAAAAAGATTGGCTTAACGTCTAGGGGTTTGATTTGAGTATTACTAACAACATATACGTTTTTTATGGTCCCCATAAGTTTTTTGACTACTTTTTATTAACTTCTTATTAGCTCTTCATACCACTCAGACTAGACTGATAAAAACACGTCTGTACAACAGACTGACACAACTGAAATAACATCAAAGATTACAACAACAATTTTACAATTTCTAGGCCAAGGAACAAAAAAAATAAAAAATCCTTAAAAAGTATTAAAATCATATTCAAACTGTTTCTGGTGCCTCTGCTGGGATGAGGTTTGTGGATTTCAGTGGGTCCTTTAACTCGTGTCCTCAGTATTTCTAAAATCAGGACACATTTTCAAACGTTGGTGCTTGGATTTCCGAAAACATAGAAGAATCTCTCCGGTCCAACAAATCAAACTCTAACCTGACAATCTATCCTAATTGTTCGTTTCTTCCTGAGGCTCTGTGGTCAATGAGTGTCCAGCAGTACGGAGTGAAACGTTACGGTCGGCCAACATATTTTCCTCTGACGAACCCGGAAGTTGTTTGTCCGTCACCCTGCGACTCCGATTCTTGTAACCTCTCCGTATTGTTGGATAAAGGTGAGCTCGTGGTTACTGACATTAGATATGAAACATGTATAGTGGTGCCTTTCAATAGGAGGACTTTATTTCCATGCATTTGTTTTCTTTCATGCGTGTTTGAGACTGAAAGGCTTCCTTGTTTACATCCTACCCGGCTGCTCTGCTGCATAAAAACACGTGGACGGACAGGAGGGACACATGCTAAGGTTAACTGTCGACACGTGGAAGTAACTAGAAATAGTCCTTTCTCAGCGACAGTTTTTTGGAGGCCTTTGTGTTTTTGGGTACAGTTAAGCGTTAGTTAGTCACTCAGCAGTTGCTTCTTATCGGGCTAACGTGTGCCTCAGTCCACCTACTAGCTCGTTAGCATAGAGCTAGCTGGGGCTAACACCATGCTAACTTTTACACAGTTAGAGTGCGTAGTTATTTATAAAACTAAGATTTCTGCTGTCATTGTAGTGTTATTAGTCCTTAGCTGTGTGCTCGAGACTCATTCTGTCACTTTACACTGTGTGTGTGTGTGTGTGTGTGTTCCCCAGAACATCAAAACACCATGGCAACCAACACCATCAAATCAGTGAATTTATATATTACATTTCCACGTTACCCCTCCTAAAATCGTTACAAACGCACTGACAAACACCGGGGATCCATAGATATTATTCAAATACAATGCTTTAAATTTTACTTAAAAGTACGGACAGCAATATGTGCTTTCATTATCAAAAGTAAAAGTACTTATTAAGCCGAATATCCCTCATTATATTGTTTTATAGCATTATTGATGCTGTTGGTCCTGCTATGTCTACTTTTGGGTAGTTAAATCTATTACAGTACAGCGTATTTTCAAAGATGATACGTTTTCTGTGTAAAATCTTAATCTACAAAGTAAAGAAGTAATAATTCTCCCTCTGAAATATTGTGGAATAGAAGTATTAAGTAGCATGCAATTAAAATACTCCCGTAAAGTACCTCGGAATTGTACTTCAAGGTCCTTCACACATGCATTAGGCCGGTGGTTGTGGTTATTCTGGTTATTGGACATCTGCTGAGGTTGATGCCGGCCAGAGTTATGATGTGAATGTGATTTCACAGCTGACACTTTGACTTTTCCAAAGGTACTGTCCCGTTACATATCTATCCCACAAATATTCACTCCATCTCCCGGTCACTTCTATTAAAACCTGAACGACAGACAGATTGAAGCACATGTCGCACTGTGTTCAATGCGAAAGTTCAACTTTGACCAAGCAGATGCGCTTTGTTGGCCAATAGTTTGGTGCTCTGATTTTCTCTGGTGAAGGTGGGAGTTGTTCCACCTTAACAGATGCAACAAAGCTAACGGGAGAGTCAGTAAGATGTCAGTATACAGTCCGTATGTACCCCTCACAGTCCTGTGCTGAGCTTTAATAAGGCAGAATAAGTGAACACACCTGTGCCCGGGGACCACGGCTGTGCTGGGGCTTTATGTTCCGCCACTGTAAGACACAGTCGGTCATTTGTCGGCTCCGAGTCTCTGTGCGACAAACTTCAAAACTGTCGCTCTCCCTCACCAGCCGGTAAGACCCTTCTTCTTTCTGTCCCTTTAATCCCCGGCGGCCGGCTTGTGACCGCATAGCGTGGCGTTTCTGCGGTGTGTGCGGTCCGGGAGCCAATCATCTCCAGCCATCATGGCACAGACACGCAGGACTGGACAGAGCAATGGGCCGGTGCCCCTTTCTGTCCAGTGTGTGTGTGTGTGTGTGTGTGTGAGAGAGAGAGAGAGAGAGTTAGGGAGACAGAGATTGGGGAAAATTAGCAACATGGTGTGTGTTTTAAAGAGTGTACAAAGAAGATATTTTCATTAACACATTGAAAGTGGGGCCCTCGATTATGTGTCGTTAAAGTGTTTGTTGTTGACAGCATCGCATCACAGGTAATAAACCTGGATCCAAACTGTTTCTTACCACCAAAGCTGTGATGAAACGGTTACAAATAAATCTCAGAGTGCAGCTGATCCATGCTCTCTCTCAGCTTTGTTAACAAGTCCCAATGGATTTCAGAACAAGACCAAAGTCTGTGCCCTCCCTGTGATTGATGCCGGCCTGTGTTCACATTTATCATTTATATCACTTTGTTTGCATGGGATGGATAGTTTACACAGGAAAAGATTAACAAGCAATTTTGGTAATAATGTACCCGTTGGTTATCCTGAATTGGTATTGGTGAATTGGCCATCAGCCAGATAGTTGTCAAATGCATTCAGAGAGTGGCGAATATAAATGAACTATACACCGATTTTAAACCGAAACAATGAAAGCAAACAGTAGTATTTTAATTATGATAAAGAATGATAATTAGTTGCGGCCTTGAATGATTTATACTTTGGGTAATGGTTGACTTGACAATAATATTAGGTTTGAATGATTAAAAGTAAACTGTGATATTCAAAAGACTTTTTTTTAATTTTTTTTATTCCTAAGCGCAGTTTTAATAGTTTATTGAACTATTCGCACGGGACTAGTTGTCCGTAATCTTACTCTTTTTAGAAGCTTTCGCAGCATTTTTGGTGCAAATTCAGGCGGCTCATCTCGCTAAACGACATGGAGACGGAGTAAGATATCTTTGGGAGTACTCATAATCATAATAATAATATTTATATTATTAGATACAAGTATTCGATAGTATAATATTTTAAATACAAGCGGATGTTACGTGAAGTCTCAACATCATATCTGAGGTATGACAGTAAATTCAAGTCAAATACAGGCTTTACTCACTCCGTCTGAATGCGTTGGACGAAACACATTCGGGGGGGGGGGGGGGGGGGGGTCCTAAATCACATGAGGTCTCCCGATAATACTAGTCCTGTGCAAAAATGGCTGTAGACAATATTATTGCACATTGCATTTGTGCTATCATTGTTATGTTACTTTGGATTGCAGTTGTGATGACTTGCGAGGCCTACAATAACTCCTCTTGGTTTTGTGTATTGTTTTATCCCTGCAGTCTGCTTCATCTCCTTCTCCCCAGGTGGGTGTGAGCGTTGGTAAGGTGTGCGCGTGGGGCCCCGAGTATACTTTGGGGCGATGTACTGTGCGTACCAGGATCGGAAGGAGTTGGAGGACGAACTCTATCAAGAGGATGAAGGGGACTCTGATGGGTCGGAGGCCAACAGCGAGCTGGAGTTCCACCTCTACAGCCAGCTCCACTACTCCTCTAATGCCAGGGCGCTGGAGGAGCAGGAGGACAGGGGAGAGACGGCGGAGGGCCAGGACAGCCTGCAGCCTGAGGGGCCCGAGAAGACTGTAGATGTGGACGGAGAACGGGAACATACTGGAGAAAGTAGGCAGTACCTGCAGAAAAAGGAGAAGAAGAAGCGAGAGAAACTCGATAACCAGAAGACGTGGAGCCCTAAAAGTCAGAGGTCGTCTTCACCAGTTCGTGAGGAGGTCATCGTGATCGACTCCAGCCCTGACGTCATCTCCATCTCCGAGGATTACACTAATGAAGGAGGCGTCTGCAACTCAAAGGGCTCCTACTTGCTGCAGACATCCCGAAAGGTACAGAGCTAAGAGTGAGATGCTGTGTGTGTGTGTTTGCTTGTGTAGAAGAAAGACATTTAGCAACATTGCTATAGCTAGCAGCCTGGCTACTGTCCAAAGCAAGAAACAACCGTAAGAATCACAATTTGACCTAGAAACCCAGAAGTTTGCGACCCAGAGGCTGACAGAATTGCACAGTGAAAGCGGGGCTCATAGGAAACCATTCTAAACGATGATTGTGTCATTATTCTTTAGCCATTGCATTGTGCAATCAACATTTACTTCATCAGGATGAATGAAAGCAATCCCTGATTTTAGCTCAGCCAGCTGTTGATCTTGCCGTTGATAATGACAATTTATGCTAAGCTAATTTTGTCAGCTGTAGCTAGCTAACATTAGCTCCATGGGTTCTGTAAAGGATCCTGTAAAAGATATCTTATACATGTACTACACTGCTACATACATTTCCATGAAAAAGTATTTACCCATTCCGGATTCCATATATATTTCTATTCTATAGATATTTATTCAATTTTTTGTGAATTTGTCACACTTTTAGATCTTTAAAAGTTAAAAACAACCTGTGTAAACGCAAAATACGGAATGCGCCAGAACAGAACTCAGCTGTGTCTGCATATGTGCGTCCACACTTCAGCGTGACCTGCCTGATCAGGTAGTGAGTGGATATATTTCGTGGTCAAAGGAGCGGCTGTAAAGCGGTGGATAGAAGCTGATGCAGGACCTGTGTTTGATAAATTGACAGGATTGTGCCCTCATGCTGTCCACGCCTCGCTGAGATCCAAACTACCAATGCGAACAAGAACCCATCTCTGACTGTACAGACTTGACCTTCAATTAGACTAGACACAATCAGGCTTGATTACTTCCAGCCCTGTTGGATCTGAACATGCCTTTAATAGAACCTTTCCAGCAATGTGAAGATGACTAAGAGGTATCAACAAGCAGCACAGTATGCCGTGATCAAAAGATATTCCAGAAGAGATAAGAAAGACAGTTATTAAAATATATTGATCTGGAAAGGGTTAAAAAGCCACTTCTAAGGCTGGAAATGTTGAAAACCACTACTAACCAGGAGAAACATAAACGCCTGTCTCACAGAAAGAAAAACCCTGTTGATGACCCTCAAGCCTTTTGGGATAATGTTCGGCGGACTGATGAGTCGAAAGTGGCACTTTTTTGGAAGACATGGATTGCGGGCCGTGTGGTGTAAAGCTCACGCAGCATTATACCAAGCAGTCAAACATGGTGGTGGTAGTGAGATGGTGCTCTGCTGCTTCAGGACCTGGATTACTTGCAATAATTAACGGAAGCATGAATTTGGGTCTCTGCCAGAAACTACTGAGGGAGGATGTCCGGTCATCGGTCCGCGATCTGAAGCTCTGAAGAGCGAGTTGTCGCGCAGCGAGACAGCGATCCGAAGACGAGCAAGTTCACCTCTGATTGGCTCAAAGGAACAAAGTTCAGGTTTTGGAGTGGCATAGTCAAATTCCTCTTCATTTTAGGGGTGAATTACTTTTCACATGGGTGATATAGGCGTTGGAGAACTTTTTCCATTTTAATAAATACAATTTAAATGGGAAAGTGTATTTTCTGTTTACTTTGGTTGTCTTCTATTCAATTGAGTTTGAAGATCTGAAAGAATTTAGTTTGACAAATAGAAGAAATAAGGAAGGGGCACTTTTATTATGTACTAGCTATGAAAGTGGCTATGTAACCACAAACTCAATCTAACGGGTAATAATTTGCTCCTTGGACACGGAAATAACGCTGGGTAAGATTAATACTGTATATAATTAGCTAGTTAGCCAGGAATGCTAACGAGTGCGGCGTACTTTAGAGCAGACACACACACAGTTTAACCCATTCCTGACACCTTCTGCTTTTGGTATTGCAAAGACAGTTTAGAGGTTTTGAGTTTAAAGGTTTATATTGTGTCAGACCACGTGTTGACCCGATGTTTCCCCTCTCGCTTCCTTTATTGAATTCACAGGACTGTTTGCTGTTTTGTCAAGCTGCTGTCCAGTGGCCAGTTTCAGCCAGCTGATTGTTTGCTGTTGAGCCGCAGCAGTCAGTGAAGCATGTAGCAATGCTAGTAAATGACTCGCTGCTGCGGCGGAGCGTTGCCCAAAAGTTTACCTCTGGCGGAATTTTGTGATGATGTTTAACGAAGGCCTAAATTATTTCCCACGGAAAGAAATTTAAGAGAATTGCAGTGTTTTCTTGATTTTTCCTTTACTATAAATTCAAAGTGGGTTGATCGGTTCAGTAAAGCATGCATAATGTTGCATGTGAATGCTTTATATTAACATCTACAATATGGTTGTCATCTAGGCAAAGAAGAAGACTAAAAGGCATGTCAGTGCACCGGTGTCTGTGGACTCCACAGATTCGGATAATCTGGAGAACTGGATGATCCTGGGTCGAGGGAAGCAGGACGGAGACCAGAGCATCTTGCTCAACCTGGAGAGAGGGTCCAACAGCAACAAAGGTGCGTCTTTGTTCAGACTTTTGTGATGCTTTTTTTTTGGGAGGGGGGGGTTTTGCACTCGCATGTGCGGAGAACGTACGTGGCGAGTCTCTGTAGTTCGGTCCAGCTCAGTCAGAACACACAGCCTACCTGCATTGATGAGGAGCGATGGGCCGCTCTGAGCGCTCTGTGAGCGCTCTGTGAATCTGTAAGCCCTCAGCATTCCTGGCAGCGTCTGCCCAGTCGCTCGCTTCCGCGATGCATCTTTAAGTGTGTCTGTGTGCGTTGTGTGTTGATATGTGGGAATATTTGTGTTTATAAAATATTCCACTTCTAATCAGCATGCATGTGTACATACACGCGCACATACTAGCAGTCGTAATGCTAATGCCAAAAACAAACAAACGGAGAGACAACAGGGGGAGGTTGGGAGAGATGGGAGTAATCAAAAAATGAATAAAAATGTTCCCTGCAAATCTCTTCAGATCTACACATTATCTTAACCTGCAGCCTCAGCAACCTCTCCAGCCCCCCCCTCCCTCCTACCTAACTCTCTCCCATCTCATTCTTTTATCCTATTTTCTCACTATTGTGCTCCCTCTCTCCCTCTTTCTGTGTCTCTCTCACCGTTCCTTCCTCATTTGAATTTCCCTGGGCTGATGTTTCTGCAAGAGTGCTCACTGCCTCCTCTACACACAACTGGGCTAAAGGAGGGGGTCTGGAGCTGGTGGGGAGGCTTGAGGGTTTTGGCCTGGTTTTTGGGAGGAAAGGAGGATTTTAGGTCTCTGTTTCTCTCCCTTTCTCTCTTCCTCGCTCTCTCTCCCTCTCTTGTCTGGCTTCTCTCTGTGATCTTTGGAGCTTGACCTCATGTCGGCACATGGGGGGTCATGGGTGTGGCGTGGAAAGGGTCTTAAAGTGGGAGGAATGGGGGAGGGTTTAGTCCCCCCCCCCCCCCCCCCCCCCAAAAAAAAAAGAAGGCAAAAAAGGAATTGAAGGCAAAGAAATTTGAGGGACGAGCCTCAATAGTCTTGAGCTGCGAGATAATTTGATTCTACACAGTAATTCTTAGCAGGGGTTGAGTATGTGTTTTGTAAAAGCGGGCACATTTTTTTATATTGTCATGAAAAGACCAAAAAAAAAAAAAACAATGAATGGATCCTGATATACCTTCTTCCTCTGTGTAGTAGAGCTCCGTCGTTGTCCGGAAACTCTTAAAAACACATCAATGAGCTCCACTGGCTGACATCTTAATTCATTACAACCAACATCAACACTGTAGTTTGTTTTCAGTGAGTCCTGCGGCCGTAAACACTCGCCAGTGCACCAAATGTGTATTCATCCACAGCTGAAAGTAGTCCCCAACAAATACACCATTTACCCCTGTAACTACAGTGCCCAGCTGTTTATAAAGCTGTTTTTAAAGATTTGAGTAGGGAAGTCAGACTGCATTGAGAGACAAACTAACACATTGTTAATTTGGTCTTTTGAGGTGATCTGTTGTCAATAAGAAATAAATGAACAATATGTCAACATTAACTGTTAACCAAAAGATCAGAAGTGATATTTCCAATGATTAAGTTGTTGATTAGAGGCGAAGTCTTGGTAGACCCTTCTGGTCTACCACCATGGGACCAAATTTCGGAAAAAAATGTTTGGTAGTCAACGGAAAGAGACAAATCATTTCTTGATCACGTTTGAATTGTGCCGTGAATTACACCAACAATGTTTGTCAATGTAAAAGATAGTTGTGCTTGTCAAGAAATTTGCCATTTGACATAAAACTGTTGTGGTATAAGACTGTGAAGATACGTAGTTAGACAGACTACACACCCAAAAGTCTCGTAAGTTAAGTCATGTAAGGTAACGTTACAGTTTTACGTGGAGCGTAGCTCAGCTAGCGCTAGTGAGACGATGGATGTGCTTCACTGATCAGAAAACCAAACGTTACTGCGACAAACTGCAACTTTCTTGACTTGCAAAAGGATCTTTTTAATATCGACAAACATCACATGTGTAATTCGTGACGCAATTTTAACAGGATCAAAAAATGGTTTGTCTCTCCCCTTTGACTACTGTGCATCTTTTTTTTTTTTTTACAAAATGAGGTCCAATGGGGGAAACTGGAAGGGGCGGGAATTCAACTCTCTATTTCCTTGGGGAAAGCCGGCCAACCTTGGTGTTTTAGTATACTCAAAACAGTGTGCATACTAAATGTTCTCTTAGTTTGCAGTTGTGAACTGTTTTCCATTTTTGCATTGCGAAAAGGAAATAAAGGACAGAACTGCAAAACATTAAAACTAAGTGCGAATGTTGAGACAAGAGGAAGATAAATAAGCACTATTTAATCTGACATTTTTAGTCAATTAGTCGATTGACAGAAAGTTAATCGGCACCTTTTTTTGAAAGTTAAAAATATTTTGATGCCAAGCCCCTTAAATGTGATCTTTTATATCATTGTAAACTGAATGCTTTTGGATTTTTCACAAAACAACATCCTCTTGAGCTCTGGGAAAATTAAGATTATTTACAATTTTATAGATAAAAATGAGTAGAATGAGAGAAAATGATCTTCAGTTTAATCTATTAAAATAATTATTTGCAGCTCTAGTGGCGTTCCAAAATCGCTGTACAAAATATAAAAAAGTTTATTGATTAATGAGTACTTGATGCAAAATAGTAAACTAATAAAATGAGTATATAGTCCATACTGTATACAACGAGTAGGCCATGTTCTATTGAGATGAGATACGGGTGTGATTATTCCTCTTGTTCTGTCTGCTGCTGTAGGTTCAATTGTGCTCATTTTCTTCTGCTGGGAATTTGTTCCACGTGCCCTTTTCACTTTACCCAGAAATACAGAGAAAAGGCCAATCTTAGGTTGAATTCTTATGACCACAATAACCGTTGGATCCATAACCGCGGGCTGTTGGATAAATATAAAGATTGATTTTGGTTTTGATACGCCACGTTGTGTGTTGACTCCTGTAGCCCGGGAGCCTAGCTCGTTGTTGTTGTTTTTTTTTTCCACATTTGTGTGGGTGTGTGAGTAACAGGTTTTGCACAGCAGTGACTAATAGTATTTGTACGCCTAAACCCCCATCTCAGCATCACCATCAAATCACATTCACTACACTTAGCCTCCCCCTCTCGCCCCGCTCAAATTGAATCCTTTCTTTCTCTCCTTCTCGTTCCGTCCCTCTCCCGCGTGGTGTCACTTGTTCACGTACTTTTACAATCATCTTTTTATTTTTTCTCACTCCATCACATGTGTTTTTTTTTTTTTTTTAAATCAAAAACACACGGATACACATGCACACCGATGCGCACACAGCCGGAGTAGCTATCTGTCACCTTGGCCGTACAGGGGCAGCTGTCGGTGGGTGGATCTGTAGGGACACTGGATAAGGGAAAAAGAGAAAAGATAGTGAGAAAAAAGGGGGGATGAGCGAGGGGCCGTCCGGCAGCCACGCAGCAGCAACCAGACGGAACAAGAGAGAGAGGGGAAAAAAGCAGGGCATCCCAAAAAAGAATCCAGCTCAGTGCCTCTCCCACCCTGAGAGGCGTGCGTGCACATGCACCGTGAATGAATCCGGCGTGTAGGCGGGGTGTGCTGGAGCTAAACTTGAATCGTAAGTGGTTAAACTTCACTCAGTGGTCACACTTTTTTTTTCTCTCTGTTGCTCCCCCCAGTTCTCTCCTCTTTTTTTTTTTTGGCCCCCCGGTCTTGGTCAGTGCACACCAAACTTTGTTTGAGGCTTAGAGAGTCGGCTTCTGGCTCGCTATCGGGGTGGCCGATCACATCAGAGTGTGTGTCTCTCTGTGTGTGTGTTTTTGTGTGTATGCGCATCACTAACAGTCTTGGTGAATTAGAGAGAAAGGTGCGTGTTTGTACCCAAAGGTTAACTCTCTCTATCTCACAGAGGAGGAAGGTAAGCTCTCCCTCTCCTCTCCCTCTCCTCTCCTGAAGCATAGTTTTCTCTCCGCTGTGTCGTTCCTTACAGTTTTGTCATGCTGTTCCGATTTCCAAGGCATAACAAAAAAATTGTATCGTCTAAAATGTTCGTGTTAAAAGCACTAGCATGAGTGTTTCCACTCTGTACCTTCTGCTGTGTGTGAATGAGTGATGCTGCTTTGGGCCTGACTCTTTTTCCTGCAGTCTGAGACCTCAGCTGGCCTTTGTATATTTTAGAGTGTGTATCATCTTTTTCTTTTATAGATTATTTTTGGGCTTTTTCATCTTAATTCGATATTACAGGTGAAGATAGACAGGAAGGGTGGAGAGAGGGGAAGACATGGTCACGGATTGGATTTGAACCTGCGGTAAAGACTCAGCTGTGGTGCATGTGGCGCTCGCTCTACCAGGTGGCCTAGCTGGTGTCAACTTAACTCACACGCCAGTGTACTGTACGCATGAAATCTGGGTTTAGTTGGTTTCTCTGTGTGTTTTGCGGCTGTGGGCCTCAGGATTGTAAAATTAGATTACAATGGCATGTTGGGTACCACACTGTGTGTGTATGTGTGTATGTTGTGGGTGGGTGGGTGGGCGGGTGGGCGGGCGCTGCAGAAGGGAGGCATGGATAGGATCAGCTCTTATCTTGGCTGCCCAGTGCCACACGAGGTGTAACGCCACACCCACACTACCACACAGTGTGTTTGAACAGGCACACACACATACACACACACACACACACCACGAAATCGCTGTGCCATAGTTTGACTTGTATTATCCAGTTTTTACAGAGGATATGCAAATCAGATGAGACTACTGTGCAGGCCTGATATTAGCGCATTGCAAAGTAAATCGTGAAAATGCAGTTTGAAAGCCCGATGCTTTCATTTATAAAGAAAATTGATTGAAGAATCATTTGATTCCGGCGGTAGCTGAAACATAATGACGACTGTAATCTGCAGCTTCTTTTGTATTATGAAAAATGCCTTCAGTCAGCGGTCATGTCCATCATCGTGTCCTCGCGTAAGGAGTGTTTCTCCGCCGTCGACGCCTTACATTTGTCAAAATATATTCCAGGTTCAGCCTCTACGTTATAATTTGCACGTTGAACAGATGTATGTTTGTTGTACTCATCAGCGCGCGGGGTGTTACTGCTTTGTGGTTTTCGTTTTTCACAATGATGTGTTCAGTGCAAGATAGCTCTCAGACTGTTCCCTTGAACTTACCTTCATCCATCTAAAGAACTATTCCACGAAAAGTGTGCACACTGGAAGTTTCAGAACAATTCTGTCATTTTAGTCCCTTTTTTTAAATTTTTATTTACCTTAGACCCGGTCCTTTCCCATAGCTTTCCTATAAATGTGTTGTTTCCACAAGAGGAGAACAGCAGGAAGGAGGCAGTAGACATTTTAGATCGAATCAGAAAGAATGTGAAGGGGCACGTGAGTATGCATCCAAAGAAATCCGTGTGGATGCACGGACAAACAGAGAGCCAGGGCTCAGCGTCAGACAGAGGGAGAGAGAGAGAGCGATGAGAGCGGGTAAGCTAAAGTGGATGAGACAGGCCTGGAAAAGGATCGGCCACGGTGTTGCTGTCGGTCAGGTTTGTCTCCGGGCTAAGATCTCTGAGCGCCTCTATAACACGGCTGGATCTCTGTCCGTCTGTCAGGTGCACTTCTCACAGTCCGAACCTTCTCACACAACCCTCGACCTGCTGTGGCTCCGTTACGAAAAACCTGCAGATCTGGTTTCAAGACCAACGAAACAGCCGTTTATGTCGCCAGCCGTTTTACATACGTCGGCCTCATTTGAAGCTTTAAGTTGATGCCGTTTGAATAGTCACACTTTTGAAATTAATTTGTGTATGTTGGATTGCTATTGGATTTAGCTCAATGGTTCTGATTGAGAAATGAAGAATGTGTATTTTTCATCATTTAAATAATGCAACTTTAACCTTTTTATTTTGTAATTTTGTTCCTCTACTGGCGCTCATATTGCAGAATTAGAATCAGATTATTACCCCTGCTTTTAGTGACTGGCTTCTTCTAGTTTCGGCTCTGCTTCTTCTGCTGCAGAATGTCTCTTTCATGCTGATATGTCGAGTTTATTTATACCACATTTATCTGCATCTGGATGAGACGAGCCATCCTGTCTGAAAGTGGTCTTTGTCAAAATAATCTATGAAAATTTCTTATTTTTTTCTTGGAACCTTTGACTAAAGAAAAAAAAACACCCACATACATCTGCGGTCGTTACTGCAGGTGCTCATTTGTATTAATGTGGCTGTTTGTTCTTCAAGGGGCAGTATTTAAATATGATCTAGTAGAAAACACTTTGGGCTAAACTTAGACACACACACACACACACACACACACACACACACACACACACACACACACACACTGCAGACCGGGTGTCTGGAAACCAAATCTTTTCTCTTGATTGATGGCTTTTATATTTCAGAAAATATATTTTTATTAGTGACAATGATGATGGTAATATTCTGCGTCGTGGAGATGTGAGAACACTTCAGAGTGAAAGTGAAGGTGTGTGTGTGTGTGTTGGAGTGTGAAGGTGTGTGCATCTAAAGACAAAAGTGTGCGTGAGTGAGTGAGCTGGTGTCAGCCTCACCACGCCTGAGGTGAGCCCAATAACCGTGCCCTGGACCACTGGAACCAGGTTTCACCGTCTTTAGTTCCGAATAGAGAAAGAATGTGACACAAAATGAAATAGTTCTCAACACCGTGCGTTTTTTGAACTGCAGGTTTTTGATTTTTGTGAGTTTGAACGTCAAATTCACTGCAGAATGTGTAAGAACGAATGTGATGCGTTTTATTGTGTGATTTATTTTTTAACTAAAAAAAAACATACAACCTCCCGTTTTCGGTAACCGTAGCCTGAAGGAAGGGGTAATAACCTGGAGACCAGAGGGTCCCTACTGTAGTTTAATGTATTTTTGTGTGTGTGTGTGTGTGTGTGTGTGGAATAGCAGCATAGGGAATCCCTGTCTTCTTTAACCTTTATTTAACCAGCATATCCCATTGAGAGCAAGGATGTCTTTTCTAAGGAGACCTGCAGCAGACATTGTGCCCCGAAGCTACAGGATAAGAGATCTAGACGAACACACACACACACACACACACACACACACACACACACACAGAGAGAAACACACTCGCATATGATTAAATAAAATCTTCTAAGCCTCGACACCTTAAACCCTGAGGTTATGTTCTGGCCTGGGACTGTGGCGGTGTTTTAAATGTCATGTAGTCCAGTTTGTCCTGATTTACAGGCCGATCTTGCTGGCAGGTCTGTCCCCGTCTTTTTCCTGTCCCTTGTGCATTTTCACCGGCCGCCTCGTCTTTTTTCAAAGAAGACCCGAGGAGAAGGACGGGAGGGGAGGAAAAAAAAATGTCAATTACAATTACCAATAATAATCATTATAATGAAGCAATCACTTAATAGGAAATTAAATTATTTTTGGGGGGGGGGGGGGGTGACAGCAGGACAGAGGGAGGTCCCGCGGGACTGTATTAATTTCTGTTCTTTTATTTGGCCGGAGAAGTTTCCCCTTATTGTCTCTCCTTGTTTTTTCTTTTCTTTTTGGGCTGGGAGGGGTCGTCAAGAGGGCTTTATTAACTGGTAGCCTAGGGTGGTGATGTTTTTTTAGGGGGGGGGTGGGGAGGAAGGCAAGGGTTTGGAGG
The DNA here is from genome assembly GCA_032191485.1 of Leptoclinus maculatus. NCBI lineage: Eukaryota > Metazoa > Chordata > Actinopteri > Perciformes > Stichaeidae > Leptoclinus > Leptoclinus maculatus. The sequence goes on from JAVDOI010000009.1 coordinate 16,924,277, forward strand.
GATATGTATTAATATTAATACGCTTTTTTTGGGGGGGGGGGGGTGGAGGAACAGGAGGAAGAGGGGGGCGGGTGAGGCGTTGGTGCAAAGGCAGTCACGGATCCACAAAATCACCCCCCTCGCCTCGTCCTCCCCCCCCCCCCCTGCCCGTTCTGTGGGCCTCAGCGCTGCAGCCGAGCTGTTTTTGAGAAGCACAAGTTCAGTTTAACAGTCAACAGGATCAGAGGGAGAACACACATTCAGGGTTAGCCCGCTCGCTCCGGTATGCAAAAGGTCTGCCTAATAATAGCCGGGCAGTGTTTTTCACAAGGTCCCAGAGGATGACCGTGTGGTGTGAGACACACACACATACACACACACACAGTGTGCCTGTTTAGCAGTTTCCTCTCCAGAGGCTCCCGGCGGTGTGTGTGTGTATATGTGTGTGTGTGTACGTGGCCATTCCGAGGCTTCTCCCCACGTCTCTTAATTAAGGCACTCGTCAGACAGAGACCAGCTGGGCCTGGTCTGGCCTCGCTGGCACTTGCCATATTTCAGTCAATCTCGCCCTTCCCTTCATCGTTCTCCTCTCTTTCCACCTCTCTCTCTTTCTCAATCCCCCCCCCCCCTTCATCTCTCATCTTCCTGATTTCTTTGTTTCTCTTCTGTTGTTTTTTCCCCCGATTGTCGTTCCATCGCCGCACATCAACGCCGGTACTTTGCAATGCGTTCGCAACACGTGTGCGCTTAAGTGCTTGACCTTTCCATCACACCTGCCTTCAATAAAGCACTAATTAGGAGTCCCATTAGGATCGGAGAGCTTGCCAGTTAATAGGCCCCTTAAACACCCAGGATTTAGGCGTTTGCTGGAACACGCTAAAGACTTAAGCGGGCGTCATTGGTGACGACCGGTGAAGTGTTTCTTCTCTGATGGGTGAAAGGACTGTAAAAAAATCTTTTTCAACCCATTCTTTACTCGCGTTGTCTGCGCTGAAAATGCTAAAATATATAGGACGTTCGGATGATTATGAATGGCGGTGTACCGTCATGCTTGCTCCCTTAGCTCCATCTCTTTTTAAAAGGCGCACTCACAGCCGCACACGTGCCGAGGCGTAGCCGCGTCTGCCACAATTTCATATTTCAGGAAAAGAGCACGCGGTCACCGGCGGAAGTTCACTCGTCGGCACGATCTCCCGAGCACGGGCAAAGGAAGGGTGTCTCTCAATTTCGACATCAGGGCGCATCCGTGCCCACGCTCCACCTTTCTTCCCCCCCAGCCCATTCGTCTCCCTCCATCCATCCATCCATCCATCCATCCCATCTCTTTACTCCTCCACTCAGCCATCCTCCAATGCAACAAGAATCGAGCTCCGGTTACGTGGCTGTTGCTATGCCGGGGCTCGCAGGGTCAGGACTCGTGCTATAGGCTTTCCTTCGCTAATCCAGCTGGGATCTGTTTGATGGCTGTACAGTAAACACTCATTCTGCGTGTTCAGACTCTCTGAATGTGTCTAACTGTGACACACGGTGATAATCAGTGGGGTAAATGTCCTCTGTTGGTACAACTGTTTGTCCTCGCTCTCTGTACCTGCTTCATAACATTATGTGCCTGTAAATAAAGTCTTTGCGTGGCGCGCTTGTGCATCAGCACACCTAGGCCGCCCCTTTAGCCGGGAGGGATTATGGTTAAATGGAATGCTGAGATTCTGGCGTCGAGCGGTTGATAAAGCCGGCGGTCGGCGTTTGGAGAGAAAATTAATTATTGAGGATAAAATCAGAGCGGAGGAGATAGTTACTCACTCGTTTGGGGAGTTTAGTCATTGATATTTTCGGCGCAGGCTTCCAGGCAACAAGCGAGAGTTCATCACGCCGTTAATGTGAGCCTTGTTTTGTGTGTCTGGAGGGAGCGAGTGCAAACCTTTAAAGGTTTTTGGTCAGGGATCCTCAAATAGAAAGGCTCTTGGGTTTTATGCGGTCTTTACATCTTATTTAGCTTCTTTCTTTTTATGTGATCAGGCTCTCCTGCAGCTCCTGGTCTCCCTCTTATACACTTTATTTCCGTATTTGTTTTTCAAACATCTTTTTCATTACTTTGAACACCATTTAATAAACGATTTTGATCTGAATTGCAATGCAAGCACCAAACTTGTAATTTAATTTAAATGCAACTGGTTGAAATAATCTCACCGTTTGATCAAAGGCGGGTTTCTGAATTCCTCTGAGTATTGATTTAAAACATATTGTCCGCAACAGCAAGTCAAATATATTATCAAAGCTAGATTCTAGAAGCACTTCCCCACCTTTTTAGCGGATTTAACCTTCTGTACGAGCTGAGGATATTTTTTAATCTAGTTCCATGATGGCGTTTCTCTTTAGTGTCTAAGGATTCCAGCTTTAATGAAGTCATTTGTTCTATAATATGATTGTTTAATAGAAAATCAGCTTCTGTACAAGAATTAGAATAACCCAAATATGGTGGAAAAATTTGAGAAACATAAGAGGCACATGAGAAAAAACTGTCCTTTGTTAAGAGTGTGTAAAAAACGTCTAAATAGCAAAACTATCGGCACTGAATGGTTTCAATACACACAAAACATTTTAGAAATCATTTTTGTTTAGTGCGTAACGTACCACCAATATACCACCTTAAGATGCGTGTCTGCGTTTTCTTCTTCTCTGGTTTTTCTTTCCTGTTTTTCCATCTTTTTGTCAACATTCTTAGTATGAAACTGTCACTCAGTGAGACACACTTTGACCAGAGCAAAGCTCAATGGATATATTACGTTGTCTTGTAGATTTATCGACACTGTGCTTTTTACAACACAAATATATTAATAATTATAAATACTACACACCAGACTCTTCACTGTTTTGGGGCCATAAAGTGGAAAGTAAGAAAGAGTTACATAAATGTTTTAATTTGTTTTTGTTCAGAGTCCTCAGCGTCGATATAATAAGCGCTCCTGATCTTACAGGACTTTGCGTATCCAGACAGATTTCTGTGCGCGCAGGTGAGCGCGTCTTTTCTCCTCTCGTGAAGTGCAGACCGATCGATAGTAATCGGGTCGAGTGTCTCCGGCCTGGTTCTCTCCCTTTTGTGCTGTGGGCCTTTTGTAGGCTGACACAGGGGCCGGAGGAGAAAAAAGGGGGACGGGGGGAGAGAAAGAAAGGGAAGAAAGACGTGGTGGGGAGACGGAGAGAAAATGGAGGATGTTTGCAAGTCGACGAGCATGACCGACTCCCTCAACCAAATCTCTGGATATTTATTCAGCATTACTCACTAATCTAAAAAAACAAAAAAAGTATTTTTGTCTCCCGTCTTTTCTTTCCAGTCACACTGGAGGGATGAGGTGTGTTTATAGCAAGGGGGATACTGTAGCATGAGGTGTGATAAAACACATGTATTAACAGGCCTCTCGCCTCTTTTCTTACTCACTAATACAAGCACACTCCCAGAGCATCTCTCCATCCCTCCTCCCTCGCCGTTCCGTCTCTTTCACGGGCTTCCATAAAGGCGACGCGTTGTCGAGCTCCAGCGGTATTAGCGGGGAGGCATTAGGCATAAACTCTAAGGTATATTAAAGCAACGGCACTGTTGTTCATATAAACACGGCAATTCAATTTAGCCTGCCCCACGGGGAATGGGATTTCAGCAGCTACCGAGAGCAGCGGGAGGGAGGGGGGGAGGGAGGGAGGATGAGGTAAGACAAGAAGAGGAAGGGAGCGGAAGAAGGAAGTGGGAATAAAGGAGAGGGGGTGAGGAGAAAAAAAGAGAGTGGTCGAGCAAAGATGCAGGAGATCGGCTAGTTGCGGGAATTCGTTATTGTTGTTCGTTATTGTTGCATTAACTGCAGTGACGTAAGAGGCAGCGGGTTTGTCCGGGTGCACATGCGTGTGTATATAAGCACACACACACACACACACACCGTGGCAGGCAGTGTGTGTTGCATCGTTTGCACGCTTGGACAGAGCGTTCTGTGGGAAACCCTACAGTTATATTATTCAATCCGAATTCAAATGGGCTTGTCAGGAGAGCTCCCGTTTTTATTACCTGTCAGAAAAAAGAAATGGGGGGGGGAGCAGAGGGGGAGCAAATTAAACGACAGTAAATAAGACCCCCTATCTCTCTCTCTCTCTCTCTCTCTCTCTCTCTCTCTGCTCTCCCCCCTTTGCCCATTCTGCCACTCCTCCCTGCACTGTATTTAGGAGACACACACACTCTTCCAGATTTTGACAGCGTGTTGTTCAGCTCTATCTGTGGTTTACCTTAACCAGGTTTCATCCGTCAATCAGACGCGGGACCTAATTATTTAGTTCATCACTGAATACAATCGGGCCGAGAGCTGGGTTTGATATTAAAGGAAAAGTCTGTCAGACATTTATTTAAATGGGTTTTGATGGACCTTTGACAGCTATCGGCAAGGAATCATGGGAAATTGAGGGAAAGAAATCCAAGGATCTAGAGGGGTTTTCTTAAGGATGAGCTCTGCATGTGGAGAAGACACACACACACACACACACACACACACACACACACACACACACACACACACACACCCCGATCACCCAAAACAGCCTCCTCCCGTCTTGCCCCTTTCAGCCAGGCATAACCTCTGCCATCTGTCCACCCCCCCCCCCCCCCCCCCCCACACCCAGTCTCTTCCTCCTCCTTCCTTTTCACCCTCCTCCTTTGCTCTTCCTCTTCTTCCTCACCCCCAGCAAGCCCCCCCTGTTCATTTAGGGTCTTATTTCCCCACCTTCCCTCTCCGATGGCATTCAGAGAGATGTGGAGAATTCTGTGGTTTCCTTGAGAAACCAAGGGATGCGGAGACAGTTTCTCGTTTCTCCCATAATATCATTAGTCATCGTTAGTCACATAGAGAACTTAACATCTTAACATGTATATGGTATATAGTAACCCCGTCACATGTCTTCAGAGGTCTTACTCTTTGCATACTTCAGTGGGAACATCTCGGGGGTTATTGGGTTTGATATATCCTGTAACACGTATTGATCACGCAGCCAGGGGTCCATTTTTGCTCTTTCTTTTTCCTCTTAATGATAAAATTGTTTGGTTAATTAATCTATGCCACAGTAATTTATCAAGTAAAATGAACAATACTTAATACTTAAGATTTTGTTCTTTAGGTATTTTATGCCGTTTTCAGATAGTCGACAGTAGAGAGATGGCGGGAAATGTGGGGGAGATAGAACTGGGAACGACACGCACCAAAAGGTCCCCTGCCGGACTCGAACTGTGGACGTTCCAGTTCATGATGGGAGCGTTGAACCCCTGGCTCACCACGGCGGCACATTGTATTCTATATTTTATGCGATTACCAAACAATAATGTAATCTGGAGATTAATTAATAACAGAAGTACCGTTTAGTTTCAGCACGAACATTGTTTTGTTCCCATTCTCTCCCAAATCTCCCACCAACCTCCAACTTTGCCGGGGGAAAAGGACAGCTGGATGCTTTTTATGAACTGTGTTTGAGCGAAGCGATAAAAGAGCCATATTAGGAGCTCCTCCTCTAATCCTCTATTGTTCTTTGTCTGTCCCCTGTCCCACAGAGGGGCTGCTCTAATTAAAGACTAATAATTGTATTGTTTTAGAAAGCCTACAGAGACAGAGATTCGGCTCTTCAATCATTCACTCTCTCCAACGTACCCTGCCCATCGAGGGCTATCTCTCTGGATGAAGTCTGTAACCCACTGTGACTGGCTGTTTCAGGGGTGTGTGTGTGTGTGTGTGTGTGCACGCGTGTGTGTGCGACATACAGTAGGAGGAGGAAGGAAAAAGCCAAATCTAAATTAAAACTTTAAAGCACCATTATTTAATTACCCCAAAGGCTGTGGATTTGACGGATTGAAGTGTGTGTGTGTGTGTGTGTGTGTGTGTGTGTGTGTGTGTGTGTGTGTGTGTGTGTTTGTGTGTGCGTGCGCATGTGTGTGTTGTGTTTGCTCATGCAATCGTGTGCTGCTGTCCAGGATTATTTCAGTTTTTCAATTTGTCCTTTCTCCTTAGTTTGTGTGTGTGTGTGAGTGTGCATGTGCATGGGCGTTCATGTGTATTTGCGTGTGGCCACAGTGTAACCCCTTATTGGTTGCCCCCTACCGTAGCCCCCCTTTCACCTCTACCCTCCACACACACACACACACACACACACACACACACACATGCAGGCATGCTGAAGCGCCGGCAGATAAAAAGGCATTATGGTAAATTCCACTTAATGACAAATTTTTAATTTGGGGAACAGGGCCTGGTGAATGGAGCTTAATTACCGGGGCCAAAGATCCCTCGGAAAAATAACCCCCTCGACATGCCCAACCTGCCCGATAATGGAGCGCTCCACAAAATGCCTCAGATTAAACCAACGCCGTTTATCTCCCACCCCCCCCTTCTCCCGCTGTATAATAACAAAAATAACAATCATGAAAATTCTATCTGCCTCCCAGCCCCCCATCACCCCACTTCCCCTCTCTCCCGCCCACTGCCTGGCTCACTCCCGCAGGAGGAAATTCATCAAAATGAAATTGAGGTTGCAACTCACTGGTTTTATTAAAATATATTTGCCCCTCACAGACACTATGTGCTGGCGTGTTTCGCCCCGCAGAAGACAAAAGGGGCACCCTGAATAATTTGGTCAGTTTTATCAGTGTTAGTTTATGTGCTTGCGTACGCGAGTGTGACTTTAGCTTACAAATACAAACACTTGTTGACTAGTACGCTGCCCTGCCATCACACCGTGGAGACCATGGACATATTGAATGAAACAAATGTTTCCACCGACCACTGTGTAAACTATACTGTGTTAAAAACTCCCAGGGAAAAGGGTTCAACTTTAAATTAGGGTTGCAATCAACATTTATTTTCATTATTGAACCTACAGATGGTGAAAACTGGCAATAATAATTTCTTAAAACCCAAAGTTATGTCATCAAATTGTACTGAAACTCCAAAAAGATTCAACTTACTGTCACAATGAAAACCAGCAACATGGTAATTTAGAAGCCAGGGTAATGTTTCAGTTCTACTGTAAATATTACTGTCAGTCATCTTGGATAATATAAGTTAACAAACTATATTTTGAAAATCTTTTAGAATATTTTAGTTTCGTGGATCCAGTTGATGTCCATTCCAAGAGGAGGGTTTGTATTTAAATATTTTTTATGAATCAATGTAGGTTTCACTTATAGTATCTCTATGGAGAGTTGTTGCTTTCAATGGATAAGGCTGCGTTATATAAATAACCAAAAAGTCACGACTTCACAGCCCCAAATCAGTTTGTATAATGTCCAGATTGATTCCAGATTCAAAGCTATTTAACCTGTGACTCAACCTAAAGTCAGAGTCACTGATGTTCTCTGATACCAAGTCATCATTTGATCGATATGACCACGAGCAAAATCCCAAGATTTTGTTCTCCGTAGAAAGCACACGTGTTGAATAAAAGGTAATGTAATTGAAAGTGAGACAGTTTTCATTGTCCTGCGATGTGTCGTCAAACCGCCCAAGCATGTTTAAGTGTGATTAGATGGGTCAAATTTCGATTCAGCCTCTTTTTGAAACATTGATGCATGATTGGTGAGACCAGCAGAACTGACTCACGAGTCAGAACGGTGTGTTTCAATAAGAACCACTGATTATCAACAGATTGGCGGAGATACATTTTGCATTCACAATAGAAAAGCTAACGGATATTAAAACGACACAATGACTACCTGTGAAACGCGGACATGCACCGGCTCGGTTTTGGATAACTTAAACATGGATCTGCCGTACACACACACACACACACACACACACACACACACACACACACACACACACACACACACACACACACACACACACACACACACACACACACACACACAAACTGATTCACTCACTATTTTTTTTGGCCTCCTCTGGTCCCTGTTGTTGTGTACCCTGATTGGACCATGTGGTTGCCATGCGGTTGCCAGGCCGCGCCCCTGCTGTGTGGTAATTGGTGTCTGTGGTATTGCCGCGTGGCGACGGTGCTTTGACTGACAGGTTTGGCCACCTGCCCTGCCCCTGGCTGCCAACATGGTGTGGACGGGGGCGAGGAGGAAGGGAGGAGGTGGCACAAGCTGGCAGGGGGGGGGGGGGGTAATCAAAGACGGGCTGCGAGGAAATATGTAATGGCCGAACACGAGGCAACAGGGGACCAGGGTGATGGCATCTGCTTGCGTTTTGCTTTTTCGCCGAAATGCAGTGGTGAAAAATTCTTGACTTATGTCAAGGTTGTGTTCAGAAAAGCTTCTTGAACTTTAATCGACTGTAGACTTCCAACATCATGTTGCAGCTTGGACAGAAAGAGTTCTTCTACCCAACTTCATGTTGTGTGACTCATGTTGCATATAGATTTGATTATTCTTGAAAGTAATTTATTAAGAACTTTGTCTCTTTGTCTCTCTGACTTGTGCTGGCCGAGGTTCATTACCAACATGGGTCCTTGTTCCTTGATGTTCTGTGGTGTAATCGTTGACATTCATGTGTTTGATTTGACGCCCTGCTTCTCGTTACGTCAAATAAAATAATACAAAAAACTTAAATTCAGTTTGTCATTTGGTGCCATATGTTGGAAAAACATGTGCAATGTATAAGTGGGAACAGGGAAAGAGACCGGCCAGCCGATGTGTTGCATCAGCCTGGTGAGCTACCGTCAGTGATGGATGCAATAAAGCAAACATATATGCTTGGGTCGAATTGGAGTCAAAAATGTATCTGTACCAGTTAGGTTCACCCGGGTCAAGTCTTAAATATATGGGTATGGGTGAGGTTCGGGTCTCCTTTTTTATGGTCTGTGTCGAACTCGAGAAAGACTTATTACATTGGCTGATGGGCTTCAATGCCACTGAGAACTTCTCCAAAACTTTAAATATTCTTGACTAAATATTCAAAAGTTAAAAAGTTTTGAAATAAAGCATCCTGGGATCGTATTTACGAAGAGTTCAACACATAAACTCATCAGTAACATCATGAGACGAGCACAGGCAGAAAGTTTTGTTAAACTAATCAAAACTTTTATAGCTTTTGCAGAAAATGTTCTTGAAGGATCGCACTGCTCATAGTCGGAAGGTTTTTAAGGTCTTTAAAGGGATACGCCCCCAGTTTGGAGAAACATACCTACAACACCGGGACGGGAGCAAAGTGATCTACTGCTGTGGACGGGGTCAGCAACAACTTAATAACGGCCAGCCTAATACAAATCAATATGAGTTTAAATGTATGCTATATTTAGAATGTTTTCATCGCTTTACCTTGTTGTCAGACAGCCCCTTTAGATGGGGAACTGAAGCTGTTATATCCATCTATGCTATCTTTAAAGCCACAAGACTCCACTGACAAAACTTTAACCTAGCAGAGCAAGGGAGTTGTTGGTTCTTGGGTGGCCTCAATCGGTTAGTTTGTTTGTGTAATTGTGTGACTTGGGTGAATCTGTACTTGAACCTTTGAAACACCAAAGTCACTCAAAACAAAAAACTAACCTTCAAGGCAGTGGTTGACCACTGGAGCAATAGTAAATATACAAAAGAGAAAATAAGACGCAACAACTTATTTGTTGCCTTTTTACAAAAATCTAATTGATTGCTTAAGTTGCATAAAATAATATCTTAAAAACTAAACCCATTCCACCTGGAACTGTCCCAAAAAAAGTCAAATGTACCAAAGTCAGTGTACACCGTCAAGAATTCTAAATGTCATCCGTTTACCTTTATTATTGTGATCTTTAGTGGTTATTTGCATAAAAACACAATTCAAATTCTAAGAAAATAAATGATTGTAATACTTGCTTTGGTCGAAACCAGTATTACGGGGTTAAACGAAGCCTTGTTGCATAGAATTTGCATCAATGATTTTTTTTAAGTAATCAGGTTTCTCGAGGAATCGTGTCAGCCCTGCCCTCTGTCTGTCTAACAGAGAGATCACTGGAGACGGGCAAAGAGAGCATGATATGAAGCCAAATTAAATGCGTAGCTTTAATCTATAATAGGCCTGTACAGCTATTGATCTATTCCCAGCATGGCAAATATCTACACCCAGTGTCTTATCTTTTTCTTGTTCCCCATATCGTTTCATCTCCACGACCTAATTTCTCCTCGCTGCTCTCCACCGTCATTCCCACAAACACTCCAGTCCTCCTCTACCTGGACGCTCTTTTACCGGTGGGCTTGAAATTCAACCGGCTCCTCTTTTGTCGTGTCGTAATGTGCTCCGTGGCCCATACCCATGCATTGTCACCCTCCTCTCCTCCCGGACCCCTCCCTCTCTTCCTCTCACTGTTCTTGTTCATCTCACTTGTCCTCCTGCTCTCTTTGCCGTTGTGTTTTACACCCCTCGGCCAGACTTTTCTGTCACACAAAAGAGCGTCAGAAAAGCTACGGGTCTGCGCGCGCGTCTGACTTAGCGAACCTCTCGGTGTGTTTAACCTCGCAGAGGGCAAGGCTGTAGGGCAAGGTTGATGTCACAAAGGAAGCACTTTTTTTCTGCGCACACACACACCGACACACACATACAGGGCCTGCACACTCCCGCCCACCCTCACCATTGTCATGTATAGTGTTGCTAATCCGGCCCTGTCGCTTCAGTATCAAACATAACCTCCATATGGGGGGGGGCAAGGCCTCTCTTTCACTCCCGTTTTGTGTGTGTGTTTGTGTGCGTGCGTGCACCGGTTGGTGTGTTAATGGGCCCGGTCAACAGCGTAGTACAATGGGCAGGCTGGCTTGGGATGCCTGTTTAAGTGTTGGGACAGGGAAAGAGGGATAGGGGCGAGGCAGGCCGGTCCGAGGCTTTGATGTTTGCCTGGACAGAGGGGTGAACAGCTTGTAGATGACACCCACACACACACATTGTAGGAAACTGGTTAATGGTTACAGTTGAGGGTGGTTGTCAGGAGAGACAGCCGCATTGAAAGGCCGGGGTGTGTGTCTTGACGTTCTCAGTTTCGTTTCTGGGTTATCAGACATAAAAACCGCCTTGCAAGGACCTCGTCCCAAGAGAAGTATGCAGCTCGTGGTCCCCTTATATTCCCTTACTGTGTTTGTGTGTGTGTGTGTGTCACCGCTGGAGAGCCGAGTGTTCATGGTTCATTAGCCACACGTACACTTCTGTTCTCACTGGTGGAAGGGACAGATTCAAATCGTTCGCACACACACACACACACACACACACACACACACACACACACACACACACACACACACACACAGTTTCATGGTTTTGTTCTGTTCTGCCGGCTCTGATGAACTGGCACGCAGCCTCCTCCCCTCTCCTCCTCATCTTCTAGTAATCAGGGTACCTATGAGACAGACAGGTAGCATCTGTCGCCCTTCTCTCCCCCGATCCTTCCCTCCCTCTGTTCCCCCGTCTCCCCCTCTTCCACGGCATTGTGTCGAATCACCCCCCCCCCCAACGGCGACGGAGTGATGTGATAATGTTCGAGTTGTCCCGGAGAATAAAAATCTGTGGAAATGGGATGCAAGGGAACTTTTCCCCCCAAAATTGTCTCTCCTGTGATCGTTAGATTGAATGCGTGTGGAGGTGTTTCAAGACTCTGACATCCTTGTTTTCCTTCAGACCCCTCCGTGCATTTCTCTTTCTTTTAGGATCGTGGGACTTTTAAGACGGCTTCCGCATTAGATCAGTTGATATTGAACAGTTGCAGCCGACATGGCGGAGGCCTCTCTCTCTCTCTCTCGGGTCCGTTCAGCTGCTTGGTGAAGCCGCTGCCATCTGCTTATTCGGCTCCAGACTCCTTCAGATCAGTTTGGGCCACGATAAAAACAAGCAGCTCTGGTGGTTTTGATTTTGAGCAGGGCCTCAAGGTTGATTAGCATATTTTCACCCAGTGTACAGACAACAGTCCCCCCCCCACCCACCCTTTCCTCTTCCCCCCCACCCATGTGTTTGATTCCTCGGCCGTGACAAAGAGCTTCAACCTTTATCCATGTGTGTTGGTGAGATGGGGGGCCCTTAGATTAAGGGAAAGCTTCCTGCTCTTTATTTGGGGAGTCCCCCCGGGAGACGCTTTGGGAATGACTTTCGTCGAGTCACTAACGCCTACTCGCACACGCACACTCACACACACGCACACACACACACGCACTTCTACACACACATACACACCTTTCACCCCCTGCCTTTTCTTCAAGCTGCCCATTGACTGGGCTCTGGTTGTTGTGTAACACAGACTACTTTCACAAGCGCACACACACACACACACACACACACACACACACACACACACGTCACACAGAGGCCCCCCAGTCTGTTCACAGTAGGTGAGCTCTGCAGAGGTTCCCCGTTCATGTCTCTGTACCAAACTAACCAAAACTAACGTAACTAGAGCAACACTGTCAGAAACAACACACGTGAATATAAAACAGCATCCTGCTAGGAGATGGACAACACACAGTCATTTTTCAAGCAAAAAGGCCAAACACGTGCCTGTTCCAGCTTCTCCTGTGTTCCGATTTGCTGCTTTTTTCTGTTTTATATGATCGTAAATTTAAAGTGTTTGTCATTTTAAGATGTCACTTTGGGCTGTGAAACTGCGGTGGACATTTTTCATTATTTTGACGTTTACAGACAAGACAACTATAATCAGGAAGTCAGGATGAAAATAACCATAAGACCACTTAAATGCTTTTATTTTCTGATGATGCTTCCTTGTTGCCCCTCTTTCAAAATGTTTGAGGGCACTTAAGTTACAGTTTTTTATCTTGTCGCTGTTTGGTTTGAAGTTAGTCACTACACACTGCTTTGCAGTTAAAAATATTGAATCTACTGACTTTGTCACCACCCAGTCCTTTCGAGAGCCGGGAGTAAAATGTGACCGCTTCAAAATGAAACAAATCTTAAAGTTTAATAGTCCGACATAGTTCCTAATTGAGTCATAATGGACCAAATTCAAAATTAGTGTCACATGATGGCCTCATCAATTCAGGTGTTGGCTTTTAAACCTTTGTCAGTGTAGATACTGATGTTTTTTCTTTGGAAAATACTTAAAAACAGGATATACTTTGTGTTGTATGGTCTCTAGTGTGTGTGTGTGTGTGAGTGTGTGTGTGTGTGTACACGTTTCAGCAGCTGTGAAAAGCTGCTTTGGTTCAAGCTAGTCACCATTTAACTGATGTATATTGGCTTCCATCAGCCCAAATGAATCAACCCAAAGCTCAAATTATGTTAAAATCATCCGAATTGGAGTCGCGCTCTTTTGCTTTGATGAGGACGACGTCGAGTCTGCACGTCTGTCTGTCTGTGTGTTGTGTGTGTGTGTGTGTGTGTGTGTGTGTGTGTGTGTGTTTTGTAGGTGAAGGTCGTTGCAGAAAGAAGCCCCATCCAAACAGCAGCCATTTTAATTTGTTTGAAGGGGGAAGAGAAGTGATAACCTCCCTCTGCAGCCGCACACCCGGGGAGGAGAGAGAGAGAGGGATGGGGGGGGGGGGGGGGGGAAGAAAACAAGGAGAGAGAGAGAAAGCAAAGGAAGGACGACTGAGCAGAATTGCGATAAGGTGCCGGATAGAGAGAGTCAGAAAAAAGAGGGAGGTGGAAAGGAGACTGTAATATATATATATATATGTGTGTGTGTGTGTGTGTGTGTGTGTGTGTGTGTGTGTGTGTGTGTGTGGCTCAAGGCTGCATGTTTGTCCAAAGGCTAAAGACTGTCAACCAGCTCGTCGCGGGGGTTGACGAGCGGGCGTGAGTCGTTACTATCAGCACGTAATTTATGCCGAGTACACGCGCCCGTGTGTGTTTTTCCGTGTGTTTGTGTTGCGATTTCTGGATGTCAGTTACAGTTCTGTGGGCCTGAGGAGAGTGCAGCCGCGTCCCTCAGGGCGCTGTTAGTGCCACTCGTACAGATGTGCTGGGCTGCCACTGTGTCAGTTTCTCTGCATGTGTGTGTGTGTGTGTGTCTGTCCTTCTCTTACAGGAAACTGAAGTTGCTCCTCAGGGTTTAGAGTTCTTATTAGGGTTGGATATTGTCTTGAATTCATCAGCCTTGCTTCTTATTGAATCCTGGTTCCAATTTTTGTCATATCGTTTGAGCAAGAAAAGAACGGTTGAAGGCCAAAAGACACATTTTATTTTAGGCTGCAATACATTTGTGACAAATAATTTCCCAACAAATCCTTATTTCTTGTGAATTGTGAATGACACCTGGTATTTTTGTGTTGTTGATAGAAATCATCATTTAGGTTAAAGATTTCCTTTTCAGGAAAGCTGCGTTTTTCCAAACATAAAAACTACAGAAAAAACGTAGTAATGTTTGCTTTAAAGACGGCGATCAAAATGACACACTAGGTGAATTAAAGCAATACACTTTATTTAAAATGCGCGATTGGAAAATAAGATTCTTAACTTTGTCAATTCAATTTTCAGTATTTTAAAATACATGTTTCTGTCCTGCCAGATGCTGAAGAAGGAGAAAGTGTCTGGTTGGTTTCTGCCAAGGACAAAGAGGTTGGTGGACATTATTAGCTTTCAGTATGTGATGCATATCTTGACATTCAGCCACTCTTGTCTTCTGAGGTCTTTTCCACAAAATAGTTTGTGCTTGTGGTCTAAAAGGCAGCGGTTTTCTGTAAAAACAAAACAATAAATGTGTAAATGATGCATCGACTGTGTGTGTTTCAGGCACAGATCTACAACAGAGACAAGGGTGTGAGGACAACGGCGCAGCGGATGTCAAACAGATACTACACCAACAAGAACGTCCAGTGTAGAAACTGCAACAAGAAGGGACATCTCTCCAAGAGCTGCCCTGAGTCCAAAGTCAGTTCCACTCAGTGCACAGCAGCATGTACAGCTTATACACACTGACGAGTACAAGTACGTAAAACTACTAACTGTGTGTGTGTGTGTGTGTGTGTGTGTGTGTGTGGTGCAGAAGTTACCACCTTGCTTTCTTTGTGGCAATCCAGGCCACGTGGCCTTTGGTTGTCCCAATAAGCACTGCAACAACTGCGGCCTGCCGGGACACCTCTACAATTCCTGCAGTGATGGACAGTACTGGCACAAGCGGTGCAACCGCTGCGGCTTAAAGGGGCACTACTACGACGTGAGTATGGCATTCGTTTTTTTTAGCTCTGCACATTTGAGCTCTGATGTTGGGCGATAAGGCCAGTTCAACCCCAACTTTGTTCTACACAACGTTAGTCATATGGTCTTTTTCAGAGGTTCTCAAACTTTTTGGGGCTAAGGAACCCTTACAGGGGAGAAGATTTTCCGAGGACCCCCTCGTTATTGCAATACCGCCTATGCTTACTGCAATCTGTGCTCTCAGATGCCATTGGAACTATTTCTATCCTAAAACCTTTCCACCTAAATACTTACTAAAATCCAAAATTCTATTTAAATCAGGTTGACGCAGGCAGCAACCTCCGGTTCTGAAAAGTGAAGCCAACGCAGAAGTGTCTTAAACTTGCATTCTTTCTACTGGCCATCAGGGGGCGACTCCTCCGGTTGCAAAAAGAAGTCTGATCATATACTGTAGAAGTCTATGAGAAAATGACTCTACTTCTCACTTGATTTATTCCCTCAGTAAACATGAGTTTATGGTCTCAATCTCTAGTTTCAATGATGTCTCTTTACCCTGGCCCTTCATGGCTTCGTTCGCTACCACCTGAGTCCTGACACCTGAGTCCTGACACCTGAGTCCTGACACCTGAGTCCTGACACCTGAGTCCTGACACCTGAGTCCTGACACCTGAGTCCTGACACCTGAGTCCTGACACCTGAGTCCTGACACCTGAGTCCTGACACCTGAGTCCTGACACCTGAGTCCTGACACCTGAGTCCTGACACCTGAGTCCTGACACCTGAGTCCTGACACCTGAGTCCTGACACCTGAGTCCTGACACCTGAGTCCTGACCCATTCTCGCCGTTCTCAATAAGAACAAACTCAATATAACTGTCGTATTGTCTTCTCAATTTAGCTAGTTTGGGGCGTAGCGGCACTTGACGATGCGGACTGACTCAAATACTCCATGCTCACCAGCTAGCAAGCAGGCTAATTAGCCAAGCTAAGCCAGCAGCAGGACCGGTTCGTTGCACCCTGAGTCAAGTGGCTGATTCATGACGGAGTGACGTGATGTGTCACAGGCCTGTAGTTTTTATTGGCCCACAGCTAACGTGGGCGGGATTAATGGACACTACTGTATATGCTTGTTTTATAGGCACGAAGCGTCCCCATCCGTAGATGTGCACCTTTGCGCAGCACATTTTTTTTTGTATCACCTTATGATACAGCACATTTTTATTATTTTAAAGCAAATTATTTCTTGAACCCCCTGTCATAGTGCTACTGACTCCACTTTGAGAATCACGTGGTCTATTTGATGCAAGGGAAATCCAACACATCATAATAAGGCTAAAAAGACCTTTACAAGAGTAATGTAAAGAGTAACACAGAATCAAGAAATGAAGAAATGAAGACATGCTGTTTCTAGTAAAAAGGAAAGATTTCAGGAGCAAGAACGCTTAAAATGAAATCAATGTCATGCTACTGAATGAGCGAGGACAGCTAAACAGCCACAGATAGTGTGTGTGTGTGTGTGTGTGTGTGTGTGTGTGTGTGTGTGTGTGTGTGTGTGTGTTTGGGCTTCGGCTTGTAATAAGAACAGTTAGCACTGAATGTAAACTTCACAAAGCATCAATCGCCTTTACAACAGAAGTATACGGTATGTACTTTTATTTCCTCTCCATTTCCCCCCTCTTTTCTCCCCCATTTTCTCTCTTGGTGATATTTGAGTGACCAGGGGTCAGCACACGCCGCTGTTCACATTAATTGATACACTTCAGCAATTACAGCTTAGTTATGTCTCCGATATGCTGCATATTCCAGCTCTGTGTGTGTGTGTGCACTCAGGTGTTTGTGTGTGTGTGTGTGTGTGTGTGCGCGCGTTGGCAGTGAAGGGTGAATCTAATGACCATCAATGACAATTATCCCACCGCAACGTTCATTACCTTGCCCATTTACACTAATGCCATAGAATGGAAAACCCTGTGTGCATGTAAGAGCTTGCCTGTCTCCCCTCATCACTCTCTCCCCCCCTCTTTTTCTCTCTCTCTCGCTTGCTCTCTCTTTCTCTCTTTCTCTCGCTCTCGCTCTCTCTCTCTCTCTCTCTCTCTTTCTCTTGCGCTCTCTCTCTCTCTCTCTCTCTCTCTCTCTCTCTCTCTCTCTCTCTCTCTCTGCCAGTCAGTCATGTACTGTGCTCTGTGTGATGGATGAGTAACCAGGTGAACACCAGAGGGAGAGGGGAGACCAGGACACACACTGCACATTTTCTCTTTCTCTTTTTCTCCCCCTCTCTCTCTCTCTCCCCATTCTTTCCTCCCCTCTTCCTCTGTATCTTCACGCTCATCTCGCTCTTCCTCTCCTCCTCTTTTGCATATCGCTTTCAACAGCAAACAGACGCGCAAAGTCGCGTGTCCTCATAATTACCCTTTTCTTGGAACGCATAACTTTTTTTTCTCACACAAATTATACTGTAGTGTTAGTGTGCGCGTTTGAGAGAGAAAAGAGAGTCAGGTCTCTGTCCCCTGGGCCTTTCTGTGTCTCTCATTAAAGACAGACGGTTGACGGAGCGCGAGTGTGTCGCTCGCCTCGCCTGTCGCCCTCGACAACAACACGCTACCCCGGCGGTCTGGAGGGAGAGAGCAAGCGGAAGGGAAGCTGGTGTGGTGGTGGTAGGGGGGGGGGGGGGGGGGGGGTTGAAGAAAAAGAAAGCTAGATGAGAGGTGGAGGAGAATTCAGCTATCAAAATTCACATTTGCCCATCTCTGTATTCAAATCCAAACTGCTCAGATTAAGCCAGAATAGAAGTGCCCAGCGTTCTTTACTGGGTTTAAAAAGACGACACTTTCGGCCAAATGGTCACTTTTTAAATTTGACAAGAATTTGCACATCATGCACATTTTTTGATAATAACCTGTTTATTGTATGCAAGGGAAAACATCCCGCACAGGACAGGCATGAAATCTTCCTCTCCTCCTCTGTGTCTCTCCCTCTCTCTCTCTCTCTCTCTCTCCCTCTCTCCCTCTCCCTCTCCCTCTCTCCCTCCCTCCCCCCCCCCGTCTCTCTCACTCAGTAGGTGTGTAAGTAGATAAATCTCGTTGCCCGCGGCGACTGCGGCATT
>JAVDOI010000009.1:16944934-16958142 GCA_032191485.1 Leptoclinus maculatus
AGGATTGTGACCCAGGTCTAATTGAAGTATTTAAACCATTTAAGCACTGGGAACAGAAGGTCGTTACAGATCCAAACCGGCCTGGGGGGGGCTTTAGGGGCTCGCGCAGACACAAACAAACAAACACACACACACAAACACACGCGCATACACAGGGCTCCTTCTGTTTAAGACAGCCTCATTTTATTCATGATGCTGCTTATGACCCTGAACTCCCCAATGTGAGAAGGTGTGTGTGTGTGAGTGTGTGTGTGTTTGCTTTGGGAGATGTGACTCTGTCACCTTCCGCTGGGCTCAGCCAGGTGTGAAAAGGCATTCTGTCAGACCTCCCTGCTACTGGGTCCATTTATCGTGTGTGTGTGTGTGTGTGTGCATGTATGTTTCGAGTGTGTGTGTGTGTGTGTGTGTGAGTGTGTGCGTGCATGTATGTTTCGAGTGTGTGTGTGTGTGTGTGTGTGCGCGTGCGTTCGCGTACGCCGGGTCCGTTTATCTTCCCTGAGTGTATGTGTTGTCTGCCTGCACCTGGCCCTCAACTAACAAACTCCTCCAAACCACACAGTATAGACCACAAAGCCCCGGGGTATTTACTGAGAAAGTAAGATACTGACACACATGGACACACACAAATACCCCCCCACACACACACACACTTCTTACTAATATTTATATATATATATATATATATATATAGAGTGAGAGAGGGAAGTATCCACTACATTTTCATCTTGTCTGTGACGTAATGGTTTTGAAGACATTTTTTACAGCACAGTTTAGAGTAATATTTACAAGAAAAGATTTGCTTGGAGAGGAAGAGGTTTATTCCAGCAGCTCTTCCTCAGTCTCTCTTTCTCTTTCACTCAGACGCCTACAGACACCCTGGTTTGACCTTTTCTTCTGCCCACAGCTTCACAGCGGGGTCCCTCCCTCCATCTTTGCATTTTTCTTACCTTTCTCACCAAGTATCATAATATCGTTTACGCCAGAACATGATCTTCATGCGTTCTAGCTGTTTTTTTGTTTAGTGGGTGAAAATGTGTTTCGATGATGCGTGTTTCGGTCAGCCAACCTCATCGCCTTATGCTGTTAGCGCTTTCCTTCATCTCCCAGAATGCCTTTCAACGAGCCCGAAACCATCATGCATCATGCCTCTTCTGCTTTGGATTGCTGCTGATTGTTCATTTGTCTGCAAAATGGAGACTGTAGAGAGAAGCCGTGGCTCTTTGACTCTGAGCGAGTGATTATATGAATACTATTTGAATTGTCTGTGTTTTTGGAAAGCTTCAAATCGTTCTGTTCTCAAACGCAATCGGAGCAGCTTTGAAAATGGGAGCGATGTCACGTTGAGTGCATTAAACCGATCAATAACAGGAATGCAAACATATTACGCCAAAGAGAGAAACTGACAGAAATTATGATTATTTTAATTATTTTTTTATTTGGTTTTTATTTCAACGAATCATTTTGCCTTTAAAATGTCCGAAATGAGTGAAAAATGTCCAGTTCCTAATGTCCAAGGTGACGTCTTCAAATTGGTTGTGTTGTCCAACAAACACTCCTAAATCCCACATTTATCCAGTAACAATCAAACAAAACAATTCAGTCAATTCTGAGGCTGAAACCAGCAAACGATCGGCATCTCTGCTCGACGAGAAAAAGAAAAGAATAGAACATTGTCGAGGGTTCTTTTTTCTTTTGCTCAGTTCTGTCTTTTACAGTATGCCACTGAATGTATTTGAACTCAACAGTGGTCGTGTTTTTTTTTTTCTTTCTTTGGAGAGATTCTTGACCAATGATCAAAAGGCAAAGAGAGACACTTTGAAATGGGCAGACATGGGAGGAGCACGGTGAGGTGTGAATGGATGGATGGAGAGCGGTCAGCGAATGCAGGCAGGGCGGTTCAAGTTGAGCGACCTGCCGTCCGCACACGGGGCTGCATTAATGCGCGTGGAGATCATGCATAAATGCGTGCATCTGATCGTACGACACACTTGAAGTCAATGTGACTTTTCACTCTCCCGAGTGTTGTCAGGAGACCCTGCTGGGCCGGCTCGAGACCAGAGCGCCACCCCGTGGCCGCCGCGGGAAGAGTCGGTCGAGGACGTTAGAACTGAGAATTGACCTCCTTTTGATTGTTCAGAACTCTGAACGTGGGTCAAATCCAAATCGGTCATCAAGAGAAGAGGCCTCGTGGCATTAGATTCAACACGATTGGTATACATATAGAAATGTGCTACTACTCTGTACGGACCAGAGAGGGAGAGAGGGAGAGGGGGGGGGGGGGGGGGGGGGCAGCTGGAGAGAGGTGTGACGTTGTAAGAGATTTAGAGGGAATGGAGGACAGAGAGAGAGAGAGAGAGACGAGGAGGGGTGAGTGTATTAAAAAGGGAGAGGGAGACAGCAGGGTGAGTGTGTGAGCACACAGCAGCTGATTGGTACAGGTATATCGGTGTGTGAGCATTGATTTGCCGCTCTTTGGATACCAGTGGTGACACCTGTACGCGTGTGTGTTTATTGATCTTTGGTACCTCCGCCCCAAGGTTGTGTGTGTGTCGAGCGGATTCTATCCCCACGGTGGTATCAGAGTGTGTGTGTGTGTGTGTGTGTGTGTGTGTGTGTGTGTGTGTGTGTGTGTGTGTGTGTGTGTGTGTGTGTGTGTGTGTGTGTGTGTGTGTGTGTGTGTGTGTGTGTGTGTGTGTGTGTGTGTGTGTGTGTGTGTGTGTGTGTGTGTGTGTGTCTCAAATGAAGCCGTTTTAACTCCTTCTTTCTCACCTCACTGCACTTTTTTCCCTTCTTCTCCCTTTCCATTTAGTATGTTTTATACCTTTTTGTCTCCAGGAGGTTCTTTTTTCCCCCGTGTGCTCGATTCACACAGGCCTTTGTCAGCGCCCAAGGTTAGGACGTTTGCCCCTTTTTAAAATCCTCTTTTCAGGAAAGGAAATACATTTACATGTCTTTAGAACACAATCAAATATAAATGACTTTTCTTAACACAGTAGACCTCTTGATTTCTTTCCATTTCAAATTAAAGCTCATATTATGTGCTAAATGTTGGAATGTTTAGTCTCATTCGAATGGCTCATGTCAGAACTCTGTGTCTGAAGTGCGCCGGTGACGGTTTCCAGATTGTAGTTTTAGATTTTTTTGAAGGAAAACTGTATTCTTTGGAAAATACTGAAGTTGATTTATTTCAACCATTGTGTACTAATGACATGGAAATATAGAGTTTATCTTTGCTCCTAGACAAATGTATTTGTGTTTTATATAACAATCACAGACATATTAGTCATTACAGTTGTTTTGATAAATGTTCACTTTGTAGAGACGATCTTTGTGATCAAGTTTTATCGTTGACTTGTAATTGCAGGACAAGACCAGCTACAGAATAAAAGTAGCTTAAAGTACATTTCTGGATACGTTTCCAAAATAATTTTTCTCTACAGACTTCTAATGGAAATAATTAGAGCATTTGTTCACAGCTGTTTTAATGGTTTGATAGTAACAGTGCACCTGTTTTCTGACCTGATCCGGTCTCATTCAGCAGTGGAAGCCGGCCACAGGTGAGGCTGTTGTTGAAGGACCTTGTCAGCATGCTGTGTTAGAGTGCCCCTCAGTGGTCAAACAGAGAACTCTGATCACACGGTGAAGACGGGAAGCTATGGGGCAGAACTTCTCTCCTCCCAACGTCCCTCTTCAGAGTATCAGTGGTGTAGTTCAGAAAGTGACAGATTAAAGTGTCAGTACTTCTGGATTTAAAGTGCTCTTTTGTTTCAATCAATCATCAGGAGATGATTAACGCACAAATTAATACATCCCCCCCCGTGTGCTGGGAAGCTTTTATTGCTTTTATTATGATTATTCTATTATATCCACTGTTATTATTATTTGTCGATCATTTCTATCATATGGATCGACTATGTTGTAACTCTATTATGTTCATTCTGTACACATGACATCTGTTGCACTTCTGTCCATCCTGATAGAGGGATCCCTCTGTTTTCTCTCTTTATATTTCATTTTAATTTAATTAATTGCACAAAAAAAACAACTTAAAACTGCGGTTATTCCCAAAATATTTGTTCCTTCTAAATAGACGGCACAACGTTTCAACCACAGGTGGTCTTAAAATAGAAACAAGTCCATGGAGAATAAAATAAATGCAAATGAGACGGCAGTGTGTGGGTATTTAGTTTTCTACAACTAATATGTTACGATACAATTATGATAATAATGTCAACAAAAAAAGAAGACAGCAGCTGAAAGACAGAAGAAAATAGTCAGCGAACACCACATGATATTCATACAGAAATAAATTACGTTTACAGAACTACACCATGCATGTAGGCAGGGAACGTGAGGTGGATATGTAGCTTTGTCACAATATACTGGAGGAGAAATGCACAAAAAGATTGTTCTAAAAGTGTCACGTTTGTCATTTAGGCTGTGGTGACCATGTACGTCTGTGTTGAGACCCACACTTTTCTGACAAAGCCTCACATAATAGTTGAACCTCACAAATGACCCATAATTCCAATAACAATGAGTTAACGCCGCTCTTAGCTCCTCTGTTCTTTCTGCT
Organism: Leptoclinus maculatus; assembly: GCA_032191485.1. Taxonomy (NCBI): domain Eukaryota; kingdom Metazoa; phylum Chordata; class Actinopteri; order Perciformes; family Stichaeidae; genus Leptoclinus; species Leptoclinus maculatus. The sequence goes on from JAVDOI010000009.1 coordinate 16,949,511, forward strand.
GAACTTGAAATCCCAGGTTTAAGGTTTCGACCTTTCTTCCACTTCTTCTGTCCTTCCCTCTGTCTGGCTGACCTCTTTTTTTTTTTTCATTCCTCTTACAAGAATGAGCTCAATTCAAAAACCTCTTTAAATCCACATCTATTCAGAGGGCTGTTTTTGCTGTCTCATCATTGTACAGTATGCAGACTCTCCGGTCTTCTCAGCTCCGCCACGTCAAAAGGCTCTCGCTCCTTTATTCTCCCTCGGACTGAGACACTGACGGCACAGGACACCGGGGAGGGGACATTTGTCAAAGGACATGGCTTTTTTTGTGTTTTCAATCTATTAAAAACGAGCAGTTGCCTTGAAAGAGAGAAAGTCCTGCAGGTGAGGAAGAGTAGTGCAGAGCATGGCACTTAATGACAATTTAATGGTGTTCATACACTTGTACGCTGTATTTTTGGACTCTTAACTTACAACTCGAACAACAAACGAATAAAATAGAGCTGAAACAATTCATTTTAATCACTAAACTACTTTAATAACCATGTTTAATCAAAAATGCTAAACATTTGCTTGCACCAGCTTCTGAAATGGGATTATTTTCAGTTTTCCTGTTTTACATCTTGTTTTTGAACTGTTTATCAGACAAAACAAACGATTTGAAGATGGTAACAGGAAACAGCCTCCGCAGCTGAGAAGTGAATCCAATGCTAAAGTGCCTTAAACCTGCATTCCCTCTAATGTCCACCAGGGGGCGACTCCTCTGATTGTATAGAAGTCTATGAGAAAATGACTACTTCTCTCTTGATTTATTACCTCAGTAAAACATTGTAAACATGAGTTTATGGTCTCAATCTCTAGTTTCAAGTCTTCTTCAATACAGCATGATGTTCATTTAGTAAATGATGGTCCATTTAGAGTCAAATAGACCATAAAGCAGAGTATGCTTTAGGGCGGGGCTACACAGTGATTGACAGGTTGCTGCCACAGCATCGTCTGTGTTTCCGTCTTTCATCTTAAACCCGATCAAAGCGTGTTTTTACTTCATGAAAGTAAATTGTAACATTTTGGTCGCCTAAAATTGTTTTATTCAGCGTTTGGTTGTACTTCGCTAATCAATCAATCATGAAAGTAATAAGTGTCAGTCCTATAACAGAGCATTGCATAATAATAAAAAGTAACCGACTGCAGCAATAATGAAAACAATAAGTAAGAGCGTTAAAGAAAAACCAAAAGGGGAGAAAAGGAAACATACAAATGTCCACAGACGCTTCCGTTGGAAGTTTTTGGTACAGGTGTCTTCACATAGACTACATGCAAAACCATAGGAATGTACTCACAAATGCGCACACACACACACACACACACACACACACAGGTGCAGTGTTATCAGAGGTCTTGCAGGCTTTGCTTGGTCTTTGTGCCTTTCCGCTTAGCTGGATGGGGTCGATTTTTATATGTGTGGAAGTGTGGGTCTGTGTGTGATTTGTTGGCTGCGATGTAAAATCACGGTTTAACATCCCGACCGGGGCATAAGAGTCCATCTATACACAGCACGTCTGGATCCCCGCCTCTCCCGTACGTATGCGTCGGCTCTGTCTAATTGCTGGATATAAAGTGAATGAACACAAAGCAGCCTCTGAACTCAGCAGCCAAGAATAGAAACTGAATGACTTGGACCCAGATCTGAATAGATTAGCTCGTATCCTCTGTTCCGCCGTCCACGGTTTGACCAGATTACCTCCCAAAAAAGGGGGGGGGGTTCCTCCAGAGGTGGCAACCCACCACCCCCCCGCATCACATTATCGCAACATTCCAGGAGCATTTTTTCCTCTCTCTCCTAAAGAGAAAATCAGGAGTCCCACTGATTGTCTTCAGACCGGCTGACTGACGGGAGGAGATATGAAGAGCCTCTGGGAATTACACTGTGTGTGTGTGTGTGTGTGTGTGTGTGTGTGTGTGTGTGTGTTAGCGGGAGGAGTGCTCACAAAAAGGGCGCCGGGTTAGGGCTTCAGGTCTGAGTCTTTGTGAACTGGCAGACACAAAGGGGGCAGAAATCACATCTGGTTACCCCCCCCCCCCCAGTAGGCTTCCTCCTCCATAGCCCCACACACCTCCACCTTAAACAGGTCTCCAAACAACGATTGATTATCTCCTTCCTGTCCAAGAGTGAGAGCAAACACTATAATTACATTCTTTACAATTTTGGACATTTGCACAGTTAAACATCCCAACTGAAGAATCAACGGATTAGCAGTTCGCTAGGTAATTTAAAACATGTTCACCTTATAGCCATTTCACAACTGTCTAATTAACCCACCCCCCTGCCCCGTTAACCTAATGTGTACATACTGGCATGCTGCATACACACACACTCACGCACCACAAGGGTGTGTTTGTTTTGGTATGAGCCCAGTCGTCGTGTTGTGTTGCGAGGCTGTTTCCGACGATAAAAGCACGCAGAGTCGGTCCCCCGCGGCTCCAGTAACTTATGCAGACCTCACCCCATCGCCGCAATAACATATGCAAAACAGAGCCCCCCCCCCCCGTTACTGTTCAGATCCCGACCCCGCTCTCCTCTCACACATACACACACAAGCCTGTTTGCTTCTCGGATTGTGTTCGATAACTGTGTGTGTGTGTGTGTGTGTGTGTGTGTGTGTGTGTGTGTTCCTTCAGATTGTAGTCGGTAACAGTCTGAGCTTTGTGTCGGCCAAAGGATTATCACGGCTTCGCCACCAGCAGCTAAGGCAAGGAGCAGAGGAGAGCGGGGCTTAGAGAGAGACACAGTGTATGCGTCGGGACAACTGTGGGAAAACGTGTGTGTGTGTGTGTGTGTGTGTGTGTGTGTGTGTGTGTGTGTGTGTGTGTGTGTGTGTGTGTGTGTGTGTGTGTGTGTGTGTGTGTGTGTGTGTGTGTGTGTGTGTGTGTGTGTGTGTGTGTGTGTGTGTGTGTGTGTGTGTGTGTGTGTGTGTGTGTGTGTGAGTGAGAGACACAGAGTCATGCGACTGTGTGTGTGCATGCATGAGAGGCCACGGATGGCTGGTTGTCTGTGTCCACCCAGCAAAGCCCTTAGGACCTTTCTTAAACACCCTCCTACACACACACACACACACACACACACAGAGACACATCCTAAACCGTCGGTCCTCTTCCAGCTTCAGTCCCTTTTTTTGTCTGACTGGCAAAGTGTCTGAACAGCTCCAGAAGCTCTCCATGTCATATCAGCAGGAAGTGAATGAGACTCTCTCATGCCCTCTCTGCACTCAGAGGCCCGTTAGTTAAACACACACAGACTCCCATGCTAAGAATAGTCTGTCAAGCCAGTTTATGAATGGAGAGGTTTTTGGGGGAAAGCAGGATGTAGAACTGATAATTTAACTAGATTAAATGTCATGAACAGCATCCACATAATACAAAAGGATACACTGAAAAGAAACAGGAAAAGGTCATTTAATCTGGCGTGGACAAAAGACAAAAAATATAAAAAGAAATAAACTACACATACAGAGATGGTCTTATGCATACAATTAAAGCATGACGGTAGCCCTAAAAGTGCAATGTAGGTGAATCACCTGTGACATTTCACAGGTGATTCTAAAATTGTATAATTTCAAAAGCTCCTTAATGGCGTCAACAGCTGTTTATTCAAGTGCTGTAAATATACAGTAAAGTACTGTCATGGATGACTTTGCAACTGCAGAGCCTGCTTCTCTTCTCAGATATAATGATAAACTGATGTCGGGGGATATTTAAGGTTTTTTTTTCCATTTGGAAAACTGAAACATGACTCAAACAGATGCTTGTCGACTACCATCATAATTCTGAGTGAACCACAGTCAGTGGAATCGGATTTGTTGTTTGCTTTTCGTTGATCCCAAAATCTTACCTCTGGCTTTTACGAAGAAAGGCACCCAACTAACTTTACCAGTGCGGCTGGTCCATAGAGGGCGCTAGGGCGCCGCCCCCCCTTGAGCTACAAATAATACAAAATTAAATAAATAATAATAATAAACTATACAAATTGACAATATTTGTGTTTTTGAAATATGGAATAATATGAATCACCCAGTAATATGTGTTAAAATATGATATCTGCGGTAAATATATGCTTTTCCTGCACGTCCTCTCTGCCTGTCTGCAGGTCCTCTCTGCGTGTGCACGTCTCAGCTGCTGGGGCGCTGGAGAAACTGCCCCCAAAGAGGCGGGTCTATAAAGCAGTTTAGCCAATGATGCTTTAATGCCTGACTAAAGATATAAATGAGTGACATACAATTTAGCAATCAGCGCCCTCAAATAGATTCAGCTTGGGGCAGATTTAATTTCTGCCCCAAGCTGCGCGTTCTCGTCGGGGACTAGTCTCTACAGGCGAGCGCCAGCGCGAGCACTGCTCCTCCAAGACCCGTTTGAGAGCAGAACTGAGAGGAGAAACTACTGAAAGAGCTGATCCCAGATCAGCCTGACCTCACAATCAGACAGCAGACTAGCGGGAAAGGGGAAGCAGTACATGAAGCTTCTCTACTAGCTGTACACCAGACAGGTTTGGCTAGCTGGATGCAGTCATGCTAATAACTTATTTAGCTTTTTAAAACAACGGGGACAGATCCAGCATGGACAGTTAGGGAGTGAGGGATGAGGAGGTAAGGAGACATGAGAACAGGGCACACATGGAGAACTCAAGCTACATATTAGGCAAAGTGAACATCTTTTCTTGTACATAGTTGTCCTCAGTCTCATCTGCTTAACTTGGTCATGGAGGCATCAACATTTAATTGAGATGATAAATCAACAGTGAAAACTCATCATAGCTTAATTTAACATCAGTATTCCGAATTACACTTCATGTTTACTTCTCCTGATGTTTACCTCCCTATAACAAGGTCCATAGGGGCATCTCAATAAATAAACATGTTCTATTATATTATATTATAGTTTATATATATATTTATATGGATATATATATAATGTATATGTGTTTTATATTATACTGAATATATATATTATTATATTATACTGAATTTGCCTGTGAGGATGACTAAAATAAGATGTCCTGACGTGTTTATCAAAGTGTGTTTACTGCTTTTTTGTGTGTTGGAATACATGTTAAATATTTAACTGCAAAGTAGTAATGCGAGTTTTTTTTTTGCATTAAATCATTCTGGGATGTTTGCTGAAATTGATTGGATGTGGCACAGCCTACCTAGAACATTTTCCCACCAGCCGCCACTGAACTTTAGCTTGGTGCCAGGAGAGTCGAAGCTAAGCCTCAAACATAAATGATCTTTTAAAAAACCTTCTGAAAATACGCCCGAGTCATATTGACTTTCCCCCGCGCAGCCAGACTCTTGAGGACTCTCCTCCAAAGCCCCTGAGAAAGAAAGAGCAAAGACACCAAACCGATACGATCCCACCGCCCTTCGCCCTGTTAGCAATTTAGATGCCCCCCCCCCCCGATAGGAAGCACCGGATGGAAACAGAGAGCGGGGAATGAGAGAGAGAGAGGGATGAAGGTTTATTCAGTTAATTAATATTGTATGAGACAGACAACTCCTCACACGCACGTTTTATTTTATTTTTTTTTAGACAACTATCACAGGTTGATGGGAGAGTAGGAGGGGATTTCATTCCTCTCTCTCTCTCTCTGGTGCTTTCATTCTGTCTGTGCTGGATCAGAGTATGCAGAGATAACGCGAGCCCAAGGTCAGGGAGGGAAGAGACGGAGGGAGAGACCTACAGCCAATTTACAATGAAAGATGAATGGAGAGGGGAGGGGGCAGGGGGGGTGGAGGGGAGTGGGAAAGGGGGCGCTTGAGACGGGGGACTGTGATCTCCTTAGGGTGCACATGTGTGTTTGTTGGTGTGTGTGTGTGTGTGTGTGTGTGTGTGTGTGTGCTCGCTCGCAAGAGGTCTGTGATCTCCTGGCCTTTGTGATGGAGATGGGCCCGGCCGGCCCTGACCCGATAATGACGCGATGCTCTAATAGCATTCATCCTTTCTACCGCAAAACTACTCAAGCGGAAAAAAAGAGAGGAAGAGGAAGAGAGAGAGGGGGGAGAGAGGAGGCGGGGGGGGGGTGCTGGAGGAGAGAGGGAAGCAGGGAGGAGGGAGAGGAGAAGAAAAGGAGGGGACGGTTAGCTAAGCTATGTTTAAGAAACCGACGCAAATCATTTGTAATCTCGGAATCAGGTTGAGAGAGGGATGGGGGGGGGCACCTTAGATGAGTGTGAAGCTGTGTGGTGGTGTGTGTGTGTGTGTGCGTGCGTCATTAGCACTAAATGCACTGTGCCTGTGTCCTTCTCTCTCTCTCTCTCTCTCTCTCTCTCTCTCTCTCTCTCTCTCTCTCTCTCTCTCTCTCTCTCTCTCTCTCTCTCTCTCTCTCTCCTCTCTCTCTCTCTCTCTCTCTCTCTCTCTCTCTCTCTCTCTCTCTCTCTCTCTCTCTCTCTCTCTCTCTCTCTCTCTCTCTCTCTCTCTCTCTCTCTCTCTCTCTCTCTCTCTCTCTCTCTCTCTCTCTCTCTCTCTCCTCTCTCTCTCCTCTCTCTCTCTCTCTCTCTCTCTCTCTCTCTCTCTCTCTCTCTCTCTCTCTCTTTTTATCAGTGTATATTTGCTGTGGGCGCTGGAGCATGGAAGGCTTTCAGAACGCTGGCCCATAGGGGACGGGACCCTGTGTCCAACACACACACACAGACGGTTACTTATCATACGGGGTCATTACAGGCCTCTAACTACAGACCCAGTAATCACCGGTTTACATCAGCACCCATATTCAGCGCACAATACACGGCAGCTCGTATCAATAGAGAGCATGGAATGAGAAGAGGGAGACACAAATGGACGGTTACACCACCACATTTCTTTTATTTTTTTCATAGAGAGAAAAGAATGTTCTTGTAACGATCCCCCTTTTCACTCTGTGCGCCTGCACTTAGACGAAGGCAGGTCTTCCCGCGAGGCAGCAGCGCGTTAACCGGGATCGGATGCTCTACTGCTACAACTGCTCCACGAGAGGACACTTCGGCCACGTGAGTAGCTCACTCTGTCCTGTTTTTTTATGTGACTGCTTTTAGGAGGAGGTAGAATGGAATAAAGCCCCGGGTGACGGGCGTTAAACATTTCCAGCCACATTAAATGGGTTTGCACGACAAATCAGAAGTAGTTTGAATCTCACCACACACCCGATGCTTGCATGCTATAAGAGAGCCGTTTCCTCAGTTTTGCTCATTTGGGTTCAACTTCTAGAGACTCGTTATGCCGAATGCTGAGAATAATGTTGAAATTCCCACACACCGTCGGCACTGAGTTTATTAGACGTTTTCCTGAGCCTTTGTCAGGCGTCTATCTTTTTCTATCACCTGATTTCATTTTCCCATGGGAATGTCTACCAAGTGTGCAGAACTTAAAACGTGTTAACCTCCGACAATAACATGTCATCTGTGACATTGTTTCCTGGTGGCGGTGGGATTCATTACGGTCCCCCATAATTCTAGTGTCCTGTCTACCATCCACTATTAACATAAAGGCAAATATGCCCAAATATTTGCATATATATATATATATATATATATATATATATATATATATGCAAAAAGGTAAAGTAGAAAGATAAAGTTAGCTCCATGAATATTGTTCACAATGACCTCACACACTACAGAATGAATGTAGAGTAATGTCGGGATATTCTAGATATATACAGCTTAACATCTGCCTCTCCTTTGCAGTTTGACTTTGTGACCCATATTGTTTTTAATACAACACAACACATCTGTTTTTGTCGTCTTCGTACGTGACTTTTGTGTGTGTGTGTGTGTACACACATGCCGTCATGCATTTGTGTGTTTTCCCTCAGGCGTGTAAACAGAAGAGGATGTACAACGGGACGTATCCCAGCACCCCCGTCCATCAGCTACTACGACACGAAGAAGAACGTCGAATGCAGAGAAAAGTGGATAGAGTTGAAGGTTGAAGGTGAGTCACACAAACGCTCCATCTGCTCGTCTTCATTACGACGTCTCTCTTACCTCTGGCCTTCTGCCACTATATAAAGCTGAAGGGTTTGTTAGGGGGCAGTTGTGGAAGAAGTATTTACATTACAATACATGTAATGTAAAAATACTCCATTGCAAGATAAACACACTTTGTTGTACTTCAGTATAAGTACCCACTCAAAATGTGTTTTTCTTTTGACCTTGACTATGCTGACTTGTATCTGTAACAAAGTCTGTCGCTGGAGAAGTGCCGCATTCCTCTATTCCTCTAGTCTTAGCCACAAGACATGCAAAGAAACCTGAAGCGTCCCGCGCAGAGAGGACCTGTGAGTGCAGAGTGGGGGAGTTGTCATGAGCAAAGTGAAACGTTTTGACAGCAAACACAGTAGGGTTGTGCAGTTCTTGGACGTAAACCGGAGCCTGGATCATCTCACTAGATATCATTGTATGTTTTACAACCACTGACGCTGTGTCAGCCACTGCCAGCTACAAGCTAACAAGCAGCATAAACAAACAAAAGATGCTATCTACGTTTACCATTGTGATACGTCTGCCAGTCGCCCATTCTGGTGCACAACAGACTTTTTATCAAACCTGGAGAACAATTTCAGAATGAACTTTTTATGTGGGGAAAACCATGTTAAACAAAATATTTATCATAGCAGAGT
>JAVDOI010000009.1:16958342-17018342 GCA_032191485.1 Leptoclinus maculatus
GGTACAATACAGCCAGGTTCTAATGAAAAACATTCACGAAACAGTGAAATCAGCTGTCCTGAGCCATTTCTTTGAAGAACATCTTTGAAACTATGTTTACTTTCACAAAATCCACTTTTGGCCTCTTCCCAGCCTGAAAAACATCGTTTGAGTGCATAAAAAGGCTGAGAATGTACCTTAAACCAGTATAGGTGTGTAAACAGCAGGTTCTAATGAACAACATGATGAAACAGTGAAATCAGCTGTCCTGAGCCATTTCTTTGAAGAACATCTTTGAACAACCTATGTTTACTTTCACAAAATCCACTTTTGGCCTTCTTCCCAGCCTCGAAAACATCGTTCCGTGTCAGCATAAAAAAGGCTGAGAATGTACCTTAAACCAGTATAGGTGTGTAAACAGCAGGTTCTAATGAAAACATAATGAAAGTTTAAATCAGCTGTCCTGAGCCATTTCTTCAAAGAACCATCTTTGAAAACTATGTTTACTTTCACAAAATCCACTTTTGGCCTCTTCCCAGGCCTGAAAACATCGTTTGAGTGCATAAAAAGGCTGGAGAATGTACCTTAAACCAGTATAGGTGTGTAAAAGCAGCAGTTTCTAATGAAAACATGATGAAACAGTGAAATCAGCTGTCCCTGAAGCCATTTCTTTGAAGAACATCTTTGAAACTATGTTTACTTTCACAAAATCCACTTTTGGCCTCTTCCCAGCCTGAAAACGGTCGTTTGAGAGCCTAAAAAGGCTGAGAATGTACCTTAAACCAGTATAGGTGTGTAAACAGCAGGTTCTAATGAAAACATGATGAAACAGTGAAATCAGCTGTCCTGTGCCATTTCTTTGAAGAACATCTTTGAAACTGTGTTTACTTTCACAAAATCCACTTTTGGCCTCTTCCCCAGCCTGGAAAACATCGTTTGTGAGGCATAAAAAGGCTCGAGAATGTACCTTAAACCCAGTATAGGTGTGTAAACAGCAGGTTCTAATGAAAACATAATGAAAGTTAAATCAGCTGTCCTGAGCCATTTCTTCAAAGAACATCTTTGAAAGTATGTTTACTTTCACAAAATCCCACTTTTGGCCTCTTCCCAGCCTGAAAACGTCTTTTTGTAGGCATAAAAAGGCAGAGAATGTACCTTAAGCCAGTATAGGTGTGTATACAGCAGGTTCTAATGAAAACATCACGAAACAGTGAAATCAGCTGTCCTGAGCCATTTCTTTGAAGAACATCTTTGAAACTATGTTTACTTTCACAAAATCCACTTTTGGCCTCTTCACAGCCTGAAAACGTCTTTTCAGAGCATAAAAAGGCCCGAGACATGTACCTTAAACCAGTATAGGTGTGTATACAGCAGGTTCTAATGGAAAACATCACGAAACAGTGAAATCAGCTGTCCTGAGCTATTTCTTTGAAGAACATCTTTGACAACTATGTTTACTTTCACAAAATCCACTTTGGCCTCTTCCCAGGCCTGGAAAAACGTTCTTTTTGAGAGCATAAAAAGGCTGAGAACTGTACCTTAAACCAGTACAAGGTGTGTAAACAGCAGGTTCTAAATGAAAACATCACGAAACAGTGAAATCAGCTGTCCTGAGCCATTTCTTCGAAGAACATCTTTGAAACTATGTTTAACTTTCACAAAATCCACTTTTGGCCTCTTCCCAGCCTGAACACGTGTCGTTTGAGAGCATAAAAAGCTGAGACATGTACCTTAAACCAGTATAGGTGTGTAAACAGCAGGTCTCTAATGAAAACAGGATGAAACAGTGAAATCAGCGTGTCCTGTGAGCCATTTCTTTGAAGAACATCTTTGAACTATGTTTACTTTCACATAAATCCACTTTTGGCCTCTTCCCAGCCTGAAAACATCGTTTGAGTGCATAAAAAAGGCTGAGAATGTACCCTTAAACCAGTATAGGTGTGTAAACAGCAGGTTCTAATGAAACATGATGAAACAGTGAAATCAGCTGTCCTGAGCCATTTCTTTGAAGAACATCTTTGAAACTATGTTTAACTTTCACAAGAATCCACTTTTGGGCCTCTTCCCAGCCTGAAAACATCGTTTGTGAGCATAAAAAGGCTGAGAATGTACCTTAAACCAGTATAGGTGGTTAGTAAACAGCAGGTTCTATATGAAAACATAATGAAAGTTAAATTCAGCTGTCCTGAGCCATTTCTCTCAAAGAACATCTTTGAAACTATGTTTACTTTCACAAAATCCACTTTTGGCCCCTCTTCCCAGCCTGGAAAACGTCTTTGTGAGAGCATAAAAAGGCAAGAGGAACTGTAACATTAAGCCAGTAAAGGTGTGTATACAGGCAGGTTCTAATGAAAACATCACGAAACAGTGAAAATCAGCTGTCCTGGAGCCATTTCTTTGAAGAACATCTTTGAAACTATGTTTACTTTTCACAAAATCCACTTTTGGCCTCTTCACAGCCTGAAAACGTCTTTTCAGAGCATAAAAAGGCCGAGAATGTACCTTAAACCAGTATAGGTGTGTATACAGCAGGTTCTAATGAAAACATCACGAAACAGTGAAATCAGCTGTTCCTGAGCCATTTCTTCGAAAGAACATCTTTGAAACTATGTTTACTTTCACAAAATCCACTTTTGGCCTCTTCCCAGCCTGAAAACGTCTTTTGAGAGGCATAAAAAGGGCTGAGAATGTACCTTAAACCATTAAGGGTGTGTAAACAGCAGGTTCTAATGAAAACATCACGAAACAGTGAAATCAGCTGTCCTGAGCCATTTCTTCGAAGAACATCTTTGAAACTATGTTTTACTTTCACAAAATCCACTTTTGGCCTCTTCCCAGCCTGGAAAACGTCGTTTGAGAGCATAAAAAGGCTGAGAATGTACCTTAAACCAGTATAGGTGTGTAAACAGCAGGTTCTAATGAAAACATGATGAAACAGTGAAATCAGCTGTCCTGAGCCATTTCTTTGAAGAACATCTTTGAAACTATGTTTACTTTTCCACAAAATCCCACTTTTGGCCTCTTCCCAGCCTGAAAACATCGTTTGAGTGCATATAAAAGGCCCTGAGAATGTACCTTAAACACCAGTATAGGGTGTTGTAAACCAGCAGGTTCTAATGAAAACATGATAGAACAGTGAAATCAGCTGTCCTGAGCCATTTCTTTGAAGAACATCTTTGAAACTATGTTTACTTTCACAAAATCCACTTTTGGCCTCTTCCCAGCCTGAAAACATCGTTTGTGAGCATAAGAAAGGGCTGAGAATGTACCTTAAACCAGTATAGGTGTGTAAACAGCAGGTTCTAATGAAAACATAATGAAAGTTAAATCAGCTGTCCTCGAGCCATTTCTTCAAAGAACATCTTTGAAACTATGTTTACTTTCACAAAATCCACTTTTGGCCTCTTCCCAGCCTGAAAAACGTCGTTTGAGAGCATAAAAGGCTGAGAATGTACCTATAAACCAGTATAGGTGTGTAAACAGCAGGTTCTAATGATAACATCACGAAACAGTGAAATCAGCTGTCCTGAGCCATTTCTTCAAAGAACATCTTTGAAACTATGTTTATCTTTCACAAAATCCCACTTTTGGCCTCTTCCCCCAGCCTGAAAAACATCGTCTTGAGTGCATAAAAAGGCTGAGAATGTACCTTAAAACCAGTATAGGTGTGTAAACAGCAGGTTCTAATGAAAACATCACGAAACAGTGAAATCAGCTGTCCTGAGCCATTTCTTTGTAAGAACATCTTTGAAACTATGTTTACTTTCACAAAATCCACTTTTGGCCTCTTCCCAGCCCTGAAAAACATCGTTTGGAGTGCATAAAAAGGCTGAGAATGTACCTTAAACCAGTATAGGTGTGTAAACAGCAGGTTCTAATGAAAACATGATGAAACAGTGAAATCAGCTGTCATGAGCCATTTTCTTTGAAGAACATCTTTGAAACTATGTTTACTTTCACAAAATCCACTTTTGGCCTCATTCCCAGCCTGAAAACATCGTTTGTGAGCATAAAAAGGCTGAGAATGTACCTTAAACCAGTATAGGTGTGTAAACAGCAGGTTCTAATGAAAAACATAATGAAAGTTAAAATTCAGCTGTTCTGAGCCATTTCTTTGAAGAACATCTTTGAAACTATGTTTACTTTCACAAAATCCACTTTTGGCCTCTTCACAGCCCTGAAAAACGTCGTTTGAGAGCATAAAAAAGGCTGAGAATGTACCTTAAACCAGTATAGGTTTAAGGTACATACAGCAGGTTCTAATGAAAACATCACGAAACAGTGAAATCAGCTGTCCTGAGCCATTCTTCTTTGAAGAACATCTTTGAAACTATGTTTACTTTCACAAAATCCACTTTTGGACTCTTCTCAGCCTGAAAAAACGTCGGTTTGAGAGCATAAAAAGGGCTGAGAATGAACCTTAAACCAGTATAGTGTGTTAAACAGCAGGTTTCTAATGAAAACATAATGAAAAGGTTAAATCAGCTGTCCTGAGCCATTTCTTCAAAGAACATCTTTGAAAGTATGTTTAACTTCCACAAAATCCACTTTTGGCCTCTTCCCAGCCTGAAAACATCGTTTGGAGTGCATAAAAAGGCTGAGAATGTAGCCTTAAACCAGTATAGGTGTGTAAACAGCAGGTTCTAATGAAAACATCACGAAACAGTGAAATCAGCTGTCCTGAGCCATTTCTTTGAAGAACATCTTTGAAACTATGTTTACCTTTCACAAAATCCACTTTTGGACTCCTTCTCAGCCTGAAAACGTCGTTTGAGAGCATAAAAAGGCTGAGACATGAACCTTAAAACCAGTATAGGTGTGTAAAACAGCAGGTTCTAATGAAAACATAATGAAAAGTTAAATCAGCTGTCCTGAGCCATTTCTTCAAAGAACATCTTTGAAAGTATGTTTACTTTCACAAAAATCCACTTTTGGCCTCTTCCCAGGCCTGGAAAACATCGTTTGAGTGCATAAAAAGGCTGAGAGACTGTACCTTAAACCAGTATAGGTGTGTAAACAGCAGGTTCTAATGAAAACCATCACGAAACAGTGAAATCAGCTGTCCTGAGCCATTTCTTTGAAGAACATCTTTGAAACTATGTTTACTTTCACAAAATCCACTTTTGGCCTCTTTCCCAGCCTGGAAAACGCTCGTTTGAGAGCATAAAAAGGCTGAGAATGTACCTTAAACCAGTATAGGTTAAGGTACATACAGCAGGTTCTAATGAAACATCACGAAACAGTGAAATCAGCTGTCCTGAGCCATTTCTTTGAAGAACATCTTTGAAACTATGTTTACTTTCACAAAATCCACTTTTGGGCCTCTTCCCAGCCTGAAAACATCGTTTGAGTGCATAAAAAGGCTGAGAATGTACCTTAAACCAGTATAGGTGTGTAAACAGCAGGTTCTTAATGAAAACATGATGAAACAGGGTGAAATCAGCTGTCCTGAGCCATTTCTTTGAAGAACATCTTTGAAACTATGTTTACTTTCACAAAATCCCACTTTTGGCCTCTTCCCAGCCTGAAAACATCGTTTGAGTGCATAAAAAGGCTGAGAATGTACCTTAAACCAGTATAGGTGTGTAAACAGCACGGTTCTAATGAAAACTATGATTGAAAACAGTGAAATCAGCTGTCCTGAGCCATTTCTTTGAAGAACATCTTTGAAACTATGGTTACTTTCACAAAATCCACTTTTGGCCTCTTCCCAGCCTGAAAACATCGTTTGTGAGCATAAAAAGGCCTGAGATGTACCTTAAACCAGTATAGGTGGTGTAAACAGCAGGTTCTAATGAAAACATAATGAAAGTTAAATCAGCTGTCCTGAGCCATTTCTTTGAAGAACATCTTTGAAACTATGTTTACTTTCACAAAATCCACTTTTGGGCCTCTTCCCAGCCTGGAAAACGTCTTTTGAGAGCATAAAAAGGCCCCGAGATGTACCTTAAGCCGTATAGGTGTGTAAACAGCAGGTTCTAATGAAAACATCACGAAACAGTGAAATCAGCTGTCCTGAGCTATTTCTTTGAAGAACATCTTTGAAAGTATGTTTACTTTCACAAAATCCACTTTTGGCCCTCTTCCCAGGCCTGCAGAAAACATCGTTTGAGTGCATAAAAAGGCTGATGAATGTACCTTAAACCAGTATAGGTGTGTAAACAGCAGGTTCTAATGAAAACATCACGAAACAGTGAAATCAGCTGTCCTGAGCCATTTCTTTGAAGAACATCTTTGAAGACTATGTTTACTTTTCACAAAATCCACTTTTGGACTCTTCTCAGCCTGAAAACGTCGTTTTGAGAGCATAAAAGGCTGAGAATGAACCTTAAACCAGATAGGTGTGTAAACAGCAGGTTCTAATGAAAACATAATGAAAAGTTAAATCAGCTGTCCTGAGCCATTTCTTCAAAGAACATCTTTGAAAGTATGTTTACCTTTTCACAAAATCCACCTTTTTGGCCTGCTTCCAGCCTGAAAACAATCGTTTTGAGTGCATAAAAAGGCTGAGAATGTACCTTAAACCAGTATAGGTGTGTAAACACCGCAGGTTCTAATGAACACATCCCGAAAACAGTGAAATCAGCTGTCCTGAGCCAATCTTCTTTGAAGAACATCTTTGAAACTATGTTTACTTTCACAAAATCCACTTTTGGCCTCTTCCCAGCCTGAAAACGTCGTTTGAGAGCATAAAAAGGCTGAGAATGTACCTATAAACCAGTATAGGTTAAAGGTACATACAGCAGGTTCTAATGAAAACATCACGAAACAGTGCAATCAGCTGTCCTGAGCCATTTCTTTGAAGAACATCTTTGAAACTATGTTTACTTTCACAAATCTCACTTTTGGCCTCTTCCCCAGCCTGAAAACATCGTTTGAGTGCATAAAAAAGGCTGAGAATCGTACCCTTAATACCAGTATAGGTGTGTAAAACAGCAGGTTCTAAATGAAAACATGATGAAACACGTGAAATCAGCTCGCACTACCTGAGCCATTTCTCTTGAAGAACATCTTTGCAAACTATGTTTACTTTCCACAAAATCCACTTTTGGCCTCTTTCCCAGCCTGAAAACATCGTATGAGTGCAATAAACAAGGCTGCGGAATGTACCTCTAACCAGTATAGGTGTGTAAACAGCAGGTTCTAATGAAACATGCCATGGAAACCTGCTGAAATCACGCTGACCTGAGCCATTTCTTTGAAGAACATCTTTGAACTAATGTTTACTTTCACAAAATCCACTTTTGGCCTCTTCCCAGCCTGAAAACATCGTTTCGTGAGCATAAAAAGGCATGAGAATGTACCTTAAAAACCAGTATAGGTGTCGTAAACAGGCAGGTTCTAATGAAAACATAATGAAAGTTAAATCAGCTGTCCTGAGCCATTTCTTTTGAAGAACATCTTTGAAACTATGTTTACTTTCACAAAAATCCACTTTTGGCCTCCTTCCCAGCCTGAAAACGTCTTTTGAGAGCATAAAAAGGCCCGAGAATGTACCTTAAGCCAGTATAGGTGTGTATACAGCAGGTTTCTAATGAAAACATCACGAACAGTGAAATCAGCTGTCCTGAGCTATTTCTTTGAAGAACATCTTTGAAAACTATGTTTACTTTCACAAAATCCACTTTTGGCCTCTTCCTCAGCCTGAAAACGTCTTTTGAGAGCATAAAAAGGCTGAGAATGTACCTTAAACCAGTAAAGGTGTGTAAACAGCAGGTTCTAATGAAAACATGATGAAACAGTGAAATCAGCTGTCCTGAGCCATTTCTTTGAAGAACATCTTTGAAACTATGTTTACTTTCACTAAAATCCACTTTTGGCCTCTTCCCAGCCTGAAAACATCGTTTTGAGTGCATAAAAAGGCTGAGAATGTACCTTAAACCAGTATAGGTGTGTAAACAGCAGGTTCTAATGAAAACATGAATGAAACAAGTGAAATCAGCTGTCCTGAGCCATTTCTTTGAATGAACATCTTTGAAACTATGTTTACTTTCACAAAATCCACTTTTGGCCTCTTCCCAGACTGAAAACGTCGTTTGAGAGCATAAAACAGGCTGAGAATGTTTACTGTATGTACCTTAAACCTATACTGGTTTAAGGTACCATACAGCAGGTTCTAATGAAAACATCACACGAACAGTGAAAATTCAGCTGTCCTGAGCCATTTCTTTGAAGAACATCTTTGAAACTATGTTTACTTTCACAAAATCCACTTTTGGCCTCCTTCCCAGCCTGAAAACATCGTTTGAGTGCATAAAAAGGCTGAGAATGTACCTTAAACCAGTATAGGTGTGTAAACAGCAGGTTCTAATGAAAAACATGATGAAACAGTGAAAATCAGCTGTCCTGAGCCATTTTCTTTTGAAGAACATCTTTGAAACTATGTTTACTTTCACAAAATCCACTTTTGGCCTCTTCCCAGCCTGAAAACATCGTTTGTGAGCATAAAAAGGCTGAGAATGTACCTTAAACCAGTATAGGTGTGTAAACAGCAGGTTCTAATGAAAACATAATGAAAGTTAAATCAGCTGTCCTGAGCCATTTCTTCAAAGAACATCTTTGAAACTATGTTTACTTTCACAAATCCACTTTTGGCCTCTTCCCAGCCATGAAAACATCGTTTTGAGTGCATAAAAAGGCTGAGAATGTACCTTAAACCAGTATAGGTGTGTAAACAGCAGGTTCTAATGAAAACATGATGAAACAGTGAAATCAGCTGTCCTGAGCCATTTCTTTGAAGAACATCTTTGAAACTATGTTTACTTTCACAAAATCCACTTTTGGCCTCTTCCCCAGCCTGAAAACATCGTTTGTGAGCATAAAAAGGCTGAGAATGTACCTTAAAACCAGTATAGGTGTGTAAACAGCAGGATTCTAATGAAAACATAATGAAAGTTAATCAGCTGTCCTGAGCCATTTCCTTCAAAGAACATCTTTGAAACTATGTTTACCTTCACAAAATCCACTTTTGGCCTCTTCCCAGCCTGAAAACGTCTTTTGAGAGCATAAAAAGGCCCGAGAATGTACCTTAAGCCAGTATAGGTGTGGTATACAGCAGGTTCTAATGAAAACATCACGAAACAGTGAAATCAGCTGTCCTGAGCCATTTCTTTGAAGAACATCTTTGAAACTATGGTTTACTTTCACAAAATCCACTTTTGGCCTCTTCACAGCCTGAAAACGTCCTTTTCAGAGCATAAAAAGGCCGAGAATGTACCTTAAACCAGTATAGGTGTGTATACAGCAGGTTCTAATGAAAACATCACGAAACAGTGAAATCAGCTGGTCCTGAGCTATTTCTTTGAAGAACATCTTTGAAACTATGTTTACTTTCACAAAATCCACTTTTGGCCTCTTCCCAGCCTGAAAACGTCTTTTTGAGAGCATAAAAAGGCTGTGAGAATGTACCTTAAAACAGTAAAGGTGTGTAAACAGCAGGTTCTAATGAAAAGATCACGAAACAGTGAAATCAGCTGTCCTGAGCCATATTCTTCGAAGAACATTTTTGAAACTATGTTTACTTTTCACAAAATCCACTTTTGGCCTCTTCCCAGACTGAAAACGTCGTTTGAGGAGCATAAAAAGGCTGAGAATGTTTACTGTATGTACCTTAAACCTATACTGGTTTAAGGTACATACAGCAGGTTCTAATGAAAACATCACGAAACAGTGAAATCAGCTGTCCCTGAGCCATTTCTTTTGAAGAAATCTTTGAAAACTATGTTTACTTTCACAAAAATCCACTTTTGGCCTCTTCCCAGCCTGAAAACATCGTTTGAGTGCATAAAAAGCCTGAGAATGTACCTTAAACCAGTATAGGTGTGTAAACAGCAGGTTCTAATGAAAACATGATGAAACAGTGAAATCAGCTGTCCTGAGCCATTTCTTTGAAGAACATCTGTTGAAACTATGTTTACTTTCACAAAATCCACTTTTGGCCCTCGTGCCCAGCCTGAAAACATCGTTTGTGAGCATAAAAGAGGCTGAGAATGTACCTTAAACCAGTATAGGTGTGTAAACAGCAGGTTCTAATGAAAACATAATGAAAGTTTAAATCAGCTTGTCCTGAGCCATTTCTTCAAAGAACATCTTTGAAACTATGTTTACTTTCACAAAATCCACTTTTGGCCTCTTCCCAGCCTGAAAACATCGTTTGAGTGCATAAAAAGGCTGAGAATGTACCTTAAACCAGTAATAGGTGTGTAAACAGCAGGTTCTAATGAAAACATGATGAAACAGTGAAAATCAGCTGTCCTGAGCCATTTCTTTGAAGACATCCTTTGAAACTATGTTTACTTTCACAAAATCCACTTTTGGCCTCCTTCCCCAGCCCTGAAAACGTCTTTTGAGAGCATAAAAAGGCTGAGAATGTACCCTTAAACCAGTATAGGTGTGTAAACAGCAGGTTCTAATGGAAAAACATCACGAAACAGTGAAATCAGCTGTCCTGAGCCATTTCTTCGAAGAACATCTTTGAAAACTATGTTTACTTTCACAAAAATCCACTTTTTGGCCCTCTTCCCCAGACTGAAAACGTCGTTTTGAGAGCATAAAAAGCTGAGAATGTTTACTGTATGTTACCTTAAACCTATACTGGTTTTAAGGTACATACAGCAGGTTTCTAATGAAAACATCACGAAACAGTGAAATCAGCAGTCCTGAGCCATTTCTTTGAAGAACATCTTTGAAACTATGTTTACTTTCACAAAATCCACTTTTGGCCTCTTCCCAGCCTGAAAACATCGTTTGAGTTGCATAAAAAGGCTGAGAATGTACCTATAAACCAGTATAGGTGTGTAAACAGCAGGTTCTAATGAAAACATGATGAAACAGTGAAATCAGCTGTCCTGAGCCATTTCTTTGAAGAACATCTTTGAAACTATGTTTACTTTCACAAAATCCACTTTTGGCCTCTTCCACGCCTGAAAACATCGTTTGTGAGCATAAAAAGGCTGAGAATGTACCCTTAAACCAGTATAGGTGTGTAAACAGCAGGTTCTAATGAAAACATAATGAAAGTTAAATCAGCTGTCCTGAGCCATTTCTTCAAAGAACATCTTTGAAACTATGTTTACTTTCACAAAATCCACTTTTGGCCTCTTCCCAGCCTGAAAACATCGTTTGAGTGCATAAAAAGGCTGAGAATGTACCTTAAACCAGTATAGGTGTGTAAACAGCAGGTTCTAATGAAAACATGATGAAACAGTGAAATCAGCTGTCCTGAGCCATTTCTTTGAAGAACATCTTTGAAACTATGTTTACTTTCACAAAATCCACTTTTGGCCTCTTCCCAGCCTGAAAACATCGTTTGTGAGCATAAAAAGGCTGAGAATGTACCTTAAACCAGTATAGGTGTGTAAACAGCAGGTTCTAATGAAAACATAATGAAAGTTAAATCAGCTGTCCTGAGCCATTTCTTCAAAGAACATCTTTGAAACTATGTTTACTTTCACAAAATCCACTTTTGGCCTCTTCCCAGCCTGAAAACGTCTTTTGAGAGCATAAAAAGGCCGAGAATGTACCTTAAGCCAGTATAGGTGTGTATACAGCAGGTTCTAATGAAAACATCACGAAACAGTGAAATCAGCTGTCCTGAGCCATTTCTTTGAAGAACATCTTTGAAACTATGTTTACTTTCACAAAATCCACTTTTGGCCTCTTCACAGCCTGAAAACGTCTTTTCAGAGCATAAAAAGGCCGAGAATGTACCTTAAACCAGTATAGGTGTGTATACAGCAGGTTCTAATGAAAACATCACGAAACAGTGAAATCAGCTGTCCTGAGCTATTTCTTTGAAGAACATCTTTGAAACTATGTTTACTTTCACAAAATCCACTTTTGGCCTCTTCCCAGCCTGAAAACGTCTTTTGAGAGCATAAAAAGGCTGAGAATGTACCTTAAACCAGTAAAGGTGTGTAAACAGCAGGTTCTAATGAAAAGATCACGAAACAGTGAAATCAGCTGTCCTGAGCCATTTCTTCGAAGAACATTTTTGAAACTATGTTTACTTTCACAAAATCCACTTTTGGCCTCTTCCCAGACTGAAAACGTCGTTTGAGAGCATAAAAAGGCTGAGAATGTTTACTGTATGTACCTTAAACCTATACTGGTTTAAGGTACATACAGCAGGTTCTAATGAAAACATCACGAAACAGTGAAATCAGCTGTCCTGAGCCATTTCTTTGAAGAACATCTTTGAAACTATGTTTACTTTCACAAAATCCACTTTTGGCCTCTTCCCAGCCTGAAAACATCGTTTGAGTGCATAAAAAGGTTGAGAATGTACCTTAAACCAGTATAGGTGTGTAAACAGCAGGTTCTAATGAAAACATGATGAAACAGTGAAATCAGCTGTCCTGAGCCATTTCTTTGAAGAACATCTTTGAAACTATGTTTACTTTCACAAAATCCACTTTTGGCCTCTTCCCAGCCTGAAAACATCGTTTGTGAGCATAAAAAGGCTGAGAATGTACCTTAAACCAGTATAGGTGTGTAAACAGCAGGTTCTAATGAAAACATAATGAAAGTTAAATCAGCTGTCCTGAGCCATTTCTTCAAAGAACATCTTTGAAACTATGTTTACTTTCACAAAATCCACTTTTGGCCTCTTCCCAGCCTGAAAACATCGTTTGAGTGCATAAAAAGGCTGAGAATGTACCTTAAACCAGTATAGGTGTGTAAACAGCAGGTTCTAATGAAAACATGATGAAACAGTGAAATCAGCTGTCCTGAGCCATTTCTTTGAAGAACATCTTTGAAACTATGTTTACTTTCACAAAATCCACTTTTGGCCTCTTCCCAGCCTGAAAACATCGTTTGTGAGCATAAAAAGGCTGAGAATGTACCTTAAACCAGTATAGGTGTGTAAACAGCAGGTTCTAATGAAAACATAATGAAAGTTAAATCAGCTGTCCTGAGCCATTTCTTCAAAGAACATCTTTGAAACTATGTTTACTTTCACAAAATCCACTTTTGGCCTCTTCCCAGCCTGAAAACGTCTTTTGAGAGCATAAAAAGGCCGAGAATGTACCTTAAGCCAGTATAGGTGTGTATACAGCAGGTTCTAATGAAAACATCACGAAACAGTGAAATCAGCTGTCCTGAGCCATTTCTTTGAAGAACATCTTTGAAACTATGTTTACTTTCACAAAATCCACTTTTGGCCTCTTCACAGCCTGAAAACGTCTTTTCAGAGCATAAAAAGGCCGAGAATGTACCTTAAACCAGTATAGGTGTGTATACAGCAGGTTCTAATGAAAACATCACGAAACAGTGAAATCAGCTGTCCTGAGCTATTTCTTTGAAGAACATCTTTGAAACTATGTTTACTTTCACAAAATCCACTTTTGGCCTCTTCCCAGCCTGAAAACGTCTTTTGAGAGCATAAAAAGGCTGAGAATGTACCTTAAACCAGTAAAGGTGTGTAAACAGCAGGTTCTAATGAAAAGATCACGAAACAGTGAAATCAGCTGTCCTGAGCCATTTCTTCGAAGAACATTTTTGAAACTATGTTTACTTTCACAAAATCCACTTTTGGCCTCTTCCCAGACTGAAAACGTCGTTTGAGAGCATAAAAAGGCTGAGAATGTTTACTGTATGTACCTTAAACCTATACTGGTTTAAGGTACATACAGCAGGTTCTAATGAAAACATCACGAAACAGTGAAATCAGCTGTCCTGAGCCATTTCTTTGAAGAACATCTTTGAAACTATGTTTACTTTCACAAAATCCACTTTTGGCCTCTTCCCAGCCTGAAAACATCGTTTGAGTGCATAAAAAGGTTGAGAATGTACCTTAAACCAGTATAGGTGTGTAAACAGCAGGTTCTAATGAAAACATGATGAAACAGTGAAATCAGCTGTCCTGAGCCATTTCTTTGAAGAACATCTTTGAAACTATGTTTACTTTCACAAAATCCACTTTTGGCCTCTTCCCAGCCTGAAAACATCGTTTGTGAGCATAAAAAGGCTGAGAATGTACCTTAAACCAGTATAGGTGTGTAAACAGCAGGTTCTAATGAAAACATAATGAAAGTTAAATCAGCTGTCCTGAGCCATTTCTTCAAAGAACATCTTTGAAACTATGTTTACTTTCACAAAATCCACTTTTGGCCTCTTCCCAGCCTGAAAACATCGTTTGAGTGCATAAAAAGGCTGAGAATGTACCTTAAACCAGTATAGGTGTGTAAACAGCAGGTTCTAATGAAAACATGATGAAACAGTGAAATCAGCTGTCCTGAGCCATTTCTTTGAAGAACATCTTTGAAACTATGTTTACTTTCACAAAATCCACTTTTGGCCTCTTCCCAGCCTGAAAACGTCGTTTGAGAGCATAAAAAGGCTGAGAATGTACCTTAAACCAGTATAGGTGTGTAAACAGCAGGTTCTAATGAAAACATGATGAAACAGTGAAATCAGCTGTCCTGAGCCATTTCTTTGAAGAACATCTTTGAAACTATGTTTACTTTCACAAAATCCACTTTTGGCCTCTTCCCAGCCTGAAAACATCGTTTGTGAGCATAAAAAGGCTGAGAATGTACCTTAAACCAGTATAGGTGTGTAAACAGCAGGTTCTAATGAAAACATAATGAAAGTTAAATCAGCTGTCCTGAGCCATTTCTTCAAAGAACATCTTTGAAACTATGTTTACTTTCACAAAATCCACTTTTGGCCTCTTCCCAGCCTGAAAACGTCTTTTGAGAGCATAAAAAGGCCGAGAATGTACCTTAAGCCAGTATAGGTGTGTATACAGCAGGTTCTAATGAAAACATCACGAAACAGTGAAATCAGCTGTCCTGAGCCATTTCTTTGAAGAACATCTTTGAAACTATGTTTACTTTCACAAAATCCACTTTTGGCCTCTTCACAGCCTGAAAACGTCTTTTCAGAGCATAAAAAGGCAGAGAATGTACCTTAAACCAGTATAGGTGTGTATACAGCAGGTTCTAATGAAAACATCACGAAACAGTGAAATCAGCTGTCCTGAGCTATTTCTTTGAAGAACATCTTTGAAACTATGTTTACTTTCACAAAATCCACTTTTGGCCTTTTCCCAGCCTGAAAACGTCTTTTGAGAGCATAAAAAGGCTGAGAATGTACCTTAAACCAGTAAAGGTGTGTAAACAGCAGGTTCTAATGAAAAGATCACGAAACAGTGAAATCAGCTGTCCTGAGCCATTTCTTCGAAGAACATCTTTGAAACTATGTTTACTTTCACAAAATCCACTTTTGGCCTCTTCCCAGACTGAAAACGTCGTTTGAGAGCATAAAAAGGCTGAGAATGTTTACTGTATGTACCTTAAACCTATACTGGTTTAAGGTACATACAGCAGGTTCTAATGAAAACATCACGAAACAGTGAAATCAGCTGTCCTGAGCCATTTCTTTGAAGAACATCTTTGAAACTATGTTTACTTTCACAAAATCCACTTTTGGCCTCTTCACAGCCTGAAAACGTCTTTTCAGAGCATAAAAAGGCCGAGAATGTACCTTAAACCAGTATAGGTGTGTATACAGCAGGTTCTAATGAAAACATCACGAAACAGTGAAATCAGCTGTCCTGAGCTATTTCTTTGAAGAACATCTTTGAAACTATGTTTACTTTCACAAAATCCACTTTTGGCCTCTTCCCAGCCTGAAAACATCGTTTGAGTGCATAAAAAGGCTGAGAATGTACCTTAAACCAGTATAGGTGTGTAAACAGCAGGTTCTAATGAAAACATCACGAAACAGTGAAATCTGCTGTCCTGAGCCATTTCTTTGAAGAACATCTTTGAAACTATGTTTACTTTCACAAAATCCACTTTTGGCCTCTTCCCAGCCTGAAAACGTCGTTTGAGAGCATAAAAAGGCTGAGAATGAACCTTAAACCAGTATAGGTGTGTAAACAGCAGGTTCTAATGAAAACATAATGAAAAGTTAAATCAGCTGTCCTGAGCCATTTCTTCAAAGAACATCTTTGAAACTATGTTTACTTTCACAAAATCCACTTTTGGCCTCTTCCCAGCCTGAAAACGTCTTTTGAGAGCATGAAAAGGCTTAGAATGTACCTTAAACCAGTATAGGTGTGTAAACAGCAGGTTCTAATGAAAACATCACGAAACAGTGAAATCAGCTGTCCTGAGCCATTTCTTTGAAGAACATCTTTGAAATTATGTTTACTTTCACAAAATCCACTTTTGGCCTCTTCCCAGCCTGAAAACATCGTTTGAGTGCATAAAAAGGCTGAGAATGTACCTTAAACCAGTATAGGTGTGTAAACAGCAGGTTCTAATGAAAACATCACGAAACAGTGAAATCAGCTGTCCTGAGCCATTTCTTCGAAGAACATCTTTGAAACTATGTTTACTTTCACAAAATCCACTTTTGGCCTCTTCCCATCCTGAAAACGTCTTTTGAGAGCATAAAAAGGCCGAGAATGTACCTTAAACCAGTATAGGTGTGTGTACAGCAGGTTCTAATGAAAACATCACGAAACAGTGAAATCAGCTGTCCTGAGCCATTTCTTTGAAGAACATCTTTGAAACTATGTTTACTTTCACAAAATCCACTTTTGGCCTCTTCACAGCCTGAAAACGTCTTTTCAGAGCATAAAAAGGCCGAGAATGTACCTTAAACCAGTATAGGTGTGTATACAGCAGGTTCTAATGAAAACATCACGAAACAGTGAAATCAGCTGTCCTGAGCTATTTCTTTGAAGAACATCTTTGAAACTATGTTTACTTTCACAAAATCCACTTTTGGCCTCTTCCCAGCCTGAAAACATCGTTTGAGTGCATAAAAAGGCTGAGAATGTACCTTAAACCAGTATAGGTGTGTAAACAGCAGGTTCTAATGAAAACATCACGAAACAGTGAAATCTGCTGTCCTGAGCCATTTCTTTGAAGAACATCTTTGAAACTATGTTTACTTTCACAAAATCCACTTTTGGCCTCTTCCCAGCCTGAAAACGTCGTTTGAGAGCATAAAAAGGCTGAGAATGAACCTTAAACCAGTATAGGTGTGTAAACAGCAGGTTCTAATGAAAACATAATGAAAAGTTAAATCAGCTGTCCTGAGCCATTTCTTCAAAGAACATCTTTGAAACTATGTTTACTTTCACAAAATCCACTTTTGGCCTCTTCCCAGCCTGAAAACGTCTTTTGAGAGCATGAAAAGGCTTAGAATGTACCTTAAACCAGTATAGGTGTGTAAACAGCAGGTTCTAATGAAAACATCACGAAACAGTGAAATCAGCTGTCCTGAGCCATTTCTTCGAAGAACATCTTTGAAACTATGTTTACTTTCACAAAATCCACTTTTGGCCTCTTCACAGCCTGAAAACGTCTTTTCAGAGCATAAAAAGGCTGAGAATGTTTACTGTATGTACCTTAAACCTATACTGGTTTAAGGTACATACAGCAGGTTCTAATGAAAACATCACGAAACAGTGAAATCAGCTGTCCTGAGCCATTTCTTTGAAGAACATCTTTGAAACTATGTTTACTTTCACAAAATCCACTTTTGGCCTCTTCACAGCCTGAAAACGTCTTTTCAGAGCATAAAAAGGCCGAGAATGTACCTTAAACCAGTATAGGTGTGTATACAGCAGGTTCTAATGAAAACATCACGAAACAGTGAAATCAGCTGTCCTGAGCTATTTCTTTGAAGAACATCTTTGAAACTATGTTTACTTTCACAAAATCCACTTTTGGCCTCTTCCCAGCCTGAAAACATCGTTTGAGTGCATAAAAAGGCTGAGAATGTACCTTAAACCAGTATAGGTGTGTAAACAGCAGGTTCTAATGAAAACATCACGAAACAGTGAAATCTGCTGTCCTGAGCCATTTCTTTGAAGAACATCTTTGAAACTATGTTTACTTTCACAAAATCCACTTTTGGCCTCTTCCCAGCCTGAAAACGTCGTTTGAGAGCATAAAAAGGCTGAGAATGAACCTTAAACCAGTATAGGTGTGTAAACAGCAGGTTCTAATGAAAACATAATGAAAAGTTAAATCAGCTGTCCTGAGCCATTTCTTCAAAGAACATCTTTGAAACTATGTTTACTTTCACAAAATCCACTTTTGGCCTCTTCCCAGCCTGAAAACGTCTTTTGAGAGCATGAAAAGGCTTAGAATGTACCTTAAACCAGTATAGGTGTGTAAACAGCAGGTTCTAATGAAAACATCACGAAACAGTGAAATCAGCTGTCCTGAGCCATTTCTTTGAAGAACATCTTTGAAATTATGTTTACTTTCACAAAATCCACTTTTGGCCTCTTCCCAGCCTGAAAACATCGTTTGAGTGCATAAAAAGGCTGAGAATGTACCTTAAACCAGTATAGGTGTGTAAACAGCAGGTTCTAATGAAAACATCACGAAACAGTGAAATCAGCTGTCCTGAGCCATTTCTTCGAAGAACATCTTTGAAACTATGTTTACTTTCACAAAATCCACTTTTGGCCTCTTCCCATCCTGAAAACGTCTTTTGAGAGCATAAAAAGGCCGAGAATGTACCTTAAACCAGTATAGGTGTGTGTACAGCAGGTTCTAATGAAAACATCACGAAACAGTGAAATCAGCTGTCCTGAGCCATTTCTTTGAAGAACATCTTTGAAACTATGTTTACTTTCACAAAATCCACTTTTGGCCTCTTCACAGCCTGAAAACGTCTTTTCAGAGCATAAAAAGGCCGAGAATGTACCTTAAACCAGTATAGGTGTGTATACAGCAGGTTCTAATGAAAACATCACGAAACAGTGAAATCAGCTGTCCTGAGCTATTTCTTTGAAGAACATCTTTGAAACTATGTTTACTTTCACAAAATCCACTTTTGGCCTCTTCCCAGCCTGAAAACATCGTTTGAGTGCATAAAAAGGCTGAGAATGTACCTTAAACCAGTATAGGTGTGTAAACAGCAGGTTCTAATGAAAACATCACGAAACAGTGAAATCTGCTGTCCTGAGCCATTTCTTTGAAGAACATCTTTGAAACTATGTTTACTTTCACAAAATCCACTTTTGGCCTCTTCCCAGCCTGAAAACGTCGTTTGAGAGCATAAAAAGGCTGAGAATGAACCTTAAACCAGTATAGGTGTGTAAACAGCAGGTTCTAATGAAAACATAATGAAAAGTTAAATCAGCTGTCCTGAGCCATTTCTTCAAAGAACATCTTTGAAACTATGTTTACTTTCACAAAATCCACTTTTGGCCTCTTCCCAGCCTGAAAACGTCTTTTGAGAGCATGAAAAGGCTTAGAATGTACCTTAAACCAGTATAGGTGTGTAAACAGCAGGTTCTAATGAAAACATCACGAAACAGTGAAATCAGCTGTCCTGAGCCATTTCTTCGAAGAACATCTTTGAAACTATGTTTACTTTCACAAAATCCACTTTTGGCCTCTTCCCATCCTGAAAACGTCTTTTGAGAGCATAAAAAGGCAGAGAATGTACCTTAAACCAGTATAGGTGTGTATACAGCAGGTTCTAATGAAAACATCACGAAACAGTGAAATCAGCTGTCCTGAGCCATTTCTTTGAAGAACATCTTTGAAACTATGTTTACTTTCACAAAATCCACTTTTGGCCTCTTCACAGCCTGAAAACGTCTTTTCAGAGCATAAAAAGGCCGAGAATGTACCTTAAACCATTATAGGTGTGTATACAGCAGGTTCTAATGAAAACATCACGAAACAGTGAAATCAGCTGTCCTGAGCTATTTCTTTGAAGAACATCTTTGAAACTATGTTTACTTTCACAAAATCCACTTTTGGCCTCTTCCCAGCCTGAAAACGTCGTTTGAGAGCATAAAAAGGCTGAGAATGAACCTTAAACCAGTATAGGTGTGTAAACAGCAGGTTCTAATGAAAACATAATGAAAAGTTAAATCAGCTGTCCTGAGCCATTTCTTCAAAGAACATGTTTGAAACTATATTTACTTTCACAAAATCCACTTTTGGCCTCTTCCCAGCCTGAAAACGTCTTTTGAGAGCATAAAAAGGCCGAGAATGTACCTTAAATCAGTATAGGTGTGTATACAGCAGGTTCTAATTAAAACATCACGAAACAGTGAAATCAGCTGTCCTGAGCCATTTCTTTGAAGAACATCTTTGAAACTATGTTTACTTTCACAAAATCCACTTGTGGCCTCTTCACAGCCTGAAAACGTCTTTTCAGAGCATAAAAAGGCCGAGAATGTACCTTAAACCAGTATAGGTGTGTATACAGCAGGTTCTAATGAAAACATCACGAAACAGTGAAATCAGCTGTCCTGAGCTATTTCTTTGAAGAACATCTTTGAAACTATGTTTACTTTCACAAAATCCACTTTTGGCCTCTTCCCAGCCTGAAAACATCGTTTGAGTGCATAAAAAGGCTGAGAATGTACCTTAAACCAGTATAGGTGTGTAAACAGCAGGTTCTAATGAAAACATCACGAAACAGTGAAATCAGCTGTCCTGAGCCATTTCTTTGAAGAACATCTTTGAAACTATGTTTACTTTCACAAAATCCACTTTTGGCCTCTTCCCAGCCTGAAAACGTCGTTTGAGAGCATAAAAAGGCTGACAATGAACCTTAAACCAGTATAGGTGTGTAAACAGCAGGTTCTAATGAAAACATAATGAAAAGTTAAATCAGCTGTCCTGAGCCATTTCTTCAAAGAACATCTTTGAAACTATGTTTACTTTCACAAAATCCACTTTTGGCCTCTTCCCAGCCTGAAAACGTCTTTTGAGAGCATGAAAAGGCTTAGAATGTACCTTAAACCAGTATAGGTGTGTAAACAGCAGGTTCTAATGAAAACATCACGAAACAGTGAAATCAGCTGTCCTGAGCCATTTCTTCGAAGAACATCTTTGAAACTATGTTTACTTTCACAAAATCCACTTTTGGCCTCTTCCCAGCCTGAAAACGTCTTTTGAGAGCATAAAAAGGCCGAGAATGTACCTTAAACCAGTATAGGTGTGTATACAGCAGGTTCTAATGAAAACATCACGAAACAGTGAAATCAGCTGTCCTGAGCCATTTCTTTGAAGAACATCTTTGAAACTATGTTTACTTTCACAAAATCCACTTTTGGCCTCTTCACAGCCTGAAAACGTCTTTTCAGAGCATAAAAAGGCCGAGAATGTACCTTAAACCAGTATAGGTGTGTATACAGCAGGTTCTAATGAAAACATCACGAAACAGTGAAATCAGCTGTCCTGAGCTATTTCTTTGAAGAACATCTTTGAAACTATGTTTACTTTCACAAAATCCACTTTTGGCCTCTTCCCATTCTGAAAACGTCTTTTGAGAGCATAAAAAGGCTGAGAATGTACCTTAAACCAGTATAGGTGTGTAAACAGCAGGTTCTAATGAAAACATCACGAAACAGTGAAATCAGCTGTCCTGAGCCATTTCTTTGAAGAACATCTTTGAAACTATGTTTACTTTCAGAAAATCCACTTTTGGCCTCTTCCCAGCCTGAAAACGTCTTTTGAGAGCATAAAAAGGCCGAGAATGTACCTTAAACCAGTATAGGTGTGTATACAGCAGGTTCTAATGAAAACATCACGAAACAGTGAAATCAGCTGTCCTGAGCTATTTCTTTGAAGAACATCTTTGAAACTATGTTTACTTTCACAAAATCCACTTTTGGCCTCTTTCCAGCCTGAAAACGTCTTTTGAGAGCATGAAAAGGCTTAGAATGTACCTTAAACCAGTATAGGTGTGTAAACAGCAGGTTCTAATGAAAACATCACGAAACAGTGAAATCAGCTGTCCTGAGCCATTTCTTCGAAGAACATCTTTGAAACTATGTTTACTTTCACAAAATCCAATTTTGGCCTCTTCCCAGCCTGAAAACGTCTTTTGAGAGCATAAAAAGGCTGAGAATGTACCTTAAACCAGTATAGGTGTGTAAACAGCAGGTTCTAATGAAAACATCACGAAACAGTGAAATCAGCTGTCCTGAGCCATTTCTTTGAAGAACATCTTTGAAACTATGTTTACTTTCACAAAATCCACTTTTGGCCTCTTCACAGCCTGAAAACGTCTTTTCAGAGCATAAAAAGGCCGAGAATGTACCTTAAACTAGTATAGGTGTGTATACAGCAGGTTCTAATGAAAACATCACGAAACAGTGAAATCAGCTGTCCTGAGCTATTTCTTTGAAGAAAATCTTTGAAACTATGTTTACTTTCACAAAATCCACTTTTGGCCTCTTCCCAGCCTGAAAACATCGTTTGAGTGCATAAAAAGGCTGAGAATGTACCTTAAACCAGTATAGGTGTGTAAACAGCAGGTTCTAATGAAAACATCACGAAACAGTGAAATCAGCTGTCCTGAGCCATTTCTTTGAAGAACATCTTTGAAACTATGTTTACTTTCACAAAATCCACTTTTGGCCTCTTCCCAGCCTGAAAACGTCTTTTGAGAGCATGAAAAGGCCGAGAATGTACCTTAAACCAGTATAGGTGTGTATACAGCAGGTTCTAATGAAAACATCACGAAACAGTGAAATCAGCTGTCCTGAGCTATTTCTTTGAAGAACATCTTTGAAACTATGTTTACTTTCACAAAATCCACTTTTGGCCTCTTCCCAGCCTGAAAACGTCTTTTGAGAGCATGAAAAGGCTTAGAATGTACCTTAAACCAGTATAGGTGTGTAAACAGCAGGTTCTAATGAAAACATCACGAAACAGTGAAATCAGCTGTCCTGAGCCATTTCTTCGAAGAACATCTTTGAAACTATGTTTACTTTCACAAAATCCACTTTTGGCCTCTTCCCAGCCTGAAAACGTCTTTTGAGAGCATAAAAAGGCCGAGAATGTACCTTAAACCAGTATAGGTGTGTATACAGCAGGTTCTAATGAAAACATCACGAAACAGTGAAATCAGCTGTCCTGAGCCATTTCTTTGAAGAACATCTTTGAAACTATGTTTACTTTCACAAAATCCACTTTTGGCCTCTTCACAGCCTGAAAACGTCTTTTCAGAGCATAAAAAGGCCGAGAATGTACCTTAAACCAGTATAGGTGTGTATACAGCAGGTTCTAATGAAAACATCACGAAACAGTGAAATCAGCTGTCCTGAGCTATTTCTTTGAAGAACATCTTTGAAACTATGTTTACTTTCACAAAATCCACTTTTGGCCTCTTCCCATTCTGAAAACGTCTTTTGAGAGCATAAAAAGGCTGAGAATGTACCTTAAACCAGTATAGGTGTGTAAACAGCAGGTTCTAATGAAAACATCACGAAACAGTGAAATCAGCTGTCCTGAGCCATTTCTTTGAAGAACATCTTTGAAACTATGTTTACTTTCAGAAAATCCACTTTTGGCCTCTTCCCAGCCTGAAAACGTCTTTTGAGAGCATAAAAAGGCCGAGAATGTACCTTAAACCAGTATAGGTGTGTATACAGCAGGTTCTAATGAAAACATCACGAAACAGTGAAATCAGCTGTCCTGAGCTATTTCTTTGAAGAACATCTTTGAAACTATGTTTACTTTCACAAAATCCACTTTTGGCCTCTTTCCAGCCTGAAAACGTCTTTTGAGAGCATGAAAAGGCTTAGAATGTACCTTAAACCAGTATAGGTGTGTAAACAGCAGGTTCTAATGAAAACATCACGAAACAGTGAAATCAGCTGTCCTGAGCCATTTCTTCGAAGAACATCTTTGAAACTATGTTTACTTTCACAAAATCCAATTTTGGCCTCTTCCCAGCCTGAAAACGTCTTTTGAGAGCATAAAAAGGCTGAGAATGTACCTTAAACCAGTATAGGTGTGTAAACAGCAGGTTCTAATGAAAACATCACGAAACAGTGAAATCAGCTGTCCTGAGCCATTTCTTTGAAGAACATCTTTGAAACTATGTTTACTTTCACAAAATCCACTTTTGGCCTCTTCACAGCCTGAAAACGTCTTTTCAGAGCATAAAAAGGCCGAGAATGTACCTTAAACTAGTATAGGTGTGTATACAGCAGGTTCTAATGAAAACATCACGAAACAGTGAAATCAGCTGTCCTGAGCTATTTCTTTGAAGAAAATCTTTGAAACTATGTTTACTTTCACAAAATCCACTTTTGGCCTCTTCCCAGCCTGAAAACATCGTTTGAGTGCATAAAAAGGCTGAGAATGTACCTTAAACCAGTATAGGTGTGTAAACAGCAGGTTCTAATGAAAACATCACGAAACAGTGAAATCAGCTGTCCTGAGCCATTTCTTTGAAGAACATCTTTGAAACTATGTTTACTTTCACAAAATCCACTTTTGGCCTCTTCCCAGCCTGAAAACGTCTTTTGAGAGCATGAAAAGGCCGAGAATGTACCTTAAACCAGTATAGGTGTGTATACAGCAGGTTCTAATGAAAACATCACGAAACAGTGAAATCAGCTGTCCTGAGCCATTTCTTTGAAGAACATCTTTGAAACTATGTTTACTTTCACAAAATCCACTTTTGGCCTCTTCACAGCCTGAAAACGTCTTTTCAGAGCATAAAAAGGCCGAGAATGTACCTTAAACCAGTATAGGTGTGTATACAGCAGGTTCTAATGAAAACATCACGAAACAGTGAAATCAGCTGTCCTGAGCTATTTCTTTGAAGAACATCTTTGAAACTATGTTTACTTTCAGAAAATCCACTTTTGGCCTCTTCCCAGCCTGAAAACGTCTTTTGAGAGCATAAAAAGGCCGAGAATGTACCTTAAACCAGTAGAGGTGTGTATACAGCAGGTTCTAATGAAAACATCACGAAACAGTGAAATCAGCTGTCCTGAGCCATTTCTTTGCAGAACATCTTTGAAACTATGTTTACTTTCACAAAATCCACTTTTGGCCTCTTCCCAGCCTGAAAACGTCTTTTCAGAGCATAAAAAGGCCGAGAATGGTACCTTAAACCAGTATAGGTGTGTATACAGCAGGTTCTAATGAAAACATCACGAAACAGTGAAATCAGCTGTCCTGAGCTATTTCTTTGAAGAACATCTTTGAAACTATGTTTACTTTCACAAAATCCACTTTTGGCCTCTTCCCAGCCTGAAAACATCGTTTGAGTGCATAAAAAGGCTGAGAATGTACCTTAAACCAGTATAGGTGTGTAAACAGCAGGTTCTAATGAAAACATCACGAAACAGTGAAATCAGCTGTCCTGAGCCATTTCTTCGAAGAACATCTTTGAAACTATGTTTACTTTCACAAAATCCACTTTTGGCCTCTTCCCAGCCTGAAAACGTCTTTTGAGAGCATAAAAAGGCTGAGAATGTACCTTAAACCAGTATAGGTGTGTAAACAGCAGGTTCTAATGAAAACATGATGAAACAGTGAAATCAGCTGTCCTGAGCCATTTCTTTGAAGAACATCTTTGAAACTATGTTTACTTTCAGAAAATCCACTTTTGGCCTCTTCACAGCCTGAAAACGTCTTTTCAGAGCATAAAAAGGCCGAGAATGTACCTTAAACCAGTATAGGTGTGTATACAGCAGGTTCTAATGAAAACATCACGAAACAGTGAAATCAGCTGTCCTGAGCTATTTCTTTGAAGAACATCTTTGAAACTATGTTTACTTTCACAAAATCCACTTTTGGCCTCTTCCCATTCTGAAAACGTCTTTTGAGAGCATAAAAAGGCTGAGAATGTACCTTAAACCAGTATAGGTGTGTAAACAGCAGGTTCTAATGAAAACATCACGAAACAGTGAAATCAGCTGTCCTGAGCCATTTCTTTGAAGAACATCTTTGAAACTATGTTTACTTTCAGAAAATCCACTTTTGGCCTCTTCCCAGCCTGAAAACGTCTTTTGAGAGCATAAAAAGGCCGAGAATGTACCTTAAACCAGTATAGGTGTGTATACAGCAGGTTCTAATGAAAACATCACGAAACAGTGAAATCAGCTGTCCTGAGCTATTTCTTTGAAGAACATCTTTGAAACTATGTTTACTTTCACAAAATCCACTTTTGGCCTCTTTCCAGCCTGAAAACGTCTTTTGAGAGCATGAAAAGGCTTAGAATGTACCTTAAACCAGTATAGGTGTGTAAACAGCAGGTTCTAATGAAAACATCACGAAACAGTGAAATCAGCTGTCCTGAGCCATTTCTTCGAAGAACATCTTTGAAACTATGTTTACTTTCACAAAATCCAATTTTGGCCTCTTCCCAGCCTGAAAACGTCTTTTGAGAGCATAAAAAGGCTGAGAATGTACCTTAAACCAGTATAGGTGTGTAAACAGCAGGTTCTAATGAAAACATCACGAAACAGTGAAATCAGCTGTCCTGAGCCATTTCTTTGAAGAACATCTTTGAAACTATGTTTACTTTCACAAAATCCACTTTTGGCCTCTTCACAGCCTGAAAACGTCTTTTCAGAGCATAAAAAGGCTGAGAATGTACCTTAAACTAGTATAGGTGTGTATACAGCAGGTTCTAATGAAAACATCACGAAACAGTGAAATCAGCTGTCCTGAGCTATTTCTTTGAAGAAAATCTTTGAAACTATGTTTACTTTCACAAAATCCACTTTTGGCCTCTTCCCAGCCTGAAAACATCGTTTGAGTGCATAAAAAGGCTGAGAATGTACCTTAAACCAGTATAGGTGTGTAAACAGCAGGTTCTAATGAAAACATCACGAAACAGTGAAATCAGCTGTCCTGAGCCATTTCTTTGAAGAACATCTTTGAAACTATGTTTACTTTCACAAAATCCACTTTTGGCCTCTTCCCAGCCTGAAAACGTCTTTTGAGAGCATGAAAAGGCCGAGAATGTACCTTAAACCAGTATAGGTGTGTATACAGCAGGTTCTAATGAAAACATCACGAAACAGTGAAATCAGCTGTCCTGAGCCATTTCTTTGAAGAACATCTTTGAAACTATGTTTACTTTCACAAAATCCACTTTTGGCCTCTTCACAGCCTGAAAACGTCTTTTCAGAGCATAAAAAGGCCGAGAATGTACCTTAAACCAGTATAGGTGTGTATACAGCAGGTTCTAATGAAAACATCACGAAACAGTGAAATCAGCTGTCCTGAGCTATTTCTTTGAAGAACATCTTTGAAACTATGTTTACTTTCAGAAAATCCACTTTTGGCCTCTTCCCAGCCTGAAAACGTCTTTTGAGAGCATAAAAAGGCCGAGAATGTACCTTAAACCAGTAGAGGTGTGTATACAGCAGGTTCTAATGAAAACATCACGAAACAGTGAAATCAGCTGTCCTGAGCCATTTCTTTGCAGAACATCTTTGAAACTATGTTTACTTTCACAAAATCCACTTTTGGCCTCTTCCCAGCCTGAAAACGTCTTTTCAGAGCATAAAAAGGCCGAGAATGGTACCTTAAACCAGTATAGGTGTGTATACAGCAGGTTCTAATGAAAACATCACGAAACAGTGAAATCAGCTGTCCTGAGCTATTTCTTTGAAGAACATCTTTGAAACTATGTTTACTTTCACAAAATCCACTTTTGGCCTCTTCCCAGCCTGAAAACATCGTTTGAGTGCATAAAAAGGCTGAGAATGTACCTTAAACCAGTATAGGTGTGTAAACAGCAGGTTCTAATGAAAACATCACGAAACAGTGAAATCAGCTGTCCTGAGCCATTTCTTCGAAGAACATCTTTGAAACTATGTTTACTTTCACAAAATCCACTTTTGGCCTCTTCCCAGCCTGAAAACGTCTTTTGAGAGCATAAAAAGGCTGAGAATGTACCTTAAACCAGTATAGGTGTGTAAACAGCAGGTTCTAATGAAAACATGATGAAACAGTGAAATCAGCTGTCCTGAGCCATTTCTTTGAAGAACATCTTTGAAACTATGTTTACTTTCAGAAAATCCACTTTTGGCCTCTTCCCAGCCTGAAAACGTCTTTTGAGAGCATAAAAAGGCCGAGAATGTACCTTAAACCAGTATAGGTGTGTATACAGCAGGTTCTAATGAAAACATCACGAAACAGTGAAATCAGCTGTCCTGAGCCATTTCTTTGCAGAACATCTTTGAAACTATGTTTACTTTCACAAAATCCACTTTTGGCCTCTTCCCAGCCTGAAAACATCGTTTGAGTGCATAAAAAGGCTGAGAATGTACCTTAAACCAGTATAGGTGTGTAAACAGCAGGTTCTAATGAAAACATCACGAAACAGTGAAATCAGCTGTCCTGAGCCATTTCTTTGAAGAACATCTTTGAAACTATGTTTACTTCCACAAAATCCACTTTTGGCCTCTTCACAGCCTGAAAACGTCTTTTCAGAACATAAAAAGGCCGAGAATGTACCTTAAACCAGTATAGGTGTGTATACAGCAGGTTCTAATGAAAACATCACGAAACAGTGAAATCAGCTGTCCTGAGCTATTTCTTTGAAGAAAATCTTTGAAACTATGTTTACTTTCACAAAATCCACTTTTGGCCTCTTCCCAGCCTGAAAACATCGTTTGAGTGCATAAAAAGGCTGAGAATGTACCTTAAACCAGTATAGGTGTGTAAACAGCAGGTTCTAATGAAAACATCACGAAACAGTGAAATCAGCTGTCCTGAGCCATTTCTTTGAAGAACATCTTTGAAACTATGTTTACTTTCACAAAATCCACTTTTGGCCTCTTCCCAGCCTGAAAACGTCGTTTGAGAGCATAAAAAGGCTGAGAATGAACCTTAAACCAGTATAGGTGTGTAAACAGCAGGTTCTAATGAAAACATCACGAAACAGTGAAATCAGCTGTCCTGAGCCATTTCTTCGAAGAACATCTTTGAAACTATGTTTACTTTCACAAAATCCACTTTTCGCCTCTTCCCAGCCTGAAAACGTCGTTTGAGAGCATAAAAAGGCTGAGAATGAATTTTAAACCAGTATAGGTGTGTAAACAGCAGGTTCTAATGAAAACATCACGAAACAGTGAAATCAGCTGTCCTGAGCCATTTCTTCGAAGAACATCTTTGAAACTATGTTTACTTTCACAAAATCCACTTTTGGCCTCTTCCCAGCCTGAAAACGTCTTTTGAGAGCATAAAAAGGCCGAGAATGTACCTTAAACCAGTATAGGTGTGTATACAGCAGGTTCTAATGAAAACATCACGAAACAGTGAAATCAGCTGTCCTGAGCCATTTCTTTGAAGAACATCTTTGAAACTATGTTTACTTTCACAAAATCCACTTTTGGCCTCTTCACAGCCTGAAAACATCTTTTCAGAGCATAAAAAGGCCGAGAATGGTACCTTAAACCAGTATAGGTGTGTATACAGCAGGTTCTAATGAAAACATCACGAAACAGTGAAATCAGCTGTCCTGAGCTATTTCTTTGAAGAACATCTTTGAAACTATGTTTACTTTCACAAAATCCACTTTTGGCCTCTTCCCAGCCTGAAAACATCGTTTGAGTGCATAAAAAGGCTGAGAATGTACCTTAAACCAGTATAGGTGTGTAAACAGCAGGTTCTAATGAAAACATCACGAAACAGTGAAATCAGCTGTCCTGAGCCATTTCTTCGAAGAACATCTTTGAAACTATGTTTACTTTCACAAAATCCACTTTTGGCCTCTTCCCAGCCTGAAAACGTCTTTTGAGAGCATAAAAAGGCCGAGAATGTACCTTAAACCAGTATAGGTGTGTATACAGCAGGTTCTAATGAAAACATCACGAAACAGTGAAATCAGCTGTCCTGAGCCATTTCTTTGAAGAACATCTTTGAAACTATGTTTACTTTCACAAAATCCACTTTTGGCCTCTTCACAGCCTGAAAACGTCTTTTCAGAGCATAAAAAGGCCGAGAATGTACCTTAAACCAGTATAGGTGTGTATACAGCAGGTTCTAATGAAAACATCACGAAACAGTGAAATCAGCTGTCCTGAGCTATTTCTTTGAAGAACATCTTTGAAACTATGTTTACTTTCACAAAATCCACTTTTGGCCTCTTCCCATTCTGAAAACGTCTTTTGAGAGCATAAAAAGGCTGAGAATGTACCTTAAACCAGTATAGGTGTGTAAACAGCAGGTTCTAATGAAAACATGATGAAACAGTGAAATCAGCTGTCCTGAGCCATTTCTTTGAAGAACATCTTTGAAACTATGTTTACTTTCAGAAAATCCACTTTTGGCCTCTTCCCAGCCTGAAAACGTCTTTTGAGAGCATAAAAAGGCCGAGAATGTACCTTAAACCAGTATAGGTGTGTATACAGCAGGTTCTTATGAAAACATCACGAAACAGTGAAATCAGCTGTCCTGAGCCATTTCTTTGCAGAACATCTTTGAAACTATGTTTACTTTCACAAAATCCACTTTTGGCCTCTTCCCAGCCTGAAAACGTCTTTTCAGAGCATAAAAAGGCCGAGAATGGTACCTTAAACCAGTATAGGTGTGTATACAGCAGGTTCTAATGAAAACATCACGAAACAGTGAAATCAGCTGTCCTGAGCCATTTCTTTGCAGAACATCTTTGAAACTATGTTTACTTTCACAAAATCCACTTTTGGCCTCTTCCCAGCCTGAAAACGTCTTTTCAGAGCATAAAAAGGCCGAGAATGGTACCTTAAACCAGTATAGGTGTGTATACAGCAGGTTCTAATGAAAACATCACGAAACAGTGAAATCAGCTGTCCTGAGCTATTTCTTTGAAGAACATCTTTGAAACTATGTTTACTTTCACAAAATCCACTTTTGGCCTCTTCCCAGCCTGAAAACATCGTTTGAGTGCATAAAAAGGCTGAGAATGTACCTTAAACCAGTATAGGTGTGTAAACAGCAGGTTCTAATGAAAACATCACGAAACAGTGAAATCAGCTGTCCTGAGCCATTTCTTCGAAGAACATCTTTGAAACTATGTTTACTTTCACAAAATCCACTTTTGGCCTCTTCCCAGCTTGAAAACGTCTTTTGAGGAGCATAAAAAGGCCGAGAATGTACCTTAAACCAGTATAGGTGTGTATACAGCAGGTTCTAATGAAAACATCACGAAACAGTGAAATCAGCTGTCCTGAGCCATTTCTTTGAAGAACATCTTTGAAAACTATGTTTACTTTCACAAAATCCACTTTTGGCCTCTTCACAGCCTGAAAACGTCTTTTCAGAGCATAAAAAGGCTGAGAATGTACCTTAAACCAGTATAGGTGTGTAAACAGCAGGTTTCTAATGAAAACATCACGAAACAGTGAAATCAGCTGTCCTGAGCCATTTCTTTGAAGAACATCTTTGAAACTATGTTTACTTTCAGAAATCCACTTTTGGCCTCTTCCCAGCCTGAAAACGTCTTTTGAGAGCATAAAAAGGCCGAGAATGTACCTTAAACCAGTATAGGTGTGTATACAGCAGGTTCTAATGAAAACATCACGAAACAGTGAAATCAGCTGTCCCTGAGCCATTTCTTTGCAGAACATCTTTGAAACTATGTTACTTTCACAAAATCCACTTTTGGCCTCTTCCAGCCTGAAAACGTCTTTTCAGAGCATAAAAAGCCGAGAATGGTACCTTAAACCAGTATAGGTGTGTATACAGCAGGTTCTAATGAAAACATCACGAAACAGTGAAATCAGCTGTCCTGAGCTATTTCTTTGAAGAACATCTTTGAAACTATGTTTACTTTCACAAAATCCACTTTTGGCCTCTTCCCAGCCTGAAAACGTCTTTTCAGAGCATAAAAGGCCGAGAATGTACCTTAAACCAGTATAGGTGTGTATACAGCAGGTTCTAATGAAAACATCATGAAACAGTGAATCAGCTGTCCTGAGCTATTTCTTTGAAGAACATCTTTGAAACTATGTTTACTTTCACAAAATCCACTTTTGGCCTCTTCCCATTCTGAAAACGTCTTTTGAGAGCATAAAAAGGCTGAGAATGTATCTTAAACCAGTATAGGTGTGTAAACAGCAGGTTCTAATGAAAACATCACGAAACAGTGAAATCAGCTATCCTGAGCCATTTCTTCGAAAGAACATCTTTGAAACTATTTTTACTTTCACAAAATCCACTTTTGGCCTCTTTCCAGCCTGAAAACGTCTTTTGAGAGCATGAAAAGGCTTAGAATGTACCTTAAACCAGTATAGGTGTGTAAACAGCAGGTTCTAATGAAAACATCACGAAACAGTGAAATCAGCTGTCCTGAGCCATTTCTTCGAAGAACATCTTTGAAACTATGTTTACTTTCACAAAATCCAATTTTGGCCTCTTCCCAGCCTGAAAACGTCTTTTGAGAGCATAAAAAGCAGGGTATGAAACTAACTCAAAATCAGTACTAGTCCCAAGGACTAGTAGGTTCATAAAACTACTAGTCCTGAGCAATCTTTACTAGTCCTTCATGAAGCTTTGGGGAATGTACCAATCACGGGGTGTAGGGATGTGTGTGTGGAGGAAGACTCTCCCAAGGCAATTATCTAACAGTGAAACCGCAGAGATGCAAGGTACTAATCAAGAGTTTTATTGTTTGTAACATTATGGCTGTACAAAGATTGATGCATGTTACATCATGATGTCGTGAAATTAAGACCAAAAACTGTTACTCCTGTTGAGATGGACAGGGGGTCAAAGTTGGTCATTTAAGATGTATTCCAATGGGAGCTCGAAATACAGGGGTGGTACCTTAACAACACAACGACGCGTTTTGTCCGATGTGCCCGTGTTTTAGCAATGTCGAACCCCGTTGCGAAACCTGTCCGCCTCGAAACTGAAACCAAATTATCGGAATACGGCATCTTAAAATCGCAAAATATGCTTATAATGGTTTGGGGATTGACAATTCTTGCATTATTTAGGCTCGTAGTGAAGATGAAGGTTAAGATCACGATTAAATATTGTACAGCAGTTCAAATTGCCAAGTTGAGGAATTCCGCTATGGAACGTACCGCTAAAAATGTAGCTATATTCCACCGTGGGGAGTAACAGCATGTCACCACGGCAGTTTAAGCAGTGAACGCTCGGTGCCCAAAACAATACGCAGTCTATGAATAAAGCAGGCATTTGTTCTAATTTTAGATTAAGTATTTTTGTTAGATCACAAAAAGATATTGGGTGTTAGTTCATGTGCTGCAGTGATAAGAGCTTCACGATCTATATTTCTTCCGCGGACGAATGTTGGCGGGCCGCTGGTGAAACTGAAAGAGAGGCCCGGCCTGATCGATGAATATAGTGCCTTTCGCATTGCGTAAACAAAAAATTATAATCGAAACAAAATAGTCTAATATCCTCAACAATTTGGGGAATAGTGGAATGTTACTGTTAAAGTGACTGGGAAGGAATGTATCATTGTACTGGTTCATTACAGGTTGTGGCCACCAGGGGGCATCTATCAGAATGCACTCCAGACTAGATGTTCCTTTGAGAGGTTTATTGACAGTAGTCAAACAAGCAAGTGTGTGGTTCTGAAACAGATATCCATGAAATAATGATTAGTAAAAACCTCTATACAGCATTGGTTCCAAATTAGGACATACAGGGACAGAATACAGGCAGCGATCAACATGTCCGGGACTCCTACAGTCGGCACTGAGCAAACAACGAACGAGCCGCTAAATGTCAGACTAGATTGCCGTGCAAATGACATTTGACTAACACCAAACGTGATGACATTTGACTAACACCAAACGTTACGTTTACTTACTGGTTGTTTACACGCACACAGTCTTGAAAGGTGAACTCCGAACATCCACATAAACTCTAATCTATTTACGGACACCTGTCATTTCGCGCCACTACTCTCGTCAGAGCCTTTTCACCAATTTAATACCGGTGATATTAGTCCGCGAGCAGCTGACTGCCGTCCTCTTCCGCAAGGGGCGTCGTGCGGTTCCTGCTCGGCTGTTTCTCCGAAACCCGTCAATAGAGGTCGTCCTTCGTCACAGTTACTTATCGGGAAAGTCTTTTTCCGGACATAAATAACGAATAAAGCCTCTCAAATTTCACTCGCCATGAGGACTAGTGAGAATGATAATTTAGGTAGTCCCTCCAAAAATCCACTCGCCTCGGGCTAGCGGACTAGCGTTAGTTTCCGACCCTGATAAAAAGGCTGAGAATGTACCTTAAACCAGTATAGGTGTGTAAACAGCAGGTTCTAATGAAAACATCACGAAACAGTGAATTCAGCTGTCCTGAGCCATTTCTTCGAAGAACATCTTTGAAACTATGTTTACTTTCACAAAATCCACTTTTGGCCTCTTCCCAGCCTGAAAACGTCTTTTGAGAGCATAAAAAGGCCGAGAATGTACCTTAAACCAGTATAGGTGTGTATACAGCAGGTTCTAATTAAAACATCACGAAACAGTGAAATCAGCTGTCCTGAGCCATTTCTTTGAAGAACATCTTTGAAACTATGTTTACTTTCACAAAATCCACTTTTGGCCTCTTCACAGCCTGAAAACGTCTTTTCAGAGCATAAAAAGGCCGAGAATGTACCTTAAACCAGTATAGGTGTGTATACAGCAGGTTCTAATGAAAACATCACGAAACAGTGAAATCAGCTGTCCTGAGCTATTTCTTTGAAGAAAATCTTTGAAACTATGTTTACTTTCACAAAATCCCCTTTTGGCCTCTTCCCAGCCTGAAAACATCGTTTGAGTGCATAAAAAGGCTGAGAATGTACCTTAAACCAGTATAGGTGTGTAAACAGCAGGTTCTAATGAAAACATCACGAAACAGTGAAATCAGCTGTCCTGAGCCATTTCTTTGAAGAACATCTTTGAAACTATGTTTACTTTCACAAAATCCACTTTTGGCCTCTTCCCAGCCTGAAAACGTCATTTGAGAGCATAAAAAGGCTGAGAATGAACCTTAAACCAGTATAGGTGTGTAAACAGCAGGTTCTAATGAAAACATCACGAAACAGTGAAATCAGCTGTCCTGAGCCATTTCTTCGAAGAACATCTTTGAAACTATGTTTACTTTCACAAAATCCACTTTTGGCCTCTTCCCAGCCTGAAAACGTCTTTTGAGAGCATAAAAAGGCCGAGAATGTACCTTAAACCAGTATAGGTGTGTATACAGCAGGTTCTAATGAAAACATCACGAAACAGTGAAATCAGCTGTCCTGAGCCATTTCTTTGAAGAACATCTTTGAAACTATGTTTACTTTCACAAAATCCACTTTTGGCCTCTTCACAGCCTGAAAACGTCTTTTCAGAGCATAAAAAGGCCGAGAATGTACCTTAAACCAGTATAGGTGTGTAAACAGCAGGTTCTAATGAAAACATAATGAAAGTTAAATCAGCTGTCCTGAGCCATTTCTTCGAAAGAACATCTTTGAAACTATGTTTACTTTCACAAAATCCACTTTTGGCCTCTTTCCAGCCTGAAAACGTCTTTTGAGAGCATGAAAAGGCTTAGAATGTACCTTAAACCAGTATAGGTGTGTAAACAGCAGGTTCTAATGAAAACATCACGAAACAGTGAAATCAGCTGTCCTGAGCTATTTCTTTGAAGAACATCTTTGAAACTATGTTTACTTTCACAAAATCCACTTTTGGCCTCTTCCCATTCTGAAAACGTCTTTTGAGAGCATAAAAAGGCTGAGAATGTACCTTAAACCAGTATATAGGTGTGTAAACAGCAGGTTCTAACGAAAACATCATGAAACTGTGAAATCAACTGTCCTGAGCCACTTTTTTGAAGAAAATCTTTGAAACTATGTTTACTTTCACAAAATCCACTTTTGGCCTCCTCTCAGCCTGAAACGTCTTTTAAGAGCATAAAAAGTGAAAATGATTCTCTAAGGCAGTAAAGTGCTGAAAGCAGCAGGTTCTAACGAAAACATCATAAAACTGTGAAATCAACTGTCCTTTGTCACTTCTTTGAAGAAAATCTTTGAAACTATGTTTACTTTCACAAAATCAACTTTTGGCCTCTTCCCATTCTGAAAACTTCGTTTGAGAGCATAAAAAGGCTGAGAATGTACCTTAAACCAGTATAGGTGTGTAAACAGCAGGTTCTAATGAAAACATGACGAAACAGTGAAATCAGCTGTCCTGAGCCATTTCTTTGAAGAACATCTTTGAAACTATGTTTACTTTCACAAAATCCACTTTTGGCCTCTTCACAGCCTGAAAACGTCTTTTCAGAGCATAAAAAGGCCGAGAATGTACCTTAAACCAGTATAGGTGTGTATACAGCAGGTTCTAATGAAAA
The DNA here is from genome assembly GCA_032191485.1 of Leptoclinus maculatus. Taxonomy (NCBI): domain Eukaryota; kingdom Metazoa; phylum Chordata; class Actinopteri; order Perciformes; family Stichaeidae; genus Leptoclinus; species Leptoclinus maculatus. The sequence continues at coordinate 16,994,363 of JAVDOI010000009.1, forward strand.
CATCACGAAACAGTGAAATCAGCTGTCCTGAGCTATTTCTTTGAAGAACATCTTTGAAACTATGTTTACTTTCACAAAATCCACTTTTGGCCTCTTCCCATTCTGAAAACGTCTTTTGAGAGCATAAAAAGGCTGAGAATGTACCTTAAACCAGTATATAGGTGTGTAAACAGCAGGTTCTAACGAAAACATCATGAAACTGTGAAATCAACTGTCCTGAGCCACTTTTTTGAAGAAAATCTTTGAAACTATGTTTACTTTCACAAAATCCACTTTTGGCCTCCTCTCAGCCTGAAACGTCTTTTAAGAGCATAAAAAGTGAAAATTATTCTCTAAGGCAGTAAAGTGCTGAAAGCAGCAGGTTCTAACGAAAACATCATAAAACTGTGAAATCAACTGTCCTTTGTCACTTCTTTGAAGAAAATCTTTGAAACTATGTTTACTTTCACAAAATCAACTTTTGGCCTCTTCCCATTCTGAAAACTTCGTTTGAGAGCATAAAAAGGCTGAGAATGTACCTTAAACCAGTATAGGTGTGTAAACAGCAGGTTCTAATGAAAACATGACGAAACAGTGAAATCAGCTGTCCTGAGCCATTTCTTTGAAGAACATCTTTGAAACTATGTTTACTTTCACAAAATCCACTTTTGGCCTCTTCCCAGCCTGAAAACGTCGTTTGAGAGCATAAAAAGGCTGAGAATGTACCTTAAACCAGTATAGGTTTAAGGTACATACAGCAGGTTCTAATGAAAACATCACGAAACAGTGAAATCAGCTGTCCTGAGCCATTTCTTTGAAGAACATCTTTGAAATTATGTTTACTTTCACAAAATCCACTTTTGGCCTCTTCCCAGCCTGAAAACATCGTTTGAGTGCATAAAAAGGCTGAGAATGTACCTTAAACCAGTATAGGTGTGTAAACAGCAGGTTCTAATGAAAACATGATGAAACAGTGAAATCAGCTGTCCTGAGCCATTTCTTTGAAGAACATCTTTGAAACTATGTTTACTTTCACAAAATCCACTTTTGGCCTCTTCCCAGCCTGAAAACATCGTTTGTGAGCATAAAAAGGCTGAGAATGTACCTTAAACCAGTATAGGTGTGTAAACAGCAGGTTCTAATGAAAACATAATGAAAGTTAAATCAGCTGTCCTGAGCCATTTCTTCAAAGAACATCTTTGAAACTATGTTTACTTTCACAAAATCCACTTTTGGCCTCTTCCCAGCCTGAAAACATCGTTTGAGTGCATAGAAAGGCTGAGAATGTACCTTAAACCAGTATAGGTGTGTAAACAGCAGGTTCTAATGAAAACATCACGAAACAGTGAAATCAGCTGTCCTGAGCCATTTCTTTGAAGAACATCTTTGAAACTATGTTTACTTTCACAAAATCCACTTTTGGCCTCTTCACAGCCTGAAAACGTCGTTTGAGAGCATAAAAAGGCTGAGAATGTACCTTAAACCAGTATAGGTTTAAGGTACATACAGCAGGTTCTAATGAAAACATCACGAAACAGTGAAATCAGCTGTCCTGAGCCATTTCTTCAAAGAACATCTTTGAAACAATGTTTACTTTCTTAAAATCTACTTTTGGCCTCTTCCCTGCCTGAAAAACGTCGTTTGAGAGCATAAAAAGGCTGAGAATGTACCTTAAACCAGTATAGGTGTGTAAACAGCAGGTTCTAATGAAAACATCACGAAACAGTGAAATCAGCTGTCCTGAGCCATTTCTTTGAAGAACATCTTTGAAACTATGTTTACTTTCACAAAATCCACTTTTGGCCTCTTCCCAGCCTGAAAACGTCTTTTGAGTGCATGAAAAGGCTTAGAATGTACCTTAAACCAGTATAGGTGTGTAAACAGCAGGTTCTAATGAAAACATCACGAAACAGTGAAATCAGCTGTCCTGAGCAATTTCTTCGAAGAACATCTTTGAAACTATGTTTACTTTCACAAAATCCAATTTTGGCCTCTTCCCAGCCTGAAAACGTCTTTTGAGAGCATAAAAAGGCTGAGAATGTACATTAAACCAGTATAGGTGTGTAAACAGCAGGTTCTAATGAAAACATCACGAAACAGTGAAATCAGCTGTCCTGAGCCATTTCTTCGAAGAACATCTTTGAAACTATGTTTACTTTCACAAAATCCACTTTTGGCCTCTTCCCAGCCTGAAAACGTCTTTTGAGAGCATAAAAAGGCCGAGAATGTACCTTAAACCAGTATAGGTGTGTATACAGCAGGTTCTAATGAAAACATCACGAAACAGTGAAATCAGCTGTCCTGAGCCATCTCTTTGAAGAACATCTTTGAAACTATGTTTACTTTCACAAAATCCACTTTTGGCCTCTTCCCAGCCTGAAAACATCGTTTGTGAGCATAAAAAGGCTGAGAATGTACCTTAAACCAGTATAGGTGTGTAAACAGCAGGTTCTAATGAAAACATAATGAAAGTTAAATCAGCTGTCCTGAGCCATTTCTTCAAAGAACATCTTTGAAACTATGTTTACTTTCACAAAATCCACTTTTGGCCTCTTCCCAGCCTGAAAAACGTCGTTTGAGAGCATAAAAAGGCTGAGAATGTACCTTAAACCAGTATAGGTGTGTGTAAACAGCAGGTTCTAATGAAAACATCACGAAACAGTGAAATCAGCTGTCCTGAGCCATTTCTTTGAAGAACATCTTTGAAACTATGTTTACTTTCACAAAATCCACTTTTGGCCTCTTCCCAGCCTGAAAACGTCTTTTGAGAGCATGAAAAGGCTTAGAATGTACCTTAAACCAGTATAGGTTTGTAAACAGCAGGTTCTAATGAAAACATCACGAAACAGTGAAATCAGCTGTCCTGAGCAATTTCTTCGAAGAACATCTTTGAAACTATGTTTACTTTCACAAAATCCAATTTTGGCCTCTTCCCAGCCTGAAAACGTTTTTTGAGAGCATAAAAAGGCTGAGAATGTACCTTAAACCAGTATAGGTGTGTAAACAGCAGGTTCTAATGAAAACATCACGAAACAGTGAAATCAGCTGTCCTGAGCCATTTCTTTGAAGAACATCTTTGAAACTATGTTTACTTTCACAAAATCCACTTTTGGCCTCTTCACAGCCTGAAAACGTCGTTTGAGAGCATAAAAAGGCTGAGAATGTACCTTAAACCAGTATAGGTTTAAGGTACATACAGCAGGTTCTAATGAAAACATCACGAAACAGTGAAATCAGCTGTCCTGAGCCATTTCTTTGAAGAACATCTTTGAAATTATGTTTACTTTCACAAAATCCACTTTTGGCCTCTTCCCAGCCTGAAAACATCGTTTTGAGTGCATAAAAAGGCTGAGAATGTACCTTAAACCAGTATAGGTGTGTAAACAGCAGGTTCTAATGAAAACATGATGAAACAGTGAAATCAGCTGTCCTGAGCCATCTCTTTGAAGAACATCTTTGAAACTATGTTTACTTTCACAAAATCCACTTTTGGCCTCTTCCCAGCCTGAAAACATCGTTTGTGAGCATAAAAAGGCTGAGAATGTACCTTAAACCAGTATAGGTGTGTAAACAGCAGGTTCTAATGAAAACATAATGAAAGTTAAATCAGCTGTCCTGAGCCATTTCTTCAAAGAACATCTTTGAAACAATGTTTACTTTCTTAAAATCCACTTTTGGCCTCTTCCCAGCCTGAAAAACGTCGTTTGAGAGCATAAAAAGGCTGAGAATGTACCTTAAACCAGTATAGGTGTGTAAACAGCAGGTTCTAATGAAAACATGACGAAACAGTGAAATCAGCTGTCCTGAGCCATTTCTTTGAAGAACATCTTTGAAACTTTTGACACACCTATACTACCTTAAACCAGTAAAGGTGTGTATACAGCAGGTTCTAATGAAAACATCACGAAACAGTGAAATCAGCTGTCCTGAGCCATTTCTTCGAAGAACATCTTTGAAACTATGTTTACTTTCACAAAATCCACTTTTGGCCTCTTCCCAGCCTGAAAACGTCTTTTGAGAGCATAAAAAGGCCGAGAATGTACCTTTAACCAGTATAGGTGTGTATACAGCAGGTTCTAATGAAAACATCACGAAACAGTGAAATCAGCTGTCCTGAACCCATTTCTTTGAAGAACATCTTTGAAACTATGTTTACTTTCACAAAATCCACTTTTGGCCTCTTCACAGCCTGAAAACGTCTTTTCAGGGCATAAAAAGGCCGAGAATGTACCTTAAACCAGTATAGGTGTGTATACAGCAGGTTCTAATGAAAACATCACGAAACAGTGAAATCAGCTGCCCTGAGCTATTTCTTTGAAGAACATCTTTGAAACTATGTTTACTTTCACAAAATCCACTTTTGGCCTCTTCCCATTCTGAAAACGTCTTTTGAGAGCATAAAAAGGCTGAGAATGTACCTTAAACCAGTATATAGGTGTGTAAACAGCAGGTTCTAACGAAAACATCATGAAACTGTGAAATCAACTGTCCTGAGCCACTTTTTTGAAGAAAATCTTTGAAACTATGTTTACTTTCACAAAATCCACTTTTGGCCTCCTCTCAGCCTGAAACGTCTTTTAAGAGCATAAAAAGTGAAAATTATTCTCTAAGGCAGTAAAGTGCTGAAAGCAGCAGGTTCTAACGAAAACATCATAAAACTGTGAAATCAACTGTCCTTAGTCACTTCTTTGAAGAAAATCTTTGAAACTATGTTTACTTTCACAAAATCAACTTTTGGCCTCTTACCATTCTGAAAACTTCGTTTGAGAGCATAAAAAGGCTGAGAATGTACCTTAAACCAGTATAGGTGTGTAAACAGCAGGTTCTAATGAAAACATGACGAAACAGTGAAATCAGCTGTCCTGAGCCATTTCTTTGAAGAACATCTTTGAAACTTTTGACACACCTATACTACCTTAAACCAGTAAAGGTGTGTATACAGCAGGTTCTAATGAAAACATCACGAAACAGTGAAATCAGCTGTCCTGAGCCATTTCTTTGAAGAACATCTTTGAAACTATGTTTACTTTCACAAAATCCACTTTTGGCCTCTTCCCAGCCTGAAAACATCGTTTGAGTGCATAAAAAGGCTGAGAATGTACCTTAAACCAGTATAGGTGTGTAAACAGCAGGTTCTAATGAAAACATCACGAAACAGTGAAATCAGCTGTCCTGAGCCATTTCTTTGAAGAACATCTTTGAAACTATGTTTACTTTCACAAAATCCACTTTTGGCCTCTTCCCAGCCTGAAAACGTCGTTTGAGAGCATAAAAAGGCTGAGAATGAACCTTAAACCAGTATAGGTGTGTAAACAGCAGGTTCTAATGAAAACATAATGAAAAGTTAAATCAGCTGTCCTGAGCCATTTCTTCAAAGAACATCTTTGAAACTATGTTTACTTTCACAAAATCCACTTTTGGCCTCTTCCCAGCCTGAAAACATCGTTTGAGTGCATAAAAAGGCTGAGAATGTACCTTAAACCAGTATAGGTGTGTAAACAGCAGGTTCTAATGAAAACATCACGAAACATTGAAATCAGCTGTCCTGAGCCATTTCTTTGAAGAACATCTTTGAAACTATGTTTACTTTCACAAAATCCACTTTTGGCCTCTTCCCAGCCTGAAAACATCGTTTGAGTGCATAAAAAGGCTGAGAATGTACCTTAAACCAGTATAGGTGTGTAAACAGCAGGTTCTAATGAAAACATGATGAAACAGTGAAATCAGCTGTCCTGAGCCATTTCTTTGAAGAACATCTTTGAAACTATGTTTACTTTCACAAAATCCACTTTTGGCCTCTTCCCAGCCTGAAAACATCGTTTGTGAGCATAAAAAGGCTGAGAATGTACCTTAAACCAGTATAGGTGTGTAAACAGCAGGTTCTAATGAAAACATAATGAAAGTTAAATCAGCTGTCCTGAGCCATTTCTTCAAAGAACATCTTTGAAACTATGTTTACTTTCACAAAATCCACTTTTGGCCTCTTCCCAGCCTGGAAACATCGTTTGAGTGCATAGAAAGGCTGAGAATGTACCTTAAACCAGTATAGGTGTGTAAACAGCAGGTTCTAATGAAAACATCACGAAACAGTGAAATCAGCTGTCCTGAGCCATTTCTTTGAAGAACATCTTTGAAACTATGTTTACTTTCACAAAATCCACTTTTGGCCTCTTCACAGCCTGAAAACGTCGTTTGAGAGCATAAAAAGGCTGAGAATGTACCTTAAACCAGTATAGGTTTAAGGTACATACAGCAGGTTCTAATGAAAACATCACGAAACAGTGAAATCAGGTGTCCTGAGCCATTTCTTTGAAGAACATCTTTGAAACTATGTTTACTTTCACAAAATCCACTTTTGGCCTCTTCAAAGCCTGAAAACATCGTTTTGAGTGCATAAAAAGGCTGAGAATGTACCTTAAACCAGTATAGGTGTGTAAACAGCAGGTTCTAATGAAAACATGATGAAACAGTGAAATCAGCTGTCCTGAGCCATCTCTTTGAAGAACATCTTTGAAACTGTTTACTTTCACAAAATCCACTTTTGGCCTCTTCCCAGCCTGAAAACATCGTTTGTGAGCATAAAAAGGCTGAGAATGTACCTTAAACCAGTATAGGTGTGTAAACAGCAGGTTCTAATGAAAACATAATGAAAGTTAAATCAGCTGTCCTGAGCCATTTCTTCAAAGAACATCTTTGAAACAATGTTTACTTTCTTAAAATCCACTTTTGGCCTCTTCCCAGCCTGAAAAACGTCGTTTGAGAGCATAAAAAGGCTGAGAATGTACCTTAAACCAGTATAGGTGTGTAAACAGCAGGTTCTAATGAAAACATCACGAAACAGTGAAATCAGCTGTCCTGAGCCATCTCTTTGAAGAACATCTTTGAAACTATGTTTACTTTCACAAAATCCACTTTTGGCCTCTTCCCAGCCTGAAAACATCGTTTGTGAGCATAAAAAGGCTGAGAATGTACCTTAAACCAGTATAGGCGTGTAAACAGCAGGTTCTAATGAAAACATAATGAAAGTTAAATCAGCTGTCCTGAGCCATTTCTTCAAAGAACATCTTTGAAACTATGTTTACTTTCACAAAATCCACTTTTGGCCTCTTCCCAGCCTGAAAAACGTCGTTTGAGAGCATAAAAAGGCTGAGAATGTACCTTAAACCAGTATAGGTGTGTGTAAACAGCAGGTTCTAATGAAAACATCACGAAACAGTGAAATCAGCTGTCCTGAGCCATTTCTTTGAAGAACATCTTTGAAACTATGTTTACTTTCACAAAATCCACTTTTGGCCTCTTCCCATTCTGAAAACGTCTTTTGAGAGCATGAAAAGGCTTAGAATGTACCTTAAACCAGTATAGGTGCGTAAACAGCAGGTTCTAATGAAAACATCACGAAAAAGTGAAATCAGCTGTCCTGAGCAATTTCTTCGAAGAACATCTTTGAAACTATGTTTACTTTCACAAAATCCAATTTTGGCCTCTTCCCAGCCTGAAAACGTCTTTTGAGAGCATAAAAAGGCTGAGAATGTACCTTAAACCAGTATAGGTGTGTAAACAGCAGGTTCTAATGAAAACATCACGAAACAGTGAAATCAGCTGTCCTGAGCCATTTCTTTGAAGAACATCTTTGAAACTATGTTTACTTTCACAAAATCCACTTTTGGCCTCTTCACAGCCTGAAAACGTCGTTTGAGAGCATAAAAAGGCTGAGAATGTACCTTAAACCAGTATAGGTTTAAGGTACATACAGCAGGTTCTAATGAAAACATCACGAAACAGTGAAATCAGCTGTCCTGAGCCATTTCTTTGAAGAACATCTTTGAAATTATGTTTACTTTCACAAAATCCACTTTTGGCCTCTTCCCAGCCTGAAAACATCGTTTTGAGTGCATAAAAAGGCTGAGAATGTACCTTAAACCAGTATAGGTGTGTAAACAGCAGGTTCTAATGAAAACATGATGAAACAGTGAAATCAGCTGTCCTGAGCCATCTCTTTGAAGAACATCTTTGAAACTATGTTTACTTTCACAAAGTCCACTTTTGGCCTCTTCCCAGCCTGAAAAACGTCGTTTGAGAGCATAAAAAGGCTGAGAATGTACCTTAAACCAGTATAGGTGTGTAAACAGCAGGTTCTAATGAAAACATCACGAAACAGTGAAATCAGCTGTCCTGAGCCATTTCTTTGAAGAACATCTTTGAAACTATGTTTACTTTCACAAAATCCACTTTTGGCCTCTTCCCAGCCTGAAAACGTCTTTTGAGAGCATGAAAAGGCTTAGAATGTACCTTAAACCAGTATAGGTGTGTAAACAGCAGGTTCTAATGAAAACATCACGAAACAGTGAAATCAGCTGTCCTGAGCAATTTCTTCGAAGAACATCTTTGAAACTATGTTTACTTTCACAAAATCCACTTTTGGCCTCTTCCCAGCCTGAAAACATCGTTTGTGAGCATAAAAAGGCTGAGAATGTACCTTAAACCAGTATAGGTGTGTAAACAGCAGGTTCTAATGAAAACATAATGAAAGTTAAATCAGCTATCCTGAGCCATTTCTTCAAAAGAACATCTTTGAAACTATGTTTACTTTCAGAAAATCCACTTTTGGCCTCTTCCCAGCCTGAAAACGTCTTTTGAGAGCATAAAAAGGCCGAGAATGTACCTTAAACCAGTATAGGTGTGTAAACAGCAGGTTCTAATGAAAACATCACGAAACAGTGAAATCAGCTGTCCTGAGCCATTTCTTTGAAGAACATCTTTGAAACTATGTTTACTTTCACAAAATCCACTTTTGGACTCTTCTCAGCCTGAAAACGTCGTTTGAGAGCATAAAAAGGCTGAGAATGAACCTTAAACCAGTATAGGTGTGTAAACAGCAGGTTCTAATGAAAACATCACGAAACAGTGAAATCAGCTGTCCTGAGCCATTTCTTCGAAGAACATCTTTGAAACTATGTTTACTTTCACAAAATCCACTTTTGGCCTCTTCCCAGCCTGAAAACGTCTTTTGAGAGCATAAAAAGGCAGAGAATGTACCTTAAACCAGTATAGGTGTGTATACAGCAGGTTCTAATGAAAACATCACGAAACAGTGAAATCAGCTGTCCTGAGCCATCTCTTTGAAGAACATCTTTGAAACTATGTTTACTTTCACAAAATCCACTTTTGGCCTCTTCCCAGCCTGAAAACGTCTTTTGAGAGCATAAAAAGGCCGAGAATGTACCTTAAACCAGTATAGGTGTGTATACAGCAGGTTCTAATGAAAACATCACGAAACAGTGAAATCAGCTGTCCTGAGCCATTTCTTTGAAGAACATCTTTGAAACTATGTTTACTTTCACAAAATCCACTTTTGGCCTCTTCACAGCCTGAAAACGTCTTTTCAGAGCATAAAAAGGCCGAGAATGTACCTTAAACCAGTATAGGTGTGTAGACAGCAGGTTATAATGAAAACATCACGAAACAGTGAAATCAGCTGTCCTGAGCTATTTCTTTGAAGAACATCTTTGAAACTATGTTTACTTTCACAAAATCCACTTTTGGCCTCTTCCCAGCCTGAAAACGTCTTTTGAGAGCATAAAAAGGCTGAGAATGTACCTTAAACCAGTATAGGTGTGTAAACAGCAGGTTCTAATGAAAACATCACGAAACAGTGAAATCAGCTGTCCTGAGCCATTTCTTTGAAGAACATCTTTGAAAGTATGTTTACTTTCAGAAAATCCACTTTTGGCCTCTTCCCAGCCTGAAAACGTCTTTTGAGAGCATAAAAAGGCCGAGAATGTACCTTAAACCAGTATAGGTGTGTATACAGCAGGTTCTAATGAAAACTTCACGAAACAGTGAAATCAGCTGTCCTGAGCTATTTCTTTGAAGAACATCTTTGAAACTATGTTTACTTTCACAAAATCCACTTTTGGGCTCTTTCCAGCCTGAAAACGTCATTTGAGAGCATAAGAAGGCTGAGAATGTACCTTAAACCAGTATATAGGTGTGTAAACAGCAGGTTCTAACGAAAACATCATGAAACTGTGAAATCAACTGTCCTGAGCCACTTTTTTGAAGAAAATCTTTTTATTTCTTTGAAGAAAATCTTGAAGAAAATCTTTGAAACTATGTTTACTTTCACAAAATCCACTTTTGGCCTCCTCTCAGCTTGAAACGTCTTTTAAGAGCATAAAAAGTGAAAATGCATCTCTAAGGCAGTAAAGTGCTGAAAGCAGCAGGTTCTAATGAAAACATCATGAAACAGTGAAATCAACTGTCCTGAGACACTTTTTTGAAGAAAATCTTTGAAACTATGTTTACTTTCACAAAATCAACTTTTGGCCTCCTCTCAGCCTGAAACGTCTTTTAAGAGCATACAAAGTGAAAATTATTCTCTAAGGCAGTAAAGTGCTGAAAGCAGCAGGTTCTAACGAAAACATCATAAAACTGTGTAATCAACTGTCCTTAGTCACTTTTTTGAAGAAAATCTTTGAAACTATGTTTACTTTCACAAAATCCACTTTTGGCCTCCTCTCAGCCTGAAACGTCTTTTAAGAGCATAAAAAGTGAAAATGCATCTCTAAGGCAGTAAAGTGCTGAAAGCAGCAGGTTCTAATGAAAACATCATGAAACTGTGAAATCAACTGTCCTGAGCCACTTTTTTGAAGAAAATCTTTGAAACTATGTTTACTTTCACAAAATCCACTTTTGGCCTCCTCTCAGCCTGAAACGTCTTTTAAGAGCATAAAAAGTGAAAATGCATCTCTAAGGCAGTAAAGTGCTGAAAGCAGCAGGTTCTAATGAAAACATCATGAAACAGTGAAATCAACTGTCCTGAGACACTTTTTTGAAGAAAATCTTTGAAACTATGTTTACTTTCACAAAATCAACTTTTGGCCTCCTCTCAGCCTGAAACGTCTTTTAAGAGCATACAAAGTGAAAATTATTCTCTAAGGCAGTAAAGTGCTGAAAGCAGCAGGTTCTAACGAAAACATCATAAAACTGTGTAATCAACTGTCCTGAGCCACTTTTTTGAAGAAAATCTTTGAAACTATGTTTACTTTCACAAAATCCACTTTTGGCCTCCTCTCAGCTTGAAACGTCTTTTAAGAGCATAAAAAGTGAAAATGCATCTCTAAGGCAGTAAAGTGCTGAAAGCAGCAGGTTCTAATGAAAACATCATGAAACAGTGAAATCAACTGTCCTGAGACACTTTTTTGAAGAAAATCTTTGAAACTATGTTTACTTTCACAAAATCAACTTTTGGCCTCCTCTCAGCCTGAAACGTCTTTTAAGAGCATACAAAGTGAAAATTATTCTCTAAGGCAGTAAAGTGCTGAAAGCAGCAGGTTCTAACGAAAACATCATAAAACTGTGTAATCAACTGTCCTTAGTCACTTTTTTGAAGAAAATCTTTGAAACTATGTTTACTTTCACAAAATCCACTTTTGGCCTCCTCTCAGCCTGAAACGTCTTTTAAGAGCATAAAAAGTGAAAATGCATCTCTAAGGCAGTAAAGTGCTGAAAGCAGCAGGTTCTAATGAAAACATCATGAAACTGTGAAATCAACTGTCCTGAGCCACTTTTTTGAAGAAAATCTTTGAAACTATGTTTACTTTCACAAAATCCACTTTTGGCCTCCTCTCAGCCTGAAACGTCTTTTAAGAGCATAAAAAGTGAAAATGCATCTCTAAGGCAGTAAAGTGCTGAAAGCAGCAGGTTCTAATGAAAACATCATGAAACTGTGAAATCAACTGTCCTGAGCCACTTTTTTGAAGAAAATCTTTGAAACTATGTTTACTTTCACAAAATCCACTTTTGGCCTCCTCTCAGCCTGAAACGTCTTTTAAGAGCATAAAAAGTGAAAATGCATCTCTCATCCTGAGTCACTTTTTTGAAGAAAATCTTTGAAACTATGTTTACTTTCAAAATCCACGTTTGGCCTCCTTCAGCCTGAAACGTCTTTTAAGAGCATAAAAAGTGAAAATGCATCTCTAAGGCAGTAAAGTGCTGAAAGCAGCAGATATTCATGAAAATTACATGAAACTGTGAAGTCAACTGTCCTGAGTCACTTTTTTGAAGAAAATCTTTGAAACTATGTTTACTTTCACAAAATCCACTTTTAGCCTCCTCTCAGCCTGAAACGTCTTTTAAGAGCATAAAAAGTGAAAATGCATCTCTAAGGCAGTAAAGTGCTGAAAGCAGCAGATATTCATGAAAACATCATGAAACTGTGAAATCAACTGTCCTGAGTCACTTTTTTGAAGAAAATCTTTGAAACTATGTTTACTTTCACAAAATCCACTTTTGGCCTCCTCTCAGCCTGAAACGTCTTTTAAGAGCATAAAAAGTGAAAATGCATCTCTAAGGCAGTAAAGTGCTGAAAGCAGCAGATATTCATGAAAAGAGCATAAAAAGTGAAAATGCATCTCTAAGGCAGTAAAGTGCTGAAAGCAGCAGATATTCATGAAAACATCATGAAACTGTGAAATCAACTGTCCTGAGTCACTTTTTTGAAGAAAAGCTTTGAAACTATGTTTACTTTCAAAATCCACGTTTGGCCTCCTTCAGCCTGAAACGTCTTTTAAGAGCATAAAAAGTGAAAATGCATCTCTAAGGCAGTAAAGTGCTGAAAGCAGCAGGTTCTAATGAAAACATCATGAAACTGTGAAATCAACTGTCCTGAGTCACTTTTTTGAAGAAAATCTTTGAAACTATGTTTACTTTCACAAAATCCACTTTTGGCCTCCTCTCAGCCTGAAACGTCTTTTAAGAGCATAAAAAGTGAAAATGCATCTCTCATCCTGAGTCACTTTTTTGAAGAAAATCTTTGAAACTATGTTTACTTTCACAAAATCCACTTTTAGCCTCCTCTCAGCCTGAAACGTCTTTTAAGAGCATAAAAAGTGAAAATGCATCTCTAAGGCAGTAAAGTGCTGAAAGCAGCAGATATTCATGAAAACATCATGAAACTGTGAAATCAACTGTCCTGAGTCACTTTTTTGAAGAAAATCTTTGAAACTATGTTTACTTTCACAAAATCCACTTTTGGCCTCCTCTCAGCCTGAAACGTCTTTTAAGAGCATAAAAAGTGAAAATGCATCTCTAAGGCAGTAAAGTGCTGAAAGCAGCAGATATTCATGAAAAGAGCATAAAAAGTGAAAATGCATCTCTAAGGCAGTAAAGTGCTGAAAGCAGCAGATATTCATGAAAACATCATGAAACTGTGAAATCAACTGTCCTGAGTCACTTTTTTGAAGAAAAGCTTTGAAACTATGTTTACTTTCAAAATCCACGTTTGGCCTCCTTCAGCCTGAAACGTCTTTTAAGAGCATAAAAAGTGAAAATGCATCTCTAAGGCAGTAAAGTGCTGAAAGCAGCAGGTTCTAATGAAAACATCATGAAACTGTGAAATCAACTGTCCTGAGTCACTTTTTTGAAGAAAATCTTTGAAACTATGTTTACTTTCAAAAATCCACTTTTAGCATCCTCTCAGCCTGAAACGTCTTTTAAGAGCATAAAAAGTGAAAATGCATCTCTAAGGCAGTTATGTGCTGAAAGCAGCAGATATTCATGAAAACATCATGAAACTGTGAAATCAACTGTCCTGAGTAACTTTTTTGAAGAAAATCTTTGAAACTATGTTTACTTTCAAAATCCACGTTTGGCCTCCTTCAGCCTGAAACGTCTTTTAAGAGCATAAAAAGTGAAAATGCATCTCTAAGGCAGTAAAGTGCTGAAAGCAGCAGATATTCATGAAAATTACATGAAACTGTGAAGTCATCTGTCCTGAGTCACTTTTTTGAAGAAAATCTTTGAAACTATGTTTACTTTCACAAAATCCACTTTTGGCCTCTTCCCAGCCTGAAAACGTCTTTTGAGAGCATAAAAAGGCCGAGAATGTACCTTAAACCAGTATAGGTGTGTATACAGCAGGTTCTAATGTAAACATCACGAAACAGTGAAATCAGCTGTCCTGAGCTATTTCTTTGAAGAACATCTTTGAAACTATGTTTACTTTCACAAAATCCACTTTTGCCCTCTTCCCAGCCTGAAAACGTCTTTTGAGAGCATAAAAAGGCTGAGAATGTACCTTAAACCAGTATAGGTGTGTAAACAGCAGGTTCTAATGAAAACATCACGAAACAGTGAAATCAGCTGTCCTGAGCCATTTCTTTGAAGAACATCTTTGAAACTATGTTTACTTTCAGAAAATCCACTTTTGGCCTCTTCCCAGCCTGAAAACGTCTTTTGAGAGCATAAAAAGGCCGAGAATGTACCTTAAACCGGTATAGGTGTGTAAACAGCAGGTTCTAATGAAAACATCACGAAACAGTGAAATCAGCTGTCCTGAGCCATTTCTTTGAAGAACATCTTTGAAACTATGTTTACTTTCACAAAATCCACTTTTGGACTCTTCTCAGCCTGAAAACGTCTTTTGAGAGCATAAAAAGGCTGAGAATGAACCTTAAACCAGTATAGGTGTGTAAACAGCAGGTTCTAATGAAAACATCACGAAACAGTGAAATCAGCTGTCCTGAGCCATTTCTTCAAAAGAACATCTTTGAAACTATGTTTACTTTCACAAAATCCACTTTTGGCCTCTTCCCAGCCTGAAAACGTCTTTTGAGAGCATAAAAAGGCCGAGAATGTACCTTAAACCAGTATAGGTGTGTATACAGCAGGTTCTAATGAAAACATCACGAAACAGTGAAATCAGCTGTCCTGAGCCATCTCTTTGAAGAACATCTTTGAAACTATGTTTACTTTCACAAAATCCACTTTTGGCCTCTTCCCAGCCTGAAAACATCGTTTGTGAGCATAAAAAGGCTGAGAATGTACCTTAAACCAGTATAGGTGTGTAAACAGCAGGTTCTAATGAAAACATCACGAAACAGTGAAATCAGCTGTCCTGAGCCATTTCTTCAAAGAACATCTTTGAAACTATGTTTACTTTCACAAAATCCACTTTTGGCCTCTTCCCAGCCTGAAAACGTCTTTTGAGAGCATGAAAAGGCTTAGAATGTACCTTAAACCAGTATAGGTGTGTAAACAGCAGGTTCTAATGAAAACATCACGAAACAGTGAAATCAGCTGTCCTGAGCTATTTCTTTGAAGAACATCTTTGAAACTATGTTTACTTTCACAAAATCCACTTTTGCCCTCTTCCCAGCCTGAAAACGTCTTTTGAGAGCATAAAAAGGCTGAGAATGTACCTTAAACCAGTATAGGTGTGTAAACAGCAGGTTCTAATGAAAACATCACGAAACAGTGAAATCAGCTGTCCTGAGCCATTTCTTTGAAGAACATCTTTGAAACTATGTTTACTTTCAGAAAATCCACTTTTGGCCTCTTCCCAGCCTGAAAACGTCTTTTGAGAGCATAAAAAGGCCGAGAATGTACCTTAAACCAGTATAGGTGTGTAAACAGCAGGTTCTAATGAAAACATCACGAAACAGTGAAATCAGCTGTCCTGAGCCATTTCTTTGAAGAACATCTTTGAAACTATGTTTACTTTCACAAAATCCACTTTTGGCCTCTTCCCAGCCTGAAAACGTCTTTTGAGAGCATGAAAAGGCTTAGAATGTACCTTAAACCAGTATAGGTGTGTAAACAGCAGGTTCTAATGAAAACATCACGAAACAGTGAAATCAGCTGTCCTGAGCCATTTCTTTGAAGAACATCTTTGAAACTATGTTTACTTTCACAAAATCCACTTTTGGACTCTTCTCAGCCTGAAAACGTCGTTTGAGAGCATAAAAAGGCTGAGAATGAACCTTAAACCAGTATAGGTGTGTAAACAGCAGGTTCTAATGAAAACATCACGAAACAGTGAAATCAGCTGTCCTGAGCCATTTCTTCGAAGAACATCTTTGAAACTATGTTTACTTTCACAAAATCCACTTTTGGCCTCTTCCCAGCCTGAAAACGTCTTTTGAGAGCATAAAAAGGCCGAGAATGTACCTTAAACCAGTATAGGTGTGTATACAGCAGGTTCTAATGAAAACATCACGAAACAGTGAAATCAGCTGTCCTGAGCCATCTCTTTGAAGAACATCTTTGAAACTATGTTTACTTTCACAAAATCCACTTTTGGCCTCTTCCCAGCCTGAAAACATCGTTTGTGAGCATAAAAAGGCTGAGAATGTACCTTAAACCAGTATAGGTGTGTAAACAGCAGGTTCTAATGAAAACATAATGAAAGTTAAATCAGCTGTCCTGAGCCATTTCTTCAAAGAACATCTTTGAAACTATGTTTACTTTCACAAAATCCACTTTTGGCCTCTTCCCAGCCTGAAAAACGTCGTTTGAGAGCATAAAAAGGCTGAGAATGTACCTTAAACCAGTATAGGTGTGTAAACAGCAGGTTCTAATGAAAACATCACGAAACAGTGAAATCAGCTGTCCTGAGCCATTTCTTTGAAGAACATCTTTGAAACTATGTTTACTTTCACAAAATCCACTTTTGGCCTCTTCCCAGCCTGAAAACGTCTTTTGAGAGCATGAAAAGGCTTAGAATGTACCTTAAACCAGTATAGGTGTGTAAACAGCAGGTTCTAATGAAAACATCACGAAACAGTGAAATCAGCTGTCCTGAGCAATTTCTTCGAAGAACATCTTTGAAACTATGTTTACTTTCACAAGATCCAATTTTGGCCTCTTCCCAGCCTGAAAACGTCTTTTGAGAGCATAAAAAGGCTGAGAATGTACCTTAAACCAGTATAGGTGTGTAAACAGCAGGTTCTAATGAAAACATCACGAAACAGTGAAATCAGCTGTCCTGAGCCATTTCTTCGAAGAACATCTTTGAAACTATGTTTACTTTCACAAAATCCACTTTTGGCCTCTTCCCAGCCTGAAAACGTCTTTTGAGAGCATAAAAAGGCCGAGAATGTACCTTAAACCAGTATAGGTGTGTATACAGCAGGTTCTAATGTAAACATCACGAAACAGTGAAATCAGCTGTCCTGAGCTATTTCTTTGAAGAACATCTTTGAAACTATGTTTACTTTCACAAAATCCACTTTTGCCCTCTTCCCAGCCTGAAAACGTCTTTTGAGAGCATAAAAAGGCTGAGAATGTACCTTAAACCAGTATAGGTGTGTAAACAGCAGGTTCTAATGAAAACATCACGAAACAGTGAAATCAGCTGTCCTGAGCCATTTCTTTGAAGAACATCTTTGAAACTATGTTTACTTTCAGAAAATCCACTTTTGGCCTCTTCCCAGCCTGAAAACGTCTTTTGAGAGCATAAAAAGGCCGAGAATGTACCTTAAACCAGTATAGGTGTGTAAACAGCAGGTTCTAATGAAAACATCACGAAACAGTGAAATCAGCTGTCCTGAGCCATTTCTTTGAAGAACATCTTTGAAACTATGTTTACTTTCACAAAATCCACTTTTGGCCTCTTCCCAGCCTGAAAACGTCTTTTGAGAGCATGAAAAGGCTTAGAATGTACCTTAAACCAGTATAGGTGTGTAAACAGCAGGTTCTAATGAAAACATCACGAAACAGTGAAATCAGCTGTCCTGAGCCATTTCTTTGAAGAACATCTTTGAAACTATGTTTACTTTCACAAAATCCACTTTTGGACTCTTCTCAGCCTGAAAACGTCGTTTGAGAGCATAAAAAGGCTGAGAATGAACCTTAAACCAGTATAGGTGTGTAAACAGCAGGTTCTAATGAAAACATCACGAAACAGTGAAATCAGCTGTCCTGAGCCATTTCTTCGAAGAACATCTTTGAAACTATGTTTACTTTCACAAAATCCACTTTTGGCCTCTTCCCAGCCTGAAAACGTCTTTTGAGAGCATAAAAAGGCCGAGAATGTACCTTAAACCAGTATAGGTGTGTATACAGCAGGTTCTAATGAAAACATCACGAAACAGTGAAATCAGCTGTCCTGAGCCATCTCTTTGAAGAACATCTTTGAAACTATGTTTACTTTCACAAAATCCACTTTTGGCCTCTTCCCAGCCTGAAAACATCGTTTGTGAGCATAAAAAGGCTGAGAATGTACCTTAAACCAGTATAGGTGTGTAAACAGCAGGTTCTAATGAAAACATAATGAAAGTTAAATCAGCTGTCCTGAGCCATTTCTTCAAAGAACATCTTTGAAACTATGTTTACTTTCACAAAATCCACTTTTGGCCTCTTCCCAGCCTGAAAAACGTCGTTTGAGAGCATAAAAAGGCTGAGAATGTACCTTAAACCAGTATAGGTGTGTAAACAGCAGGTTCTAATGAAAACATCACGAAACAGTGAAATCAGCTGTCCTGAGCCATTTCTTTGAAGAACATCTTTGAAACTATGTTTACTTTCACAAAATCCACTTTTGGCCTCTTCCCAGCCTGAAAACGTCTTTTGAGAGCATGAAAAGGCTTAGAATGTACCTTAAACCAGTATAGGTGTGTAAACAGCAGGTTCTAATGAAAACATCACGGAACAGTGAAATCAGCTGTCCTGAGCAATTTCTTCGAAGAACATCTTTGAAACTATGTTTACTTTCACAAAATCCAATTTTGGCCTCTTCCCAGCCTGAAAACGTCTTTTGAGAGCATAAAAAGGCTGAGAATGTACCTTAAACCAGTATAGGTGTGTAAACAGCAGGTTCTAATGAAAACATCACGAAACAGTGAAATCAGCTGTCCTGAGCCATTTCTTCGAAGAACATCTTTGAAACTATGTTTACTTTCACAAAATCCACTTTTGGCCTCTTCCCAGCCTGAAAACGTCTTTTGAGAGCATAAAAAGGCCGAGAATGTACCTTAAACCAGTATAGGTGTGTATACAGCAGGTTCTAATGAAAACATCACGAAACAGTGAAATCAGCTGTCCTGAGCCATTTCTTTGAAGAACATCTTTGAAACTATGTTTACTTTTACAAAATCCACTTTTGGCCTCTTCACAGCCTGAAAACGTCTTTTCAGAGCATAAAAAGGCCGAGAATGTACCTTAAACCAGTATAGGTGTGTAGACAGCAGGTTATAATGAAAACATCACGAAACAGTGAAATCAGCTGTCCTGAGCTATTTCTTTGAAGAACATCTTTGAAACTATGTTTACTTTCACAAAATCCACTTTTGGCCTCTTCCCAGCCTGAAAACGTCTTTTGAGAGCATAAAAAGGCTGAGAATGTACCTTAAACCAGTATAGGTGTGTAAACAGCAGGTTCTAATGAAAACTTCACGAAACAGTGAAATCAGCTGTCCTGAGCCATTTCTTTGAAGAACATCTTTGAAAGTATGTTTACTTTCAGAAAATCCACTTTTGGCCTCTTCCCAGCCTGAAAACGTCTTTTGAGAGCATAAAAAGGCCGAGAATGTACCTTAAACCAGTATAGGTGTGTATACAGCAGGTTCTAATGAAAACATCACGAAACAGTGAAATCAGCTGTCCTGAGCTATTTCTTTGAAGAACATCTTTGAAACTATGTTTACTTTCACAAAATCCACTTTTGGGCTCTTTCCAGCCTGAAAACGTCATTTGAGAGCATAAGAAGGCTGAGAATTTACCTTAAACCAGTATATAGGTGTGTAAACAGCAGGTTCTAACGAAAACATCATGAAACTGTGAAATCAACTGTCCTGAGCCACTTTTTTGAAGAAAATCTTTTTATTTCTTTGAAGAAAATCTTGAAGAAAATCTTTGAAACTATGTTTACTTTCACAAAATCCACTTTTGGCCTCCTCTCAGCTTGAAACGTCTTTTAAGAGCATAAAAAGTGAAAATGCATCTCTAAGGCAGTAAAGTGCTGAAAGCAGCAGGTTCTAATGAAAACATCATGAAACAGTGAAATCAACTGTCCTGAGACACTTTTTTGAAGAAAATCTTTGAAACTATGTTTACTTTCACAAAATCAACTTTTGGCCTCCTCTCAGCCTGAAACGTCTTTTAAGAGCATAAAAAGTGAAAATGCATCTCTAAGGCAGTAAATTGCTGAAAGCAGCAGGTTCTAATGAAAACATCATGAAACTGTGAAATCAACTGTCCTGAGCCACTTTTTTGAAGAAAATCTTTGAAACTATGTTTACTTTCACAAAATCCACTTTTGGCCTCCTCTCAGCCTGAAACGTCTTTTAAGAGCATAAAAAGTGAAAATGCATCTCTCATCCTGAGTCACTTTTTTGAAGAAAATCTTTGAAACTATGTTTACTTTCAAAATCCACGTTTGGCCTCCTTCAGCCTGAAACGTCTTTTAAGAGCATAAAAAGTGAAAATGCATCTCTAAGGCAGTAAAGTGCTGAAAGCAGCAGATATTCATGAAAATTACATGAAACTGTGAAGTCAACTGTCCTGAGTCACTTTTTTGAAGAAAATCTTTGAAACTATGTTTACTTTCACAAAATCCACTTTTAGCCTCCTCTCAGCCTGAAACGTCTTTTAAGAGCATAAAAAGTGAAAATGCATCTCTAAGGCAGTAAAGTGCTGAAAGCAGCAGATATTCATGAAAACATCATGAAACTGTGAAATCAACTGTCCTGAGTCACTTTTTTGAAGAAAAGCTTTGAAACTATGTTTACTTTCAAAATCCACGTTTGGCCTCCTTCAGCCTGAAACGTCTTTTAAGAGCATAAAAAGTGAAAATGCATCTCTAAGGCAGTAAAGTGCTGAAAGCAGCAGGTTCTAATGAAAACATCATGAAACTGTGAAATCAACTGTCCTGAGTCACTTTTTTGAAGAAAATCTTTGAAACTATGTTTACTTTCAAAAATCCACTTTTAGCCTCCTCTCAGCCTGAAACGTCTTTTAAGAGCATAAAAAGTGAAAATGCATCTCTAAGGCAGTTATGTGCTGAAAGCAGCAGATATTCATGAAAACATCATGAAACTGTGAAATCAACTGTCCTGAGTCACTTTTTTGAAGAAAATCTTTGAAACTATGTTTACTTTCACAAAATCCACTTTTGGCCTCCTCTCAGCCTGAAACGTCTTTTAAGAGCATAAAAAGTGAAAATGCATCTCTAAGGCAGTAAAGTGCTGAAAGCAGCAGATATTCATGAAAACATCATGAAACTGTGAAATCAACTGTCCTGAGTCACTTTTTTGAAGAAAATCTTTGAAACTATGTTTACTTTCAAAATCCACGTTTGGCCTCCTTCAGCCTGAAACGTCTTTTAAGAGCATAAAAAGTGAAAATGCATCTCTAAGGCAGTAAAGTGCTGAAAGCAGCAGATATTCATGAAAATTACATGAAACTGTGAAATCAACTGTCCTGAGTCACTTTTTTGAAGAACATCTTTGAAACTATGTTTACTTTCAAAATCCACGTTTGGCCTCCTTCAGCCTGAAACGTCTTTTAAGAGCATAAAAAGTGAAAATGCATCTCTAAGGCAGTTATGTGCTGAAAGCAGCAGGTTCCAATTGCAAACATCATGAAACTGTGAAATCAACTGTCCTGAGTCACTTTTTTGAAGAAAATCTTTGAAACTATGTTTACTTTTAAAAATCCACTTTTGGCCTCCTCTCAGCCTGAAACGTCTTTTAAGAGCATAAAAAGTGAAAATGCATCTCTAAGGCAGTAAAGTGCTGAAAGCAGCAGATATTCATGAAAACATCATGAAACTGTGAAATCAACTGTCCTGAGTCACTTTTTTGAAGAACATCTTTGAAACTATGTTTACTTTCAAAATCCACGTTTGGCCTCCTTCAGCCTGAAACGTCTTTTAAGAGCATAAAAAGTGAAAATACATCTCTAAGGCAGTTATGTGCTGAAAGCAGCAGGTTCTAATGAAAACATCATGAAACTGTGAAATCAACTGTCCTGAGTCACTTTTTTGAAGAAAATCTTTGAAACTATGTTTACTTTTAAAAATCCACTTTTAGCCTCCTCTCAGCCTGAAACGTCTTTTAAGAGCATAAAAAGTGAAAATGCATCTCTAAGGCAGTTATGTGCTGAAAGCAGCAGATATTCATGAAAACATCATGAAACTGTGAAATCAACTGTCCTGAGTCACTTTTTTGAAGAAAATCTTTGAAACTATGTTTACTTTCACAAAATCCACTTTTGGCCTCCTCTCAGCCTGAAACGTCTTTTAAGAGCATACAAAGTGAAAATGCATCTCTAAGGCAGTAAAGTGCTGAAAGCAGCAGATATTCATGAAAACATCATGAAACTGTGAAATCAACTGTCCTGAGTCACTTTTTTGAAGAAAATCTTTGAAACTATGTTTACTTTCACAAAATCCACTTTTGGCCTCCTCTCAGCCTGAAACGTCTTTTAAGAGCATAAAAAGTGAAAATGCATCTCTAAGGCAGTAAAGTGCTGAAAGCAGCAGATATTCATGAAAACATCATGAAACTGTGAAATTAACTGTCCTAAGTCACTTTTTTGAAGAAAATCTTTGAAACTATGTTTACTTTCACAAAATCCACTTTTGGCCTCCTCTCAGCCTGAAACGTCTTTTAAGAGCATAAAAAGTGAAAATGCATCTCTAAGGCAGTTATGTGCTGAAAGCAGCAGGTTCTAATGAAAACATCATGAAACTGTGAAATCAACTGTCCTGAGTCACTTTTTTGAAGAAAATCTTTGAAACTATGTTTACTTTCACAAAATCCACTTTTGGCCTCCTCTCAGCCTGAAACGTCTTTTAAGAGCATAAAAAGTGAAAATGCATCTCTAAGGCAGTAAAGTGCTGAAAGCAGCAGATATTCATGAAAACATCATGAAACTGTGAAATCAACTGTCCTGAGTCACTTTTTTGAAGAAAATCTTTGAAACTATGTTTACTTTCACAAAATCCACTTTTGGCCTCCTCTCAGCCTGAAACGTCTTTTAAGAGCATAAAAAGTGAAAATGCATCTCTAAGGCAGTAAAGTGCTGAAAGCAGCAGATATTCATGAAAACATCATGAAACTGTGAAATTAACTGTCCTAAGTCACTTTTTTGAAGAAAATCTTTGAAACTATGTTTACTTTCACAAAATCCACTTTTGGACTCCTCTCAGCCTGAAACGTCTTTTAAGAGCATAAAAAGTGAAAATGCATCTCTAAGGCAGTTATGTGCTGAAAGCAGCAGGTTCTAATGAAAACATCATGAAACTGTGAAATCAACTGTCCTGAGTCACTTTTTTGAAGAAAACCTTTGAAACTATGTTTACTTTTAAAAATCCACTTTTAGCCTCCTCTCAGCCTGAAACGTCTTTTAAGAGCATAAAAAGTGAAAATGCATCTCTAAGGCAGTTATGTGCTGAAAGCAGCAGATATTCATGAAAACATCATGAAACTGTGAAATCAACTGTCCTGAGTCACTTTTTTGAAGAAAATCTTTGAAACTATGTTTACTTTCACAAAATCCACTTTTGGCCTCCTCTCAGCCTGAAACGTCTTTTAAGAGCATAAAAAGTGAAAATGCATCTCTAAGGCAGTAAAGTGCTGAAAGCAGCAGATATTCATGAAAACATCATGAAACTGTGAAATCAACTGTCCTGAGTCACTTTTTTGAAGAAAATCTTTGAAACTATGTTTACTTTCACAAAATCCACTTTTGGCCTCCTCTCAGCCTGAAACGTCTTTTAAGAGCATAAAAAGTGAAAATGCATCTCTAAGGCAGTAAAGTGCTGAAAGCAGCAGATATTCATGAAAACATCATGAAACTATGAAATTAACTGTCCTAAGTCACTTTTTTGAAGAAAATCTTTGAAACTATGTTTACTTTCACAAAATCCACTTTTGGCCTCCTCTCAGCCTGAAACGTCTTTTAAGAGCATAAAAAGTGAAAATGCATCTCTAAGGCAGTTATGTGCTGAAAGCAGCAGGTTCTAATGAAAACATCATGAAACTGTGAAATCAACTGTCCTGAGTCACTTTTTTGAAGAAAATCTTTGAAACTATGTTTACTTTCACAAAATCCACTTTTGGCCTCCTCTCAGCCTGAAACGTCTTTTAAGAGCATAAAAAGTGAAAATGCATCTCTAAGGCAGTAAAGTGCTGAAAGCAGCAGATATTCATGAAAATTACATGAAACTGTGAAATCAACTGTCCTGAGTCACTTTTTTGAAGAAAATCTTTGAAACTAT
>JAVDOI010000009.1:17020842-17030842 GCA_032191485.1 Leptoclinus maculatus
ACTTTTTCCCCTCCCCCCCACCACACACACACCCCATTTTTAAATAAAAGCCCCACAGAATGAATTCTAACTGAAATGCTTGTGATGAAACCTGTCATTTATCTAACATTACGATTCTGTCTCCTCTCCCTTTCTCCAGCCCCCCACACACACACACCATTTCAAAATAAAAGCCCCAAAGAGTGAATTCTAACTGAAATGCTTGTGATGAAGCCTGCCAATTAATAACCTCTGTTTATGTGTGTCAAACATTATGATTATGTCTCCTCTCCCCCCCACCCAGTCCCACCCTTTCAAAATAAAAGCCCCACACAGTGAAATCTAACATGACCTGGAGATATTCAGCCAAAGGCATTGTTAGACCTCCTGTCTGTCTGTCTGTCTGTCTGTCGACAGTCAGCACTGAAACAGGTTCCGGCCAGTTGATGGCTGCCAAATCTGGGCCCAATCTGGCATTATAGAAATGGGCCTTAAAACTGGCTAATTGATAAAATATTGTAATGTAGCCAAACAATCATCATATTGTAGGAACGCAGGGATTAACTGAGTCGACAAGTGTCTCTTTTTGGCTGCTCACCTCTGTTGTCGTTTATTTCAACTCTCACAAACATTTCAACCCAAACACTGCCATCACCTCCTTTAAACCCAACATGACGTCACGTTCCCATGGCTATGCCACTCCCCTAGTCCTGCTGAATTATGTCCTCAAGTGCATACGCCCCCCCAGAATTCACCAAGTTAGGACGCAACTGTCGACTGAAAAAAGCAAGTGGCTGGCTCAATCGACCAGGAGCAGGAGCCAGGGGCGGCCATCGGAGGAAGCTTCCGGGCCTTGTAGCCGTGTGCTGGAAGGGTAGGAGGATGCCCCCGCCGTGGGGGTTCGGCCACCCTGGACCAACAGGTCCAGATGTGCTGGTTTCAGGCGATCCACCGACACATGCTTCCAGTTTCCAGTTTCTCAATGGAGAAAATGTTCAAATCCTTTTAAACTTTCAAATCTTTCAACTTCCTCATACTTTTAGCTCTAGACACCATTTTAACTTTCAAATGTTGAGAAAACCCTGATCTATTACTGAATGATTCAGCTTTTTGATATCTTTTATACTTTTTGAACTGTCCCATTTTTACTTTTATGATTTTTCAGTCCTTTTCTGACTTTATAATGGGTGTGTATTGCGCTGCTTAGAGTGCGTGATGTCAGTGCTAGAGTGAAGAGGAGCTTGAAATTCTTATGAAAAAAAGATTTGTCTTTTGCCACCGACTCCACAATTTTCACTCTTCATGCATAATTTCTGGATGTAAAAGTAGCTAATCTTGTCCTTGTCGTAAAAAACTGACTGTGGAATCCCACAGACTTACACATTTGGCACAGTAGCCTTTAATTGAGAGGAAAACCAAGTTTCTGCTCCATAGAGACCAATGTCTTGCTTCAAGAACATTTTCCACAGAACACGGTACCCCATTTCTAAATCGCCATTGAAGACACATTTCTTACACTACAGACACAATTTTCACAGGATCTGTTTTTCAAATCATCCTTCCTCTCAATTTCCAATATTGGAGCAATAGGAGCTACGGTTATGGGAATTTTGAGGATTTGTTTGAGAGTTGTTTCACAGTTTTATCTCCATTAAAAGACTGCAGGCACACAGGTGTTTGTAATTAGTGATGTTTATAAACACAGACTCAGACACACACGCACATACACTTCTCTCCCTCTCGCTCTCTCTGTGTGTCTTTCTCTGTGTGTATCTCTCTCTCATACAGTCATTCAAGGTCTTAGAGGAATTTTTCCCCTCCACCCCTCCCCCCACCACACACACACACACACACCATTTTAAAATAAAAGCCCGACAGAATGAATTCTAACTGAAATGCTAACTTCTACTACTACTGCTACTACAAATACCACTACTGCTACAACTAGTATTTATTCTAATGCTACTAATACTTCTACTCCTAATAATACTTCTAATACAACTACAACTTCTACTACTACTACTACAAATATCACTACTGCTGACAGTTTTTTAAGCTTCAGAAACCGGTCAAATATCAAAAAGTTCAGCTTTCAGGAGAGGGGATATGACTTTCCATATCTTTAATCTTTAAACTTTGAATTATTAAGCTTTTAGCAATTTTTATTTAATGGGATGTTTGTGGAGAAAATCTTCAAATCCTATTAAACTTGAACTTTCAAAGCCTTCTTCCTCATACTTTCAGCGACAGACACCAGTTTAAATGCTTTCGGGCTTCAACATTCTCTCTCTCTGTCTTTCTCTCTCTTTCTGTCTGTCTGTCTGTCTCTCTCTGTCTGTCTCTCTCTGTGTGTGTGTATCTCTCTCTGTGTGTCTCTCTCTCTGTGTGTTTCTCTCTCTCATACAGTCATTCAGGTCTTAGAGGACTTTTTCCCCTCCCCCCCACCACACACACACCCCATTTTAAAATAAAAGCCCCACAGAATGAATTCTAACTGAAATGCTTGTGATGAAACCTGTCATTTATCTAACATTATGATTCTGTCTCCTCTCCCTTTCTCCAGCCCCCCACACACACACACCATTTCAAAATAAAAGCCCCAAAGAGTGAATTCTAACTGAAATGCTTGTGATGAAGCCTGCCAATTAATAACCTCTGTTTATGTGTGTCAAACATTATGATTATGTCTCCTCTCCCCCCCACCCAGTCCCACCCTTTCAAAATAAAAGACCCACACAGTGAAATCTAACATGACCTGGAGATATTCAGCCAAAGGCATTGTTAGACCTCCTGTCTGTCTGTCTGTCTGTCTGTCTGTCGACAGTCAGCACTGAAACAGGTTCTGGCCAGTTGATGGCTGCCAAATCTGGGCCCAATCTGGCATTATAGAAATGGGCCTTAACTGGCTAATTGATCAAATATTGTAATGTAGCCAAACAATCATCATATTGTAGGAGCGCAGGGATTAACTGAGTCGACAAGTGTCTCTTTTTGGCTGCTCACCTCTGTTGTCGTTTATTTCAACTCTCACAAACATTTCAACCCGAACACTGCCATCACCTCCTTTAAACCCAACATGACGTCACGTTCCCATGGCTATGCCACTCCCCTAGTCCTGCTGAATTATGTCCTCAAGTGCATCGCCCCCCCAGAATTCACCAAGTTAGGACGCAACTGTCGACTGAAAAAAGCAAGTGGCTGGCTCAATCGACCAGGAGCAGGAGCCAGGGGCGGCCATCGGAGGAAGCTTCCGGGCCTTGTAGCGGTGTGCTGGAAGGGTAGGAGGATGCCCCCGCCGTGGGGGTTCGGCCACCCTGGACCAACAGGTCCAGATGTGCTGGTTTCAGGCGATCCACCGACACATGCTTCCAGTTTCCAGTTTCTCAATGGAGAAAATGTTCAAATCCTTTTAAACTTTCAAATCTTTCAACTTCCTCATACTTTTAGCTCTAGACACCATTTTAACTTTCAAATGTTGAGAAAACCCTGATCTATTACTGAATGATTCAGCTTTTTGATATCTTTTATACTTTTTGAACTGTCCCATTTTTACTTTTATGATTTTTTCAGTCCTTTTCTGACTTTATAATGGGTGTGTATTGCGCTGCTTAGAGTGCGTGATGTCAGTGCTAGAGTGAAGAGGAGCTTGAAATTCTTATGAAAAAAAGATTTGTCTTTTGCCACCGACTCCACAATTTTCACTCTTCATGCATAATTTCTGGATGTAAAAGTAGCTAATCTTGTCCTTGTCGTAAAAAACTGACTGTGGAATCCCACAGACTTACACATTTGGCACAGTAGCCTTTAATTGAGAGGAAAACCAAGTTTCTGCTCCATAGAGACCAATGTCTTGCTTCAAGAACATTTTCCACAGAACACGGTACCCCATTTCTAAATCGCCATTGAAGACACATTTCTTACACTACAGACACAATTTTCACAGGATCTGTTTTTCAAATCATCCTTCCTCTCAATTTCCAATATTGGAGCAATAGGAGCTACGGTTATGGGAATTTTGAGGATTTGTTTGAGAGTTGTTTCACAGTTTTATCTCCATTAAAAGACTGCAGGCACACAGGTGTTTGTAATTAGTGATGTTTATAAACACAGACTCAGACACACACGCACATACACTTCTCTCCCTCTCGCTCTCTCTGTGTGTCTTTCTCTGTGTGTATCTCTCTCTCATACAGTCATTCAAGGTCTTAGAGGAATTTTTCCCCTCCACCCCTCCCCCCACCACACACACACACACACCATTTTAAAATAAAAGCCCCACAGAATGAATTCTAACTGAAATGCTAACTTCTACTACTACTGCTACTACAAATACCACTACTGCTACAACTAGTATTTATTCTAATGCTACTAATACTTCTACTCCTAATAATACTTCTAATACAACTACAACTTCTACTACTACTACTACAAATATCACTACTGCTGACAGTTTTTTAAGCTTCAGAAACCGGTCAAATATCAAAAAGTTCAGCTTTCAGGAGAGGGGATATGACTTTCCATATCTTTAATCTTTAAACTTTGAATTATTAAGCTTTTAGCAATTTTTATTTAATGGGATGTTTGTGGAGAAAATCTTCAAATCCTATTAAACTTGAACTTTCAAAGCCTTCTTCCTCATACTTTCAGCGACAGACACCAGTTTAAATGCTTTCGGGCTTCAACATTCTCTCTCTCTGTCTTTCTCTCTCTTTCTGTCTTTCTCTCTCTCTGTCTCTCTCTCTCTCTCTGTCTGTCTATCTGTCTCTCTCTTTCTGTCTGTCTGTCTGTCTCTCTCTGTCTGTCTCTCTCTGTGTGTGTGTATCTCTCTCTGTGTGTCTCTCTCTCTGTGTGTTTCTCTCTCTCATACAGTCATTCAGGTCTTAGAGGACTTTTTCCCCTCCCCCCCACCACACACACACCCCATTTTAAAATAAAAGCCCCACAGAATGAATTCTAACTGAAATGCTTGTGATGAAACCTGTCATTTATCTAACATTATGATTCTGTCTCCTCTCCCTTTCTCCAGCCCCCCACACACACACACCATTTCAAAATAAAAGCCCCAAAGAGTGAATTCTAACTGAAATGCTTGTGATGAAGCCTGCCAATTAATAACCTCTGTTTATGTGTGTCAAACATTATGATTATGTCTCCTCTCCCCCCCACCCAGTCCCACCCTTTCAAAATAAAAGACCCACACAGTGAAATCTAACATGACCTGGAGATATTCAGCCAAAGGCATTGTTAGACCTCCTGTCTGTCTGTCTGTCTCTCTCTGTCTGTCTCTCTCTGTGTGTGTGTATCTCTCTCTGTGTGTCTCTCTCTCTGTGTGTTTCTCTCTCTCATACAGTCATTCAGGTCTTAGAGGACTTTTTCCCCTCCCCCCACCACACACACACACACACACCATTTTAAAATAAAAGCCCGACAGAATGAATTCTAACTGAAATGCTAACTTCTACTACTACTGCTACTACAAATACCACTACTGCTACAACTAGTATTTATTCTAATGCTACTAATACTTCTACTCCTAATAATACTTCTAATACAACTACAACTTCTACTACTACTACTACAAATATCACTACTGCTGACAGTTTTTTAAGCTTCAGAAACCGGTCAAATATCAAAAAGTTCAGCTTTCAGGAGAGGGGATATGACTTTCCATATCTTTAATCTTTAAACTTTGAATTATTAAGCTTTTAGCAATTTTTATTTAATGGGATGTTTGTGGAGAAAATCTTCAAATCCTATTAAACTTGAACTTTCAAAGCCTTCTTCCTCATACTTTCAGCGACAGACACCAGTTTAAATGCTTTCGGGCTTCAACATTCTCTCTCTCTGTCTTTCTCTCTCTTTCTGTCTTTCTCTCTCTCTGTCTCTCTCTCTCTCTCTGTCTGTCTATCTGTCTCTCTCTTTCTGTCTGTCTGTCTGTCTCTCTCTGTCTGTCTCTCTCTGTGTGTGTGTATCTCTCTCTGTGTGTCTCTCTCTCTGTGTGTTTCTCTCTCTCATACAGTCATTCAGGTCTTAGAGGACTTTTTCCCCTCCCCCCCACCACACACACACCCCATTTTAAAATAAAAGCCCCACAGAATGAATTCTAACTGAAATGCTTGTGATGAAACCTGTCATTTATCTAACATTATGATTCTGTCTCCTCTCCCTTTCTCCAGCCCCCCACACACACACACCATTTCAAAATAAAAGCCCCAAAGAGTGAATTCTAACTGAAATGCTTGTGATGAAGCCTGCCAATTAATAACCTCTGTTTATGTGTGTCAAACATTATGATTATGTCTCCTCTCCCCCCCACCCAGTCCCACCCTTTCAAAATAAAAGACCCACACAGTGAAATCTAACATGACCTGGAGATATTCAGCCAAAGGCATTGTTAGACCTCCTGTCTGTCTGTCTGTCTGTCTGTCTGTCTGTCGACAGTCAGCACTGAAACAGGTTCCGGCCAGTTGATGGCTGCCAAATCTGGGCCCAATCTGGCATTATAGAAATGGGCCTTAACTGGCTAATTGATCAAATATTGTAATGTAGCCAAACAATCATCATATTGTAGGAGCGCAGGGATTAACTGAGTCGACAAGTGTCTCTTTTTGGCTGCTCACCTCTGTTGTCGTTTATTTCAACTCTCACAAACATTTCAACCCGAACACTGCCATCACCTCCTTTAAACCCAACATGACGTCACGTTCCCATGGCTATGCCACTCCCCTAGTCCTGCTGAATTATGTCCTCAAGTGCATCGCCCCCCCAGAATTCACCAAGTTAGGACGCAACTGTCGACTGAAAAAAGCAAGTGGCTGGCTCAATCGACCAGGAGCAGGAGCCAGGGGCGGCCATCGGAGGAAGCTTCCGGGCCTTGTAGCGGTGTGCTGGAAGGGTAGGAGGATGCCCCCGCCGTGGGGGTTCGGCCACCCTGGACCAACAGGTCCAGATGTGCTGGTTTCAGGCGATCCACCGACACATGCTTCCAGTTTCCAGTTTCTCAATGGAGAAAATGTTCAAATCCTTTTAAACTTTCAAATCTTTCAACTTCCTCATACTTTTAGCTCTAGACACCATTTTAACTTTCAAATGTTGAGAAAACCCTGATCTATTACTGAATGATTCAGCTTTTTGATATCTTTTATACTTTTTGAACTGTCCCATTTTTACTTTTATGATTTTTTCAGTCCTTTTCTGACTTTATAATGGGTGTGTATTGCGCTGCTTAGAGTGCGTGATGTCAGTGCTAGAGTGAAGAGGAGCTTGAAATTCTTATGAAAAAAAGATTTGTCTTTTGCCACCGACTCCACAATTTTCACTCTTCATGCATAATTTCTGGATGTAAAAGTAGCTAATCTTGTCCTTGTCGTAAAAAACTGACTGTGGAATCCCACAGACTTACACATTTGGCACAGTAGCCTTTAATTGAGAGGAAAACCAAGTTTCTGCTCCATAGAGACCAATGTCTTGCTTCAAGAACATTTTCCACAGAACACGGTACCCCATTTCTAAATCGCCATTGAAGACACATTTCTTACACTACAGACACAATTTTCACAGGATCTGTTTTTCAAATCATCCTTCCTCTCAATTTCCAATATTGGAGCAATAGGAGCTACGGTTATGGGAATTTTGAGGATTTGTTTGAGAGTTGTTTCACAGTTTTATCTCCATTAAAAGACTGCAGGCACACAGGTGTTTGTAATTAGTGATGTTTATAAACACAGACTCAGACACACACGCACATACACTTCTCTCCCTCTCGCTCTCTCTGTGTGTCTTTCTCTGTGTGTATCTCTCTCTCATACAGTCATTCAAGGTCTTAGAGGAATTTTTCCCCTCCACCCCTCCCCCCACCACACACACACACACACCATTTTAAAATAAAAGCCCCACAGAATGAATTCTAACTGAAATGCTAACTTCTACTACTACTGCTACTACAAATACCACTACTGCTACAACTAGTATTTATTCTAATGCTACTAATACTTCTACTCCTAATAATACTTCTAATACAACTACAACTTCTACTACTACTACTACAAATATCACTACTGCTGACAGTTTTTTAAGCTTCAGAAACCGGTCAAATATCAAAAAGTTCAGCTTTCAGGAGAGGGGATATGACTTTCCATATCTTTAATCTTTAAACTTTGAATTATTAAGCTTTTAGCAATTTTTATTTAATGGGATGTTTGTGGAGAAAATCTTCAAATCCTATTAAACTTGAACTTTCAAAGCCTTCTTCCTCATACTTTCAGCGACAGACACCAGTTTAAATGCTTTCGGGCTTCAACATTCTCTCTCTCTGTCTTTCTCTCTCTTTCTGTCTTTCTCTCTCTCTGTCTCTCTCTCTCTCTCTGTCTGTCTATCTGTCTCTCTCTTTCTGTCTGTCTGTCTGTCTCTCTCTGTCTGTCTCTCTCTGTGTGTGTGTATCTCTCTCTGTGTGTCTCTCTCTCTGTGTGTTTCTCTCTCTCATACAGTCATTCAGGTCTTAGAGGACTTTTTCCCCTCCCCCCCACCACACACACACCCCATTTTAAAATAAAAGCCCCACAGAATGAATTCTAACTGAAATGCTTGTGATGAAACCTGTCATTTATCTAACATTATGATTCTGTCTCCTCTCCCTTTCTCCAGCCCCCCACACACACACACCATTTCAAAATAAAAGCCCCAAAGAGTGAATTCTAACTGAAATGCTTGTGATGAAGCCTGCCAATTAATAACCTCTGTTTATGTGTGTCAAACATTATGATTATGTCTCCTCTCCCCCCCACCCAGTCCCACCCTTTCAAAATAAAAGACCCACACAGTGAAATCTAACATGACCTGGAGATATTCAGCCAAAGGCATTGTTAGACCTCCTGTCTGTCTGTCTGTCTGTCTGTCTGTCTGTCGACAGTCAGCACTGAAACAGGTTCCGGCCAGTTGATGGCTGCCAAATCTGGGCCCAATCTGGCATTATAGAAATGGGCCTTAACTGGCTAATTGATAAAATATTGTAATGTAGCCAAACAATCATCATATTGTAGGAGCGCAGGGATTAACTGAGTCGACAAGTGTCTCTTTTTGGCTGCTCACCTCTGTTGTCGTTTATTTCAACTCTCACAAACATTTCAACCCGAACACTGCCATCACCTCCTTTAAACCCAACATGACGTCACGTTCCCATGGCTATGCCACTCCCCTAGTCCTGCTGAATTATGTCCTCAAGTGCATACGCCCCCCCAGAATTCACCAAGTTAGGACGCAACTGTCGACTGAAAAAAGCAAGTGGCTGGCTCAATCGACCAGGAGCAGGAGCCAGGGGCGGCCATCGGAGGAAGCTTCCGGGCCTTGTAGCGGTGTGCTGGAAGGGTAGGAGGACGCCCCCGCCATGGGGGTTCGGCCACCCTGGACCAACCGGTACAGGTCCAGATGTGCTGGTTTCAGGCGATCCACCGACACATGCTTCCAGTTTCCAGTTTCTCAATGGAGAAAATGTTCAAATCCTTTTCAACTTTCAAATCTTTCAACTTCCTCATACTTTTAGCTCTAGACACCATTTTAACTTTCAAATGTTGAGAAAACCCTGATCTATTACTGAATGATTCAGCTTTTTGATATCTTGTATACTTTTTGAACTGTCCCATTTTTACTTTTATGATTTTTTCAGTCCTTTTCTGACTTTATAATGGGTGTGTATTGCGCTGCTTAGAGTGCGTGATGTCAGTGCTAGAGTGAAGAGGAGCTTGAAATTCTTATGAAAAAAAGATTTGTCTTTTGCCACCGACTCCACAATTTTCACTCTTCATGCATAATTTCTGGATGTAAAAGTAGCTAATCTTGTCCTTGTCGTAAAAAACTGACTGTGGAATCCCACAGACTTACACATTTGGCACAGTAGCCTTTAATTGAGAGGAAAACCAAGTTTCTGCTCCATAGAGACCAATGTCTTGCTTCAAGAACATTTTCCACAGAACACGGTACCCCATTTCTAAATCGCCATTGAAGACACATTTCTTACACTACAGAC
>JAVDOI010000009.1:17043342-17045842 GCA_032191485.1 Leptoclinus maculatus
GAAAGCAGCAGGTTCTAATGAAAACATCATGAAACTGTGAAATCAACTGTCCTGAGTCACTTTTTTGAAGAAAATCTTTGAAACTATGTTTACTTTCACAAAATCCACTTTTAGCCTCCTCTCAGCCTGAAACGCCTTTTAAGAGCATAAAAAGTGAAAATGCATCTCTAAGGCAGTAAAGTGCTGACAGCAGCAGATATTCATGAAAACATCATGAAACTGTGAAATCAACTGTCCTGAGTCACTTTCTTGAAGAAAATCTATGAAACTATGTTTACTTTCACAAAATCCACTTTTGGCCTCCTTGTCAGCCTGAAACGTCTTTTAAGAGCATAAAAAGTGAAAATGCATCTCTAAGGCAGTAAAGTGCTGAAAGCAGCAGATATTCATGAAAACATCATGAAACTGTGAAATCAACTGTCCTGAGTCACTTTTTTGAAGAAAATCTTTGAAACTATGTTTACTTTCACAAAATCCACTTTTGGCCTCCTCTCAGCCTGAAACGTCTTTTAAGAGCATAAAAAGTGAAAATGCATCTCTAACGCAGTAAAGTGCTGAAAGCAGCAGATATTCATGAAAACATCATGAAACTGTGAAATCAACTGTCCTGAGTCACTTTTTTGAAGAAAATCTTTGAAACTATGTTTACTTTCAAAAATCCACGTTTGGCCTCCTTCAGCCTGAAACGTCTTTTAAGAGCATAAAAAGTGAAAATGCATCTCTAAGGCAGTTATGTGCTGAAAGCAGCAGATATTCATGAAAACATCATGAAACTGTGAAATCAACTGTCCTGAGTCACTTTCTTGAAGAAAATCTATGAAACTATGTTTACTTTCACAAAATCCACTTTTGGCCTCCTTGTCAGCCTGAAACGTCTTTTAAGAGCATAAAAAGTGAAAATGCATCTCTAAGGCAGTAAAGTGCTGAAAGCAGCAGATATTCATGAAAACATCATGAAACTGTGAAATCAACTGTCCTGAGTCACTTTCTTGAAGAAAATCTTTGAAACTATGTTTACTTTCAAAAATCCATTTTGGCCTCCTCTCAGCCTGAAACGTCTTTTAAGAGCATAAAAAGTGAAAATGCATCTCTAAGGCAGTAAAGTGCTGAAAGCAGCAGATATTCATGAAAACATCATGAAACTGTGAAATCAACTGTCCTGAGTCACTTTTTTGAAGAAAAGCTTTGAAACTATGTTTACTTTCAAAATCCACGTTTGGCCTCCTTCAGCCTGAAACGTCTTTTAAGAGCATAAAAAGTGAAAATGCATCTCTAAGGCAGTAAAGTGCTGAAAGCAGCAGATATTCATGAAAATTACATGAAACTGTGAAATCAACTGTCCTGAGTCACTTTTTTGAAGAAAATCTTTGAAACTATGTTTACTTTCACAAAATCCACTTTTGGCCTCCTCTCAGCCTGAAACGTCTTTTAAGAGCATAAAAAGTGAAAATGCATCTCTAAGGCAGTAAAGTGCTGAAAGCAGCAGATATTCATGAAAACATCATGAAACTGTGAAATCAACTGTCCTGAGTCACTTTTTTGAAGAAAATCTTTGAAACTATGTTTACTTTCACAAAATCCACTTTTAGCCTCCTCTCAGCCTGAAACGTCTTTTAAGAGCATAAAAAGTAAAAATGCATCTCTAAGGCAGTAAAGTGCTGAAAGCAGCAGATTCTAATGAAAACATCATGAAACTGTGAAATCAACTGTCCTGAGTCACTTTTTTGAAGAAAATCGTTGAAACTATGTTTACTTTCAAAATCCACGTTTGGCCTCCTTCAGCCTGAAACGTCTTTTAAGAGCATACAAAGTGAAAATGCATCTCTAAGGCAGTAAAGTGCTGAAAGCAGCAGATATTCATGAAAATTACATGTTAATACATCTCGATACAATCCACGGAGCTCCTCTGGACAATGTTATGAACTAGACATGACGGCGTTTAGTTTCCCGTAATATCTGGGACTTCCACAACACCGTACTAAGCAGAAATAGAGGTTATTTTTTCCATGGTTAATGGCGGACAGTTTAGGGATTTCAGAGCGATAAGCCCCGGCCCCTCTCCAGCGCGATTCGCGCGAATGAACACAGAGTTGTTTCACAGTTTTATCTCCATTAAAAGACTGCAGGCACACAGGTGTTTGTAATTAGTGATGTTTATAAACACAGACTCAGACACACACGCACATACACTTCTCTCCCTCTCGCTCTCTCTGTGTGTCTTTCTCTGTGTGTATCTCTCTCTCATACAGTCATTCAAGGTCTTAGAGGAATTTTTCCCCTCCACCCCTCCCCCCACCACACACACACACACACCATTTTAAAATAAAAGCCCCACAGAATGAATTCTAACTGAAATGCTAACTTCTACTACTACTGCTACTACAAATACCACTACTGCTACAACTAGTATTTATTCTAATGCTACTAATACTTATACTCCTAATAATACTTCTAATACAACTACAACTTCTACTACTACTACTACAAATATCACTACTGC
>JAVDOI010000009.1:17050842-17055842 GCA_032191485.1 Leptoclinus maculatus
AATCCACGTTTGGCCTCCTTCAGCCTGAAACGTCTTTTAAGAGCATAAAAAGTGAAAATGCATCTCTAAGGCAGTTATGTGCTGAAAGCAGCAGATATTCATGAAAACATCATGAAACTGTGAAATCAACTGTCCTGAGTCACTTTCTTGAAGAAAATCTTTGAAACTATGTTTACTTTCACAAAATCCACTTTTGGCCTCCTCTCAGCCTGAAACGTCTTTTAAGAGCATAAAAAGTGAAAATGCATCTCTAAGGCAGTAAAGTGCTGAAAGCAGCAGATATTCATGAAAACATCATGAAACTGTGAAATCAACTGTCCTGAGTCACTTTTTTGAAGAAAATCTTTGAAACTATGTTTACTTTCAAAAATCCACGTTTGGCCTCCTCTCAGCCTGAAACGTCTTTTAAGAGCATAAAAAGTGAAAATGCATCTCTAAGGCAGTAAAGTGCTGAAAGCAGCAGATATTCATGAAAACATCATGAAACTGTGAAATCAACTGTCCTGAGTCACTTTTTTGAAGAAAATCTTTGAAACTATGTTTACTTTCACAAAATCCACTTTTGACCTCCTCTCAGCCTGAAACGTCTTTTAAGAGCATAAAAAGTGAAAATGCATCTCTAAGGCAGTAAAGTGCTGAAAGCAGCAGATATTCATGAAAACATCATGAAACTGTGAAATCAACTGTCCTGAGTCACTTTTTTGAAGAAAATCTTTGAAACTATGTTTACTTTCACAAAATCCACTTTTAGCCTCCTCTCAGCCTGAAACGTCTTTTAAGAGCATAAAAAGTAAAAATGCATCTCTAAGGCAGTAAAGTGCTGAAAGCAGCAGGTTCTAATGAAAACATCATGAAACTGTGAAATCAACTGTCCTGAGTCACTTTTTTGAAGAAAATCTTTGAAACTATGTTTACTTTCAAAATCCACGTTTGGCCTCCTTCAGCCTGAAACGTCTTTTAAGAGCATAAAAAGTGAAAATGCATCTCTAAGGCAGTAAAGTGCTGAAAGCAGCAGATTCTAATGAAAACATCATGAAACTGTGAAATCAACTGTCCTGAGTCACTTTTTTGAAGAAAATCTTTGAAACTATGTTTACTTTCAAAATCCACGTTTGGCCTCCTTCAGCCTGAAACGTCTTTTAAGAGCATACAAAGTGAAAATGCATCTCTAAGGCAGTAAAGTGCTGAAAGCAGCAGATATTCATGAAAATTACATGTTAATACATCTCGATACAATCCACGGAGCTCCTCTGGACAATGTTATGAACTAGACATGACGGCGTTTAGATTCCCGTAATATCTGGGACTTCCACAACACCGTACTAAGCAGAAATAGAGGTTATTTTTTCCATGGTTAATGGCGGACAGTTTAGGGATTTCAGAGCGATAAGCCCCAGCCCCTCTCCAGCGCGATTCGCGCGAATGAACACAGAGTTGTTTCACAGTTTTATCTCCATTAAAAGACTGCAGGCACACAGGTGTTTGTAATTAGTGATGTTTATAAACACAGACTCAGACACACACGCACATACACTTCTCTCCCTCTCGCTCTCTCTGTGTGTCTCTCTCTGTGTGTATCTCTCTCTCATACAGTCATTCAAGGTCTTAGAGGAATTTTTCCCCTCCACCCCTCCCCCCACCACACACACACACACACACACACCATTTTAAAATAAAAGCCCCACAGAATGAATTCTAACTGAAATGCTTGTGATGAAATCTGTCATTTAATAACCTTTTTATGTTCATCTAACATTATGATTGTGTCTCCTTTCCCCCCCCCCCACCCACACCCCATTTAAAAATAAAAGCCCCACAGAATGAATTCTAACTGAAATGCTAACTCAGTTAGCATTTCAGTTACAAATAACTGAAATGCTACAATACTACAATACTACAAATAACTACAAATACCACTACTGCTACAACTAGTATTTATTCTAATGCTACTAATACTTCTACTCCTAATAATACTTCTAATACAACTACAACTTCTACTACTACTACTACAAATATCACTACTGCTGACAGTTTTTTTAAGCTACAGAAACCGTTCAAATATCAAAATGTTCAGCTTTCAGGAGAGGGGATATGACTTTCCATGTCTTTAAATCTTTAAACTTTGAATTATTAAGCTTTTAGCTATTTTTATTTAATGGGATGTCTATGGAGAAAATCTTCAAATCCTGTTAAACTTGAACTTTCAAAGCCTTCTTCTTCCTCATACTTTCAGCGACAGACACCAGTTTAAATGCTTTCGGGCTTCAACATTCTCTCTCTCTGTCTCTCTCTCTCTTTCTGTCTTTCTCTCTCTCTGTCTCTCTCTCTCTCTCTGTCTGTCTATCTGTCTCTCTCTTTCTGTCTGTCTGTCTGTCTCTCTCTGTCTGTCTCTCTCTGTGTGTGTATCTCTCTCTGTGTGTCTCTCTCTCTGTGTGTTTCTCTCTCTCATACAGTCATTCAGGTCTTAGAGGACTTTTTCCCCTCCCCCCCCACCACACACACACCCCATTTTTAAATAAAAGCCCCACAGAATGAATTCTAACTGAAATGCTTGTGATGAAACCTGTCATTTATCTAACATTACGATTCTGTCTCCTCTCCCTTTCTCCAGCCCCCCACACACACACACCATTTCAAAATAAAAGCCCCAAAGAGTGAATTCTAACTGAAATGCTTGTGATGAAGCCTGCCAATTAATAACCTCTGTTTATGTGTGTCAAACATTATGATTATGTCTCCTCTCCCCCCCACCCAGTCCCACCCTTTCAAAATAAAAGCCCCACACAGTGAAATCTAACATGACCTGGAGATATTCAGCCAAAGGCATTGTTAGACCTCCTGTCTGTCTGTCTGTCTGTCTGTCTGTCTGTCTGTCTGTTGACAGTCAGCACTGAAACAGGTTCCGGCCAGTTGATGGCTGCCAAATCTGGGCCCAATCTGGCATTATAGAAATGGGCCTTAACTGGCTAATTGATAAAATATTGTAATGTAGCCAAACAATCATCATATTGTAGGAACGCAGGGATTAACTGAGTCGACAAGTGTCTCTTTTTGGCTGCTCACCTCTGTTGTCGTTTATTTCAACTCTCACAAACATTTCAACCCAAACACTGCCATCACCTCCTTTAAACCCAACATGACGTCACGTTCCCATGGCTATGCCACTCCCCTAGTCCTGCTGAATTATGTCCTCAAGTGCATACGCCCCCCCAGAATTCACCAAGTTAGGACGCAACTGTCGACTGAAAAAAGCAAGTGGCTGGCTCAATCGACCAGGAGCAGGAGCCAGGGGCGGCCATCGGAGGAAGCTTCCGGGCCTTGTAGCGGTGTGCTGGAAGGGTAGGAGGATGCCCCCGCCGTGGGGGTTCGGCCACCCTGGACCAACAGGTCCAGATGTGCTGGTTTCAGGCGATCCACCGACACATGCTTCCAGTTTCCAGTTTCTCAATGGAGAAAATGTTCAAATCCTTTTAAACTTTCAAATCTTTCAACTTCCTCATACTTTTAGCTCTAGACACCATTTTAACTTTCAAATGTTGAGAAAACCCTGATCTATTACTGAATGATTCAGCTTTTTGATATCTTTTATACTTTTTGAACTGTCCCATTTTTACTTTTATGATTTTTTCAGTCCTTTTCTGACTTTATAATGGGTGTGTATTGCGCTGCTTAGAGTGCGTGATGTCAGTGCTAGAGTGAAGAGGAGCTTGAAATTCTTATGAAAAAAAGATTTGTCTTTTGCCACCGACTCCACAATTTTCACTCTTCATGCATAATTTCTGGATGTAAAAGTAGCTAATCTTGTCCTTGTCGTAAAAAACTGACTGTGGAATCCCACAGACTTACACATTTGGCACAGTAGCCTTTAATTGAGAGGAAAACCAAGTTTCTGCTCCATAGAGACCAATGTCTTGCTTCAAGAACATTTTCCACAGAACACGGTACCCCATTTCTAAATCGCCATTGAAGACACATTTCTTACACTACAGACACAATTTTCACAGGATCTGTTTTTCAAATCATCCTTCCTCTCAATTTCCAATATTGGAGCAATAGGAGCTACGGTTATGGGAATTTTGAGGATTTGTTTGAGAGTTGTTTCACAGTTTTATCTCCATTAAAAGACTGCAGGCACACAGGTGTTTGTAATTAGTGATGTTTATAAACACAGACTCAGACACACACGCACATACACTTCTCTCCCTCTCGCTCTCTCTGTGTGTCTTTCTCTGTGTGTATTTCTCTCTCATACAGTCATTCAAGGTCTTAGAGGAATTTTTCCCCTCCACCCCTCCCCCCACCACACACACACACACACCATTTTAAAATAAAAGCCCCACAGAATGAATTCTAACTGAAATGCTAACTTCTACTACTACTGCTACTACAAATACCACTACTGCTACAACTAGTATTTATTCTAATGCTACTAATACTTCTACTCCTAATAATACTTCTAATACAACTACAACTTCTACTACTACTACTACAAATATCACTACTGCTGACAGTTTTTTAAGCTTCAGAAACCGGTCAAATATCAAAAAGTTCAGCTTTCAGGAGAGGGGATATGACTTTCCATATCTTTAATCTTTAAACTTTGAATTATTAAGCTTTTAGCAATTTTTATTTAATGGGATGTTTGTGGAGAAAATCTTCAAATCCTATTAAACTTGAACTTTCAAAGCCTTCTTCCTCATACTTTCAGCGACAGACACCAGTTTAAATGCTTTCGGGCTTCAACATTCTCTCTCTCTGTCTTTCTCTCTCTTTCTGTCTTTCTCTCTCTCTGTCTCTCTCTCTCTCTCTGTCTGTCTATCTGTCTCTCTCTTTCTGTCTGTCTGTCTGTCTCTCTCTGTCTGTCTCTCTCTGTGTGTGTGTATCTCTCTCTGTATGTCTCTCTCTCTGTGTGTTTCTCTCTCTCATACAGTCATTCAGGTCTTAGAGGACTTTTTCCCCTCCCCCCCACCACACACACACCCCATTTTAAAATAAAAGCC
>JAVDOI010000009.1:17060842-17075842 GCA_032191485.1 Leptoclinus maculatus
GCCTCCTCTCAGCCTGAAACGTCTTTTAAGAGCATAAAAAGTGAAAATGCATCTCTAACGCAGTAAAGTGCTGAAAGCAGCAGATATTCATGAAAACATCATGAAACTGTGAAATCAACTGTCCTGAGTCACTTTTTTGAAGAAAATCTTTGAAACTATGTTTACTTTCAAAAATCCACGTTTGGCCTCCTTCAGCCTGAAACGTCTTTTAAGAGCATAAAAAGTGAAAATGCATCTCTAAGGCAGTTATGTGCTGAAAGCAGCAGATATTCATGAAAACATCATGAAACTGTGAAATCAACTGTCCTGAGTCACTTTCTTGAAGAAAATCTTTGAAACTATGTTTACTTTCACAAAATCCACTTTTGGCCTCCTCTCAGCCTGAAACGTCTTTTAAGAGCATAAAAAGTGAAAATGCATCTCTAAGGCAGTAAAGTGCTGAAAGCAGCAGATATTCATGAAAACATCATGAAACTGTGAAATCAACTGTCCTGAGTCACTTTCTTGAAGAAAATCTTTGAAACTATGTTTACTTTCACAAAATCCACTTTTGGCCTCCTCTCAGCCTGAAACGTCTTTTAAGAGCATAAAAAGTGAAAATGCATCTCTAAGGCAGTTATGTGCTGAAAGCAGCAGATATTCTTGAAAACATCATGAAACTGTGAAATCAACTGTCCTGAGTCACTTTTTTTAAGAAAATCTTGAAACTATGTTTACTTTCAAAAATCCACGTTTGGCCTCCTCTCAGCCTGAAACGTCTTTTAAGAGCATAAAAAGTGAAAATGCATCTCTAAGGCAGTTATGTCCTGAAAGCAGCAGATATTCATGAAAACATCATGAAACTGTGAAATCAACTGTCCTGAGTCACTTTCTTGAAGAAAATCTTTGAAACTATGTT
This sequence comes from Leptoclinus maculatus, assembly GCA_032191485.1. NCBI lineage: Eukaryota > Metazoa > Chordata > Actinopteri > Perciformes > Stichaeidae > Leptoclinus > Leptoclinus maculatus. The sequence continues at coordinate 17,061,741 of JAVDOI010000009.1, forward strand.
TATTTAAAAAAATCCACTTTTGGCCTCCTCTCAGCCTGAAACGTCTTTTAAGAGCATAAAAAGTGAAAATGCATCTCTAAGGCAGTTATGTGCTGAAAGCAGCAGATATTCATGAAAACATCATGAAACTGTGAAATCAACTGTCCTGAGTCACTTTCTTGAAGAAAATCTTTGAAACTATGTTTACTTTCACAAAATCCACTTTTGGCCTCCTCTCAGCCTGAAACGTCTTTTAAGAGCATAAAAAGTGAAAATGCATCTCTAAGGCAGTTATGTGCTGAAAGCAGCAGATATTCATGAAAACATCATGAAACTGTGAAATCAACTGTCCTGAGTCACTTTCTTGAAGAAAATCTATGAAACTATGTTTACTTTCACAAAATCCACTTTTGGCCTCCTTGTCAGCCTGAAACGTCTTTTAAGAGCATAAAAAGTGAAAATGCATCTCTAAGGCAGTAAAGTGCTGAAAGCAGCAGATATTCATGAAAACATCATGAAACTGTGAAATCAACTGTCCTGAGTCACTTTCTTGAAGAAAATCTTTGAAACTATGTTTACTTTCAAAAATCCATTTTGGCCTCCTCTCAGCCTGAAACGTCTTTTAAGAGCATAAAAAGTGAAAATGCATCTCTAAGGCAGTAAAGTGCTGAAAGCAGCAGATATTCATGAAAACATCATGAAACTGTGAAATCAACTGTCCTGAGTCACTTTTTTGAAGAAAAGCTTTGAAACTATGTTTACTTTCAAAATCCACGTTTGGCCTCCTCTCAGCCTAAAACGTCTTTTAAGAGCATAAAAAGTGAAAATGCATCTCTAAGGCAGTTATGTCCTGAAAGCAGCAGATATTCATGAAAACATCATGAAACTGTGAAATCAACTGTCCTGAGTCACTTTCTTGAAGAAAATCTTTGAAACTATGTTTATTTTAAAAAATCCACTTTTGGCCTCCTCTCAGCCTGAAACGTCTTTTAAGAGCATAAAAAGTGAAAATGCATCTCTAAGGCAGTTATGTGCTGAAAGCAGCAGATATTCATGAAAACATCATGAAACTGTGAAATCAACTGTCCTGAGTCACTTTTTTGAAGAAAATCTTTGAAACTATGTTTACTTTCAAAAATCCACGTTTGGCCTCCTCTCAGCCTGAAACGTCTTTTAAGAGCATAAAAAGTGAAAATGCATCTCTAAGGCAGTAAAGTGCTGAAAGCAGCAGGTTCTAATGAAAACATCATGAAACTGTGAAATCAACTGTCCTGAGTCACTTTTTTGAAGAAAATCTTTGAAACTATGTTTACTTTCACAAAATCCACTTTTAGCCTCCTCTCAGCCTGAAACGCCTTTTAAGAGCATAAAAAGTGAAAATGCATCTCTAAGGCAGTAAAGTGCTGACAGCAGCAGATATTCATGAAAACATCATGAAACTGTGAAATCAACTGTCCTGAGTCACTTTCTTGAAGAAAATCTATGAAACTATGTTTACTTTCACAAAATCCACTTTTGGCCTCCTTGTCAGCCTGAAACGTCTTTTAAGAGCATAAAAAGTGAAAATGCATCTCTAAGGCAGTAAAGTGCTGAAAGCAGCAGATATTCATGAAAACATCATGAAACTGTGAAATCAACTGTCCTGAGTCACTTTTTTGAAGAAAATCTTTGAAACTATGTTTACTTTCACAAAATCCACTTTTGGCCTCCTCTCAGCCTGAAACGTCTTTTAAGAGCATAAAAAGTGAAAATGCATCTCTAACGCAGTAAAGTGCTGAAAGCAGCAGATATTCATGAAAACATCATGAAACTGTGAAATCAACTGTCCTGAGTCACTTTTTTGAAGAAAATCTTTGAAACTATGTTTACTTTCAAAAATCCACGTTTGGCCTCCTTCAGCCTGAAACGTCTTTTAAGAGCATAAAAAGTGAAAATGCATCTCTAAGGCAGTTATGTGCTGAAAGCAGCAGATATTCATGAAAACATCATGAAACTGTGAAATCAACTGTCCTGAGTCACTTTCTTGAAGAAAATCTATGAAACTATGTTTACTTTCACAAAATCCACTTTTGGCCTCCTTGTCAGCCTGAAACGTCTTTTAAAAGCATAAAAAGTGAAAATGCATCTCTAAGGCAGTAAAGTGCTGAAAGCAGCAGATATTCATGAAAACATCATGAAACTGTGAAATCAACTGTCCTGAGTCACTTTCTTGAAGAAAATCTTTGAAACTATGTTTACTTTCAAAAATCCATTTTGGCCTCCTCTCAGCCTGAAACGTCTTTTAAGAGCATAAAAAGTGAAAATGCATCTCTAAGGCAGTAAAGTGCTGAAAGCAGCAGATATTCATGAAAACATCATGAAACTGTGAAATCAACTGTCCTGAGTCACTTTTTTGAAGAAAAGCTTTGAAACTATGTTTACTTTCAAAATCCACGTTTGGCCTCCTTCAGCCTGAAACGTCTTTTAAGAGCATAAAAAGTGAAAATGCATCTCTAAGGCAGTAAAGTGCTGAAAGCAGCAGATATTCATGAAAATTACATGAAACTGTGAAATCAACTGTCCTGAGTCACTTTTTTGAAGAAAATCTTTGAAACTATGTTTACTTTCACAAAATCCACTTTTGGCCTCCTCTCAGCCTGAAACGTCTTTTAAGAGCATAAAAAGTGAAAATGCATCTCTAAGGCAGTAAAGTGCTGAAAGCAGCAGATATTCATGAAAACATCATGAAACTGTGAAATCAACTGTCCTGAGTCACTTTTTTGAAGAAAATCTTTGAAACTATGTTTACTTTCAAAATCCACGTTTGGCCTCCTTCAGCCTGAAACGTCTTTTAAGAGCATAAAAAGTGAAAATGCATCTCTAAGGCAGTAAAGTGCTGAAAGCAGCAGATTCTAATGAAAACATCATGAAACTGTGAAATCAACTGTCCTGAGTCACTTTTTTGAAGAAAATCTTTGAAACTATGTTTACTTTCAAAATCCACGTTTGGCCTCCTTCAGCCTGAAACGTCTTTTAAGAGCATAAAAAGTGAAAATGCATCTCTAAGGCAGTTATGTGCTGAAAGCAGCAGATATTCATGAAAACATCATGAAACTGTGAAATCAACTGTCCTGAGTCACTTTCTTGAAGAAAATCTATGAAACTATGTTTACTTTCACAAAATCCACTTTTGGCCTCCTTGTCAGCCTGAAACGTCTTTTAAAAGCATAAAAAGTGAAAATGCATCTCTAAGGCAGTAAAGTGCTGAAAGCAGCAGATATTCATGAAAACATCATGAAACTGTGAAATCAACTGTCCTGAGTCACTTTCTTGAAGAAAATCTTTGAAACTATGTTTACTTTCAAAAATCCACTTTTGGCCTCCTCTCAGCCTGAAACGTCTTTTAAGAGCATAAAAAGTGAAAATGCATCTCTAAGGCAGTAAAGTGCTGAAAGCAGCAGATATTCATGAAAACATCATGAAACTGTGAAATCAACTGTCCTGAGTCACTTTTTTGAAGAAAAGCTTTGAAACTATGTTTACTTTCAAAATCCACGTTTGGCCTCCTTCAGCCTGAAACGTCTTTTAAGAGCATAAAAAGTGAAAATGCATCTCTAAGGCAGTTATGTGCTGAAAGCAGCAGATATTCATGAAAACATCATGAAACTGTGAAATCAACTGTCCTGAGTCACTTTCTTGAAGAAAATCTATGAAACTATGTTTACTTTCACAAAATCCACCTTTGGCCTCCTTGTCAGCCTGAAACGTCTTTTAAGAGCATAAAAAGTGAAAATGCATCTCTAAGGCAGTAAAGTGCTGAAAGCAGCAGATATTCATGAAAACATCATGAAACTGTGAAATCAACTGTCCTGAGTCACTTTCTTGAAGAAAATCTTTGAAACTATGTTTACTTTCAAAAATCCATTTTGGCCTCCTCTCAGCCTGAAACGTCTTTTAAGAGCATAAAAAGTGAAAATGCATCTCTAAGGCAGTAAAGTGCTGAAAGCAGCAGATATTCATGAAAACATCATGAAACTGTGAAATCAACTGTCCTGAGTCACTTTTTTGAAGAAAAGCTTTGAAACTATGTTTACTTTCAAAATCCACGTTTGGCCTCCTTCAGCCTGAAACGTCTTTTAAGAGCATAAAAAGTGAAAATGCATCTCTAAGGCAGTAAAGTGCTGAAAGCAGCAGATATTCATGAAAATTACATGAAACTGTGAAATCAACTGTCCTGAGTCACTTTTTTGAAGAAAATCTTTGAAACTATGTTTACTTTCACAAAATCCACTTTTGGCCTCCTCTCAGCCTGAAACGTCTTTTAAGAGCATAAAAAGTGAAAATGCATCTCTAAGGCAGTAAAGTGCTGAAAGCAGCAGATATTCATGAAAACATCATGAAACTGTGAAATCAACTGTCCTGAGTCACTTTTTTGAAGAAAATCTTTGAAACTATGTTTACTTTCAAAAATCCACGTTTGGCCTCCTTCAGCCTGAAACGTCTTTTAAGAGCATAAAAAGTGAAAATGCATCTCTAAGGCAGTTATGTGCTGAAAGCAGCAGATATTCATGAAAACATCATGAAACTGTGAAATCAACTGTCCTGAGTCACTTTCTTGAAGAAAATCTATGAAACTATGTTTACTTTCACAAAATCCACTTTTGGCCTCCTTGTCAGCCTGAAACGTCTTTTAAAAGCATAAAAAGTGAAAATGCATCTCTAAGGCAGTAAAGTGCTGAAAGCAGCAGATATTCATGAAAACATCATGAAACTGTGAAATCAACTGTCCTGAGTCACTTTCTTGAAGAAAATCTTTGAAACTATGTTTACTTTCAAAAATCCATTTTGGCCTCCTCTCAGCCTGAAACGTCTTTTAAGAGCATAAAAAGTGAAAATGCATCTCTAAGGCAGTAAAGTGCTGAAAGCAGCAGATATTCATGAAAACATCATGAAACTGTGAAATCAACTGTCCTGAGTCACTTTTTTGAAGAAAAGCTTTGAAACTATGTTTACTTTCAAAATCCACGTTTGGCCTCCTTCAGCCTGAAACGTCTTTTAAGAGCATAAAAAGTGAAAATGCATCTCTAAGGCAGTAAAGTGCTGAAAGCAGCAGATATTCATGAAAATTACATGAAACTGTGAAATCAACTGTCCTGAGTCACTTTTTTGAAGAAAATCTTTGAAACTATGTTTACTTTCACAAAATCCACTTTTGGCCTCCTCTCAGCCTGAAACGTCTTTTAAGAGCATAAAAAGTGAAAATGCATCTCTAAGGCAGTAAAGTGCTGAAAGCAGCAGATATTCATGAAAACATCATGAAACTGTGAAATCAACTGTCCTGAGTCACTTTTTTGAAGAAAAGCTTTGAAACTATGTTTACTTTCAAAATCCACGTTTGGCCTCCTCTCAGCCTAAAACGTCTTTTAAGAGCATAAAAAGTGAAAATGCATCTCTAAGGCAGTTATGTCCTGAAAGCAGCAGATATTCATGAAAACATCATGAAACTGTGAAATCAACTGTCCTGAGTCACTTTCTTGAAGAAAATCTTTGAAACTATGTTTATTTTAAAAAATCCACTTTTGGCCTCCTCTCAGCCTGAAACGTCTTTTAAGAGCATAAAAAGTGAAAATGCATCTCTAAGGCAGTTATGTGCTGAAAGCAGCAGATATTCATGAAAACATCATGAAACTGTGAAATCAACTGTCCTGAGTCACTTTTTTGAAGAAAATCTTTGAAACTATGTTTACTTTCAAAAATCCACGTTTGGCCTCCTCTCAGCCTGAAACGTCTTTTAAGAGCATAAAAAGTGAAAATGCATCTCTAAGGCAGTAAAGTGCTGAAAGCAGCAGGTTCTAATGAAAACATCATGAAACTGTGAAATCAACTGTCCTGAGTCACTTTTTTGAAGAAAATCTTTGAAACTATGTTTACTTTCACAAAATCCACTTTTAGCCTCCTCTCAGCCTGAAACGCCTTTTAAGAGCATAAAAAGTGAAAATGCATCTCTAAGGCAGTAAAGTGCTGACAGCAGCAGATATTCATGAAAACATCATGAAACTGTGAAATCAACTGTCCTGAGTCACTTTCTTGAAGAAAATCTATGAAACTATGTTTACTTTCACAAAATCCACTTTTGGCCTCCTTGTCAGCCTGAAACGTCTTTTAAGAGCATAAAAAGTGAAAATGCATCTCTAAGGCAGTAAAGTGCTGAAAGCAGCAGATATTCATGAAAACATCATGAAACTGTGAAATCAACTGTCCTGAGTCACTTTTTTGAAGAAAATCTTTGAAACTATGTTTACTTTCACAAAATCCACTTTTGGCCTCCTCTCAGCCTGAAACGTCTTTTAAGAGCATAAAAAGTGAAAATGCATCTCTAACGCAGTAAAGTGCTGAAAGCAGCAGATATTCATGAAAACATCATGAAACTGTGAAATCAACTGTCCTGAGTCACTTTTTTGAAGAAAATCTTTGAAACTATGTTTACTTTCAAAAATCCACGTTTGGCCTCCTTCAGCCTGAAACGTCTTTTAAGAGCATAAAAAGTGAAAATGCATCTCTAAGGCAGTTATGTGCTGAAAGCAGCAGATATTCATGAAAACATCATGAAACTGTGAAATCAACTGTCCTGAGTCACTTTCTTGAAGAAAATCTATGAAACTATGTTTACTTTCACAAAATCCACTTTTGGCCTCCTTGTCAGCCTGAAACGTCTTTTAAAAGCATAAAAAGTGAAAATGCATCTCTAAGGCAGTAAAGTGCTGAAAGCAGCAGATATTCATGAAAACATCATGAAACTGTGAAATCAACTGTCCTGAGTCACTTTCTTGAAGAAAATCTTTGAAACTATGTTTACTTTCAAAAATCCATTTTGGCCTCCTCTCAGCCTGAAACGTCTTTTAAGAGCATAAAAAGTGAAAATGCATCTCTAAGGCAGTAAAGTGCTGAAAGCAGCAGATATTCATGAAAACATCATGAAACTGTGAAATCAACTGTCCTGAGTCACTTTTTTGAAGAAAAGCTTTGAAACTATGTTTACTTTCAAAATCCACGTTTGGCCTCCTTCAGCCTGAAACGTCTTTTAAGAGCATAAAAAGTGAAAATGCATCTCTAAGGCAGTAAAGTGCTGAAAGCAGCAGATATTCATGAAAATTACATGAAACTGTGAAATCAACTGTCCTGAGTCACTTTTTTGAAGAAAATCTTTGAAACTATGTTTACTTTCACAAAATCCACTTTTGGCCTCCTCTCAGCCTGAAACGTCTTTTAAGAGCATAAAAAGTGAAAATGCATCTCTAAGGCAGTAAAGTGCTGAAAGCAGCAGATATTCATGAAAACATCATGAAACTGTGAAATCAACTGTCCTGAGTCACTTTTTTGAAGAAAATCTTTGAAACTATGTTTACTTTCAAAATCCACGTTTGGCCTCCTTCAGCCTGAAACGTCTTTTAAGAGCATAAAAAGTGAAAATGCATCTCTAAGGCAGTAAAGTGCTGAAAGCAGCAGATTCTAATGAAAACATCATGAAACTGTGAAATCAACTGTCCTGAGTCACTTTTTTGAAGAAAATCTTTGAAACTATGTTTACTTTCAAAATCCACGTTTGGCCTCCTTCAGCCTGAAACGTCTTTTAAGAGCATAAAAAGTGAAAATGCATCTCTAAGGCAGTTATGTGCTGAAAGCAGCAGATATTCATGAAAACATCATGAAACTGTGAAATCAACTGTCCTGAGTCACTTTCTTGAAGAAAATCTATGAAACTATGTTTACTTTCACAAAATCCACTTTTGGCCTCCTTGTCAGCCTGAAACGTCTTTTAAAAGCATAAAAAGTGAAAATGCATCTCTAAGGCAGTAAAGTGCTGAAAGCAGCAGATATTCATGAAAACATCATGAAACTGTGAAATCAACTGTCCTGAGTCACTTTCTTGAAGAAAATCTTTGAAACTATGTTTACTTTCAAAAATCCACTTTTGGCCTCCTCTCAGCCTGAAACGTCTTTTAAGAGCATAAAAAGTGAAAATGCATCTCTAAGGCAGTAAAGTGCTGAAAGCAGCAGATATTCATGAAAACATCATGAAACTGTGAAATCAACTGTCCTGAGTCACTTTTTTGAAGAAAAGCTTTGAAACTATGTTTACTTTCAAAATCCACGTTTGGCCTCCTTCAGCCTGAAACGTCTTTTAAGAGCATAAAAAGTGAAAATGCATCTCTAAGGCAGTTATGTGCTGAAAGCAGCAGATATTCATGAAAACATCATGAAACTGTGAAATCAACTGTCCTGAGTCACTTTCTTGAAGAAAATCTATGAAACTATGTTTACTTTCACAAAATCCACTTTTGGCCTCCTTGTCAGCCTGAAACGTCTTTTAAGAGCATAAAAAGTGAAAATGCATCTCTAAGGCAGTAAAGTGCTGAAAGCAGCAGATATTCATGAAAACATCATGAAACTGTGAAATCAACTGTCCTGAGTCACTTTCTTGAAGAAAATCTTTGAAACTATGTTTACTTTCAAAAATCCATTTTGGCCTCCTCTCAGCCTGAAACGTCTTTTAAGAGCATAAAAAGTGAAAATGCATCTCTAAGGCAGTAAAGTGCTGAAAGCAGCAGATATTCATGAAAACATCATGAAACTGTGAAATCAACTGTCCTGAGTCACTTTTTTGAAGAAAAGCTTTGAAACTATGTTTACTTTCAAAATCCACGTTTGGCCTCCTTCAGCCTGAAACGTCTTTTAAGAGCATAAAAAGTGAAAATGCATCTCTAAGGCAGTAAAGTGCTGAAAGCAGCAGATATTCATGAAAATTACATGAAACTGTGAAATCAACTGTCCTGAGTCACTTTTTTGAAGAAAATCTTTGAAACTATGTTTACTTTCACAAAATCCACTTTTGGCCTCCTCTCAGCCTGAAACGTCTTTTAAGAGCATAAAAAGTGAAAATGCATCTCTAAGGCAGTAAAGTGCTGAAAGCAGCAGATATTCATGAAAACATCATGAAACTGTGAAATCAACTGTCCTGAGTCACTTTTTTGAAGAAAATCTTTGAAACTATGTTTACTTTCAAAAATCCACGTTTGGCCTCCTTCAGCCTGAAACGTCTTTTAAGAGCATAAAAAGTGAAAATGCATCTCTAAGGCAGTTATGTGCTGAAAGCAGCAGATATTCATGAAAACATCATGAAACTGTGAAATCAACTGTCCTGAGTCACTTTCTTGAAGAAAATCTATGAAACTATGTTTACTTTCACAAAATCCACTTTTGGCCTCCTTGTCAGCCTGAAACGTCTTTTAAAAGCATAAAAAGTGAAAATGCATCTCTAAGGCAGTAAAGTGCTGAAAGCAGCAGATATTCATGAAAACATCATGAAACTGTGAAATCAACTGTCCTGAGTCACTTTCTTGAAGAAAATCTTTGAAACTATGTTTACTTTCAAAAATCCATTTTGGCCTCCTCTCAGCCTGAAACGTCTTTTAAGAGCATAAAAAGTGAAAATGCATCTCTAAGGCAGTAAAGTGCTGAAAGCAGCAGATATTCATGAAAACATCATGAAACTGTGAAATCAACTGTCCTGAGTCACTTTTTTGAAGAAAAGCTTTGAAACTATGTTTACTTTCAAAATCCACGTTTGGCCTCCTTCAGCCTGAAACGTCTTTTAAGAGCATAAAAAGTGAAAATGCATCTCTAAGGCAGTAAAGTGCTGAAAGCAGCAGATATTCATGAAAATTACATGAAACTGTGAAATCAACTGTCCTGAGTCACTTTTTTGAAGAAAATCTTTGAAACTATGTTTACTTTCACAAAATCCACTTTTGGCCTCCTCTCAGCCTGAAACGTCTTTTAAGAGCATAAAAAGTGAAAATGCATCTCTAAGGCAGTAAAGTGCTGAAAGCAGCAGATATTCATGAAAACATCATGAAACTGTGAAATCAACTGTCCTGAGTCACTTTTTTGAAGAAAATCTTTGAAACTATGTTTACTTTCAAAATCCACGTTTGGCCTCCTTCAGCCTGAAACGTCTTTTAAGAGCATAAAAAGTGAAAATGCATCTCTAAGGCAGTAAAGTGCTGAAAGCAGCAGATTCTAATGAAAACATCATGAAACTGTGAAATCAACTGTCCTGAGTCACTTTTTTGAAGAAAATCTTTGAAACTATGTTTACTTTCAAAATCCACGTTTGGCCTCCTTCAGCCTGAAACGTCTTTTAAGAGCATAAAAAGTGAAAATGCATCTCTAAGGCAGTTATGTGCTGAAAGCAGCAGATATTCATGAAAACATCATGAAACTGTGAAATCAACTGTCCTGAGTCACTTTCTTGAAGAAAATCTATGAAACTATGTTTACTTTCACAAAATCCACTTTTGGCCTCCTTGTCAGCCTGAAACGTCTTTTAAAAGCATAAAAAGTGAAAATGCATCTCTAAGGCAGTAAAGTGCTGAAAGCAGCAGATATTCATGAAAACATCATGAAACTGTGAAATCAACTGTCCTGAGTCACTTTCTTGAAGAAAATCTTTGAAACTATGTTTACTTTCAAAAATCCACTTTTGGCCTCCTCTCAGCCTGAAACGTCTTTTAAGAGCATAAAAAGTGAAAATGCATCTCTAAGGCAGTAAAGTGCTGAAAGCAGCAGATATTCATGAAAACATCATGAAACTGTGAAATCAACTGTCCTGAGTCACTTTTTTGAAGAAAAGCTTTGAAACTATGTTTACTTTCAAAATCCACGTTTGGCCTCCTTCAGCCTGAAACGTCTTTTAAGAGCATAAAAAGTGAAAATGCATCTCTAAGGCAGTTATGTGCTGAAAGCAGCAGATATTCATGAAAACATCATGAAACTGTGAAATCAACTGTCCTGAGTCACTTTCTTGAAGAAAATCTATGAAACTATGTTTACTTTCACAAAATCCACTTTTGGCCTCCTTGTCAGCCTGAAACGTCTTTTAAGAGCATAAAAAGTGAAAATGCATCTCTAAGGCAGTAAAGTGCTGAAAGCAGCAGATATTCATGAAAACATCATGAAACTGTGAAATCAACTGTCCTGAGTCACTTTCTTGAAGAAAATCTTTGAAACTATGTTTACTTTCAAAAATCCATTTTGGCCTCCTCTCAGCCTGAAACGTCTTTTAAGAGCATAAAAAGTGAAAATGCATCTCTAAGGCAGTAAAGTGCTGAAAGCAGCAGATATTCATGAAAACATCATGAAACTGTGAAATCAACTGTCCTGAGTCACTTTTTTGAAGAAAAGCTTTGAAACTATGTTTACTTTCAAAATCCACGTTTGGCCTCCTTCAGCCTGAAACGTCTTTTAAGAGCATAAAAAGTGAAAATGCATCTCTAAGGCAGTAAAGTGCTGAAAGCAGCAGATATTCATGAAAATTACATGAAACTGTGAAATCAACTGTCCTGAGTCACTTTTTTGAAGAAAATCTTTGAAACTATGTTTACTTTCACAAAATCCACTTTTGGCCTCCTCTCAGCCTGAAACGTCTTTTAAGAGCATAAAAAGTGAAAATGCATCTCTAAGGCAGTAAAGTGCTGAAAGCAGCAGATATTCATGAAAACATCATGAAACTGTGAAATCAACTGTCCTGAGTCACTTTTTTGAAGAAAATCTTTGAAACTATGTTTACTTTCACAAAATCCACTTTTAGCCTCCTCTCAGCCTGAAACGTCTTTTAAGAGCATAAAAAGTAAAAATGCATCTCTAAGGCAGTAAAGTGCTGAAAGCAGCAGGTTCTAATGAAAACATCATGAAACTGTGAAATCAACTGTCCTGAGTCACTTTTTTGAAGAAAATCTTTGAAACTATGTTTACTTTCAAAATCCACGTTTGGCCTCCTTCAGCCTGAAACGTCTTTTAAGAGCATAAAAAGTGAAAATGCATCTCTAAGGCAGTAAAGTGCTGAAAGCAGCAGATTCTAATGAAAACATCATGAAACTGTGAAATCAACTGTCCTGAGTCACTTTTTTGAAGAAAATCTTTGAAACTATGTTTACTTTCAAAATCCACGTTTGGCCTCCTTCAGCCTGAAACGTCTTTTAAGAGCATAAAAAGTGAAAATGCATCTCTAAGGCAGTTATGTGCTGAAAGCAGCAGATATTCATGAAAACATCATGAAACTGTGAAATCAACTGTCCTGAGTCACTTTCTTGAAGAAAATCTATGAAACTATGTTTACTTTCACAAAATCCACTTTTGGCCTCCTTGTCAGCCTGAAACGTCTTTTAAGAGCATAAAAAGTGAAAATGCATCTCTAAGGCAGTAAAGTGCTGAAAGCAGCAGATATTCATGAAAACATCATGAAACTGTGAAATCAACTGTCCTGAGTCACTTTCTTGAAGAAAATCTTTGAAACTATGTTTACTTTCAAAAATCCATTTTGGCCTCCTCTCAGCCTGAAACGTCTTTTAAGAGCATAAAAAGTGAAAATGCATCTCTAAGGCAGTAAAGTGCTGAAAGCAGCAGATATTCATGAAAACATCATGAAACTGTGAAATCAACTGTCCTGAGTCACTTTTTTGAAGAAAAGCTTTGAAACTATGTTTACTTTCAAAATCCACGTTTGGCCTCCTTCAGCCTGAAACGTCTTTTAAGAGCATAAAAAGTGAAAATGCATCTCTAAGGCAGTACAGTGCTGAAAGCAGCAGATATTCATGAAAATTACATGAAACTGTGAAATCAACTGTCCTGAGTCACTTTTTTGAAGAAAATCTTTGAAACTATGTTTACTTTCACAAAATCCACTTTTGGCCTCCTCTCAGCCTGAAACGTCTTTTAAGAGCATAAAAAGTGAAAATGCATCTCTAAGGCAGTAAAGTGCTGAAAGCAGCAGATATTCATGAAAACATCATGAAACTGTGAAATCAACTGTCCTGAGTCACTTTTTTGAAGAAAATCTTTGAAACTATGTTTACTTTCACAAAATCCACTTTTAGCCTCCTCTCAGCCTGAAACGTCTTTTAAGAGCATAAAAAGTAAAAATGCATCTCTAAGGCAGTAAAGTGCTGAAAGCAGCAGGTTCTAATGAAAACATCATGAAACTGTGAAATCAACTGTCCTGAGTCACTTTTTTGAAGAAAATCTTTGAAACTATGTTTACTTTCAAAATCCACGTTTGGCCTCCTTCAGCCTGAAACGTCTTTTAAGAGCATAAAAAGTGAAAATGCATCTCTAAGGCAGTAAAGTGCTGAAAGCAGCAGATTCTAATGAAAACATCATGAAACTGTGAAATCAACTGTCCTGAGTCACTTTTTTGAAGAAAATCTTTGAAACTATGTTTACTTTCAAAATCCACGTTTGGCCTCCTTCAGCCTGAAACGTCTTTTAAGAGCATACAAAGTGAAAATGCATCTCTAAGGCAGTAAAGTGCTGAAAGCAGCAGATATTCATGAAAATTACATGTTAATACATCTCGATACAATCCACGGAGCTCCTCTGGACAATGTTATGAACTAGACATGACGGCGTTTAGTTTCCCGTAATATCTGGGACTTCCACAACACCGTACTAAGCAGAAATAGAGGTTATTTTTTCCATGGTTAATGGCGGACAGTTTAGGGATTTCAGAGCGATAAGCCCCGGCCCCTCTCCAGCGCGATTCGCGCGAATGAACACAGAGTTGTTTCACAGTTTTATCTCCATTAAAAGACTGCAGGCACACAGGTGTTTGTAATTAGTGATGTTTATAAACACAGACTCAGACACACACGCACATCACTTCTCTCCCTCTCGCTCTCTCTGTGTGTCTTTCTCTGTGTGTATCTCTCTCTCATACAGTCATTCAAGGTCTTAGAGGAATTTTTCCCCTCCACCCCTCCCCCCACCACACACACACACACACCATTTTAAAATAAAAGCCCCACAGAATGAATTCTAACTGAAATGCTAACTTCTACTACTACTGCTACTACAAATACCACTACTGCTACAACTAGTATTTATTCTAATGCTACTAATACTTATACTCCTAATAATACTTCTAATACAACTACAACTTCTACTACTACTACTACAAATATCACTACTGCTGACAGTTTTTTAAGCTTCAGAAACCGGTCAAATATCAAAAAGTTCAGCTTTCAGGAGAGGGGATATGACTTTCCATATCTTTAATCTTTAAACTTTGAATTATTAAGCTTTTAGCA
>JAVDOI010000009.1:17080842-17090842 GCA_032191485.1 Leptoclinus maculatus
TATTCATGAAAACATCATGAAACTGTGAAATCAACTGTCCTGAGTCACTTTTTTGAAGAAAATCTTTGAAACTATGTTTACTTTCACAAAATCCACTTTTAGCCTCCTCTCAGCCTGAAACGTCTTTTAAGAGCATACAAAGTGAAAATGCATCTCTAAGGCAGTAAAGTGCTGAAAGCAGCAGATATTCATGAAAATTACATGTGAATACATCTCGATACAATCCACGGAGCTCCTCTGGACAATGTTATGAACCAGACATGACGGCGTTTAGTTTCCCGTGATATCTGGGACTTCCACAACACCGTACTAAGCAGAAATAGAGGTTATTTTTCCCATGGTTAATGGCGGACAGTTTAGGGATTTCAGAGCGATAAGCCCCGGCCCCTCTCCAGCGCGATTCGCGCGAATGAACACAAATGGTCCCCAGCGAGACCGGCGGTGCGATGGACGCGAATTTGCGGCGCGATGAATTTGCGCCGCGTTTGGAACGCAGCATTATGCTGCGTTCACACCAAACGCGAATACGCGTCGAGATTACATACAAAGTCTATGCACAGACGCGATGAGACTGGAGCGACGCGAATCTGCGTTTGTGCGGCGCGATGGACGCGAATTTGCGGCGCGATGGTTGCGAAATCGCGTCAAATGCCAAAACGCCAAAACGCTGAAGTTGAAATATTTGAACTTCTGCGACAAAATCGCGTGACGCTGTGGCGCGATAGCCTATCAGCGTTGAGATGTTTCCCCTGTCATCACTGACTTCCTGCCGTTGCTGAATCAGGAAATAAATACCGGAGCCGTCTGTGTTCACCCGGAGCTCTACGATACCTCGTATCAGTAGAGACCGGACCAAACTATGTGTATAAATGTGTGTGTGTGTAAACCAGATGGTACAAACAATGAAAAAGACGCTGCCGTATTTACGTCTAGATGACGTTATTGTGAGTGTTGATGGAGCTGCTACCATGTTATAATAGCCTAGCACCGATCCATCCGAGCTCCATTGAGAAAACAAGTATTTTAAAAGTTATTTGCTTGTCGTCTTGCGGAGAGAACTAACAAAACATGAATTCAGACAAATCGGCATCATTAGGTAGTTATTTCGGAGTCCCTTTTTGTCGGTTTATTGCAGTTAAATCACAGCCAAATCAGTTTATTTGGGGCTCATACAGCCGTAGTAAACAGCGGACGTGTGGCTTGCTAGACACAGTGAATACATCTCGATACAATCCACGGAGCTCCTCTGGACAATGTTATTAACCCAGACATGACGGCGTTTAGTTTCCCGTGATATCTGGGACTTCCACAACAAGTACTAAGCAGAAATAGAGGTTATTTTTTCCATGGTTAATGGCGGACAGTTTCGGGATTTCAGAGCGATAAGCCCCGCCCCCTCTCCAGCGCGTCCAGCGCGATTCTCGCAAATGAACACAAATGGTCCCCAGTGAGACCGGCGTCGCGATGGACGCGAATTTGCGGCGCGATGAATTCTCGACGCGTTTGGTGTGAACGCGGCATTAGAGTGCGTGATGTCAGCGCTAGAGTGAAGAGGAGCTTGAAATTCTTATGAAAAAAAGATTTGTCTTTTGCCACCGACTCCACAATTTTCACTCTTCATGCATAATTTCTGGATGTAAAAGTAGCTAATCTTGTCCTTGTCGTAAAAAACTGACTGTGGAATCCCACAGACTTACACATTTGGCACAGTAGCCTTTAATTGAGAGGAAAACCAAGTTTCTGCTCCATAGAGACCAATGTTAAATCTTGCTTCAAGAACATTTTCCACAGAACACGGTACCCCCATTTCTAAATCGCCATTGAAGACACATTTCTTACACTACAGACACAATTTTCACAGGATCTGTTTTTCAAATCATCCTTCCTCTCAATTTCCAATATTGGAGCAATAGGAGCTACGGTTATGGGAATTTTGAGGATTTGTTTGAGAGTTGTTTCACAGTTTTATCTCCATTAAAAGACTGCAGGCACACAGGTGTTTGTAATTAGTGATGTTTATAAACACAGACTCAGACACACACGCACATACACTTCTCTCCCTCTCGCTCTCTCTGTGTGTCTCTCTCTGTGTGTATCTCTCTCTCATACAGTCATTCAAGGTCTTAGAGGAATTTTTCCCCTCCACCCCTCCCCCCACCACACACACACACACACACACACACACCATTTTAAAATAAAAGCCCCACAGAATGAATTCTAACTGAAATGCTTGTGATGAAACCTGTCATTTAATAACCTTTTTATGTTCATCTAACATTATGATTGTGTCTCCTTTCCCCCCCCCCCCCCCCCCCACCCACACCCCATTTAAAAATAAAAGCCCCACAGAATGAATTCTAACTGAAATGCTACAATACTACAATACTACAAATAACTACAAATACCACTACTGCTACAACTAGTATTTATTCTAATGCTACTAATACTTCTACTCCTAATAATACTTCTAATACAACTACAACTTCTACTACTACTACTACAAATATCACTGCTGCTGACAGTTTTTTTAAGCTACAGAAACCGTTCAAATATCAAAATGTTCAGCTTTCAGGAGAGGGGATATGACTTTCCATGTCTTTAATCTTTAAACTTTGAATTATTAAGCTTTTAGCTATTTTTATTTAATGGGATGTCTATGGAGAAAATCTTCAAATCCTGTTAAACTTGAACTTTCAAAGCCTTCTTCTTCCTCATACTTTCAGTGACAGACACCAGTTTAAATGCTTTCGGGCTTCAACATTCTCTCTCTCTGTCTTTCTCTCTCTTTCTGTCTTTCTCTCTCTCTGTCTCTCTCTCTCTCTGTCTGTCTGTCTCTCTCTGTCTGTCTCTCTCTGTGTGTGTGTCTCTCTCTCTGTGTGTCTCTCTCTCTGTGTGTTTCTCTCTCTCATACAGTCATTCAGGTCTTAGAGGACTTTTTCCCCTCCCCCCCACCACACACACACACCATTTCAAAATAAAAGCCCCAAAGAGTGAATTCTAACTGAAATGCTTGTGATGAAGCCTGCCATTTAATAACCTCTGTTTATGTGTGTCAAACATTATGATTATGTCTCCTCTCCCCCCCACCCAGTCCGACCCTTTCAAAATAAAAGACCCACACAGTGAAATCTAACATGACCTGGAGATATTCAGCCAAAGGCATTGTTAGACCTCCTGTCTGTCTGTCTGTCTGTCTGTCTGTCTGTCTGTCTGTCGACAGTCAGCACTGAAACAGGTTCCGGCCAGTTGATGGCTGCCAAATCTGGGCCCAATCTGGCATTATAGAAATGGGCCTTAACTGGCTAATTGATCAAATATTGTAATGTAGCCAAACAATCATCATATTGTAGGAGCGCAGGGATTAACTGAGTCGACAAGTGTCTCTTTTTGGCTGCTCACCTCTGTTGTCGTTTATTTCAACTCTCACAAACATTTCAACCCGAACACTGCCATCACCTCCTTTAAACCCAACATGACGTCACGTTCCCATGGCTATGCCACTCCCCTAGTCCTGCTGAATTATGTCCTCAAGTGCATACGCCCCCCCAGAATTCACCAAGTTAGGACGCAACTGTCGCCTGAAAAAAGCAAGTGGCTGGCTCAATCGACCAGGAGCAGGAGCCAGGGGCGGCCATCGGAGGAAGCTTCCGGGCCTTGTAGCGGTGTGCTGGAAGGGTAGGAGGACGCCCCCGCCATGGGGGTTCGGCCACCCTGGACCAACCGGTACAGGTCCAGATGTGCTGGTTTCAGGCGATCCACCGACACATGCTTCCAGTTTCCAGTTTCTCAATGGAGAAAATGTTCAAATCCTTTTCAACTTTCAAATCTTTCAACTTCCTCATACTTTTAGCTCTAGACACCATTTTAACTTTCAAATGTTGAGAAAACCCTGATCTATTACTGAATGATTCAGCTTTTTGATATCTTGTATACTTTTTGAACTGTCCCATTTTTACTTTCATGATTTTTTCAGTCCTTTTCTGACTTTATAATGGGTGTGTATTGCGCTGCTTAGAGTGCGTGATGTCAGTGCTAGAGTGAAGAGGAGCTTGAAATTCTTATGAAAAAAAGATTTGTCTTTTGCCACCGACTCCACAATTTTCACTCTTCATGCATAATTTCTGGATGTAAAAGTAGCTAATCTTGTCCTTGTCGTAAAAAACTGACTGTGGAATCCCACAGACTTACACATTTGGCACAGTAGCCTTTAATTGAGAGGAAAACCAAGTTTCTGCTCCATAGAGACCAATGTTAAATCTTGCTTCAAGAACATTTTCCACAGAACACGGTACCCCATTTCTAAATCGCCATTGAAGACACATTTCTTACACTACAGACACAATTTTCACAGGATCTGTTTTTCAAATCATCCTTCCTCTCAATTTCCAATATTGGAGCAATAGGAGCTACGGTTATGGGAATTTTGAGGATTTGTTTGAGAGTTGTTTCACAGTTTTATCTCCATTAAAAGACTGCAGGCACACAGGTGTTTGTAATTAGTGATGTTTATAAACACAGACTCAGACACACACGCACATACACTTCTCTCCCTCTCGCTCTCTCTGTGTGTCTCTCTCTGTGTGTCTCTCTCTGTGTGTATCTCTCTCTCATACAGTCATTCAAGGTCTTAGAGGAATTTTTCCCCTCCACCCCTCCCCCCACCACACACACACACACACACACACCATTTTAAAATAAAAGCCCCACAGAATGAATTCTAACTGAAATGCTTGTGATGAAACCTGTCATTTAATAACCTTTTTATGTTCATCTAACATTATGATTGTGTCTCCTTCCCCCCCCCCCCCCCCCCCACCCACACCCCATTTAAAAATAAAAGCCCCACAGAATGAATTCTAACTGAAATGCTACAATACTACAATACTACAAATAACTACAAATACCACTACTGCTACAACTAGTATTTATTCTAATGCTACTAATACTTCTACTCCTAATAATACTTCTAATACAACTACAACTTCTACTACTACTACTACAAATATCACTACTGCTGACAGTTTTTTTAAGCTACAGAAACCGTTCAAATATCAAAATGTTCAGCTTTCAGGAGAGGGGATATGACTTTCCATGTCTTTAATCTTTAAACTTTGAATTATTAAGCTTTTAGCTATTTTTATTTAATGGGATGTCTATGGAGAAAATCTTCAAATCCTGTTAAACTTGAACTTTCAAAGCCTTCTTCTTCCTCATACTTTCAGCGACAGACACCAGTTTAAATGCTTTCGGGCTTCAACATTCTCTCTCTCTGTCTTTCTCTCTCTTTCTGTCTTTCTCTCTCTCTGTCTCTCTCTCTCTCTGTCTGTCTGTCTCTCTCTGTCTGTCTCTCTCTGTGTGTGTGTCTCTCTCTCTGTGTGTCTCTCTCTCTGTGTGTTTCTCTCTCTCATACAGTCATTCAGGTCTTAGAGGACTTTTTCCCCTCCCCCCCACCACACACACACACCATTTCAAAATAAAAGCCCCAAAGAGTGAATTCTAACTGAAATGCTTGTGATGAAGCCTGCCAATTAATAACCTCTGTTTATGTGTGTCAAACATTATGATTATGTCTCCTCTCCCCCCCACCCAGTCCCAACCTTTCAAAATAAAAGACCCACACAGTGAAATCTAACATGACCTGGAGATATTCAGCCAAAGGCATTGTTAGACCTCCTGTCTGTCTGTCTGTCTGTCTGTCTGTCTGTCTGTCTGTCTGTCTGTCGACAGTCAGCACTGAAACAGGTTCCGGCCAGTTGATGGCTGCCAAATCTGGGCCCAATCTGGCATTATAGAAATGGGCCTTAACTGGCTAATTGATCAAATATTGTAATGTAGCCAAACAATCATCATATTGTAGGAGCGCAGGGATTAACTGAGTCGACAAGTGTCTCTTTTTGGCTGCTCACCTCTGTTGTCGTTTATTTCAACTCTCACAAACATTTCAACCCGAACACTGCCATCACCTCCTTTAAACCCAACATGACGTCACGTTCCCATGGCTATGCCACTCCCCTAGTCCTGCTGAATTATGTCCTCAAGTGCATACGCCCCCCCAGAATTCACCAAGTTAGGACGCAACTGTCGCCTGAAAAAAGCAAGTGGCTGGCTCAATCGACCAGGAGCAGGAGCCAGGGGCGGCCATCGGAGGAAGCTTCCGGGCCTTGTAGCGGTGTGCTGGAAGGGTAGGAGGACGCCCCCGCCATGGGGGTTCGGCCACCCTGGACCAACCGGTACAGGTCCAGATGTGCTGGTTTCAGGCGATCCACCGACACATGCTTCCAGTTTCCAGTTTCTCAATGGAGAAAATGTTCAAATCCTTTTCAACTTTCAAATCTTTCAACTTCCTCATACTTTTAGCTCTAGACACCATTTTAACTTTCAAATGTTGAGAAAACCCTGATCTATTACTGAATGATTCAGCTTTTTGATATCTTGTATACTTTTTGAACTGTCCCATTTTTACTTTTATGATTTTTTCAGTCCTTTTCTGACTTTATAATGGGTGTGTATTGCGCTGCTTAGAGTGCGTGATGTCAGTGCTAGAGTGAAGAGGAGCTTGAAATTCTTATGAAAAAAAGATTTGTCTTTTGCCACCGACTCCACAATTTTCACTCTTCATGCATAATTTCTGGATGTAAAAGTAGCTAATCTTGTCCTTGTCGTAAAAAACTGACTGTGGAATCCCACAGACTTACACATTTGGCACAGTAGCCTTTAATTGAGAGGAAAACCAAGTTTCTGCTCCATAGAGACCAATGTCTTGCTTCAAGAACATTTTCCACAGAACACGGTACCCCATTTCTAAATCGCCATTGAAGACACATTTCTTACACTACAGACACAATTTTCACAGGATCTTTTTTTCAAATCATCCTTCCTCTCAATTTCCAATATTGGAGCAATAGGAGCTACGGTTATGGGAATTTTGAGGATTTGTTTGAGAGTTGTTTCACAGTTTTATCTCCATTAAAAGACTGCAGGCACACAGGTGTTTGTAATTAGTGATGTTTATAAACACAGACTCAGACACACACGCACATACACTTCTCTCCCTCTCGCTCTCTCTGTGTGTCTCTCTCTGTGTGTATCTCTCTCTCATACAGTCATTCAAGGTCTTAGAGGAATTTTTCCCCTCCACCCCTCCCCCCACCACACACACACACACACACACACCATTTTAAAATAAAAGCCCCACAGAATGAATTCTAACTGAAATGCTTGTGATGAAACCTGTCATTTAATAACCTTTTTATGTTCATCTAACATTATGATTGTGTCTCCTTCCCCCCCCCCCCCCCCCCCACCCACACCCCATTTAAAAATAAAAGCCCCACAGAATGAATTCTAACTGAAATGCTACAATACTACAATACTACAAATAACTACAAATACCACTACTGCTACAACTAGTATTTATTCTAATGCTACTAATACTTCTACTCCTAATAATACTTCTAATACAACTACAACTTCTACTACTACTACTACAAATATCACTACTGCTGACAGTTTTTTTAAGCTACAGAAACCGTTCAAATATCAAAATGTTCAGCTTTCAGGAGAGGGGATATGACTTTCCATGTCTTTAATCTTTAAACTTTGAATTATTAAGCTTTTAGCTATTTTTATTTAATGGGATGTCTATGGAGAAAATCTTCAAATCCTGTTAAACTTGAACTTTCAAAGCCTTCTTCTTCCTCATACTTTCAGCGACAGACACCAGTTTAAATGCTTTCGGGCTTCAACATTCTCTCTCTCTGTCTTTCTCTCTCTTTCTGTCTTTCTCTCTCTCTGTCTCTCTCTCTCTCTGTCTGTCTGTCTCTCTCTGTCTGTCTCTCTCTGTGTGTGTGTCTCTCTCTCTGTGTGTCTCTCTCTCTGTGTGTTTCTCTCTCTCATACAGTCATTCAGGTCTTAGAGGACTTTTTCCCCTCCCCCCCACCACACACACACCCCATTTTAAAATAAAAGCCCCAAAGAGTGAATTCTAACTGAAATGCTTGGGATGAAGCCTGCCAATTAATAACCTCTGTTTATGTGTGTCAAACATTATGATTATGTCTCCTCTCCCCCCCACCCAGTCCCACCCTTTCAAAATAAAAGCCCCACACAGTGAAATCTAACATGACCTGGAGATATTCAGCCAAAGGCATTGTTAGACCTCCTGCCTGTCTGTCTGTCTGTCTGTCTGTCTGTCGACAGTCAGCACTGAAACAGGTTCCGGCCAGTTGATGGCTGCCAAATCTGGGCCCAATCTGGCATTATAGAAATGGGCCTTAACTGGCTAATTGATAAAATATTGTAATGTAGCCAAACAATCATCATATTGTAGGAGCGCAGGGATTAACTGACACGACAAGTGTCTCTTTTTGGCTGCTCACCTCTGTTGTCGTTTATTTCAACTCTCACAAACATTTCAACCCGAACACTGCCATCACCTCCTTTAAACCCAACATGACGTCACGTTCCCATGGCTATGCCACTCCCCTTGTCCTGCTGAATTATGTCCTCAAGTGCATACGCCCCCCCAGAATTCACCAAGTTAGGACGCAACTGTCGACTGAAAAAAGCAAGTGGCTGGCTCAATCGACCAGGAGCAGGAGCCAGGGGCGGCCATCGGAGGAAGCTTCCGGGCCTTGTAGCGGTGTGCTGGAAGGGTAGGAGGACGCCCCCGCCGTGGGGGTTCGGCCACCGTGGACCAACCGGTACAGGTCCAGATGTGCTGGTTTCAGGCGATCCACCGACACATGCTTCCAGTTTCCAGTTTCTCAATGGAGAAAATGTTCAAATCCTTTTCAACTTTCAAATCTTTCAACTTCCTCATACTTTTAGCTCTAGACACCATTTTAACTTTCAAATGTTGAGAAAACCCTGATCTATTACTGAATGATTCAGCTTTTTGATATCTTTTATACTTTTTGAACTGTCCCATTTTTACTTTTATGATTTTTTCAGTCCTTTTCTGACTTTATAATGGGTGTGTATTGCGCTGCTTAGAGTGCGTGATGTCAGTGCTAGAGTGAAGAGGAGCTTGAAATTCTTATGAAAAAAAGATTTGTCTTTTGCCACCGACTCCACAATTTTCACTCTTCATGCATAATTTCTGGATGTAAAAGTAGCTAATCTTGTCCTTGTCGTAAAAAACTGACTGTGGAATCCCACAGACTTACACATTTGGCACAGTAGCCTTTAATTGAGAGGAAAACCAAGTTTCTGCTCCATAGAGACCAATGTCTTGCTTCAAGAACATTTTCCACAGAACACGGTACCCCATTTCTAAATCGCCATTGAAGACACATTTCTTACACTACAGACACAATTTTCACAGGATCTGTTTTTCAAATCATCCTTCCTCTCAATTTCCAATATTGGAGCAATAGGAGCTACGGTTATGGGAATTTTGAGGATTTGTTTGAGAGTTGTTTCACAGTTTTATCTCCATTAAAAGACTGCAGGCACACAGGTGTTTGTAATTAGTGATGTTTATAAACACAGACTCAGACACACACGCACATACACTTCTCTCCCTCTCGCTCTCTCTGTGTGTCTCTCTCTGTGTGTATCTCTCTCTCATACAGTCATTCAAGGTCTTAGAGGAATTTTTCCCCTCCACCCCTCCCCCCACCACACACACACACACACACACACACACCATTTTAAAATAAAAGCCCCACAGAATGAATTCTAACTGAAATGCTAACTTCTACTTCTACTGCTACTACAAATACCACTACTGCTACAACTAGTATTTATTCTAATGCTACTAATACTTCTACTCCTAATAATACTTCTAATACAACTACAACTTCTACTACTACTACTACAAATATCACTACTGCTGACAGTTTTTTTAAGCTACAGAAACCGGTCAAATATCAAAAAGTTCAGCTTTCAGGAGAGGGGATATGACTTTCCATATCTTTAATCTTTAAACTTTGAATTATTAAGCTTTTAGCAATTTTTATTTAATGGGATGTTTGTGGACAAAATCTTCAAATCCTAT
>JAVDOI010000009.1:17095842-17100842 GCA_032191485.1 Leptoclinus maculatus
TCATGAAACTGTGAAATCAACTGTCCTGAGTCACTTTTTTGAAGAAAATCTTTGAAACTATGTTTACTTTCACAAAATCCACTTTTGGCCTCCTCTCAGCCTGAAACGTCTTTTAAGAGCATAAAAAGTGAAAATGCATCTCTAAGGCAGTAAAGTGCTGAAAGCAGCAGATATTCATGAAAACATCATGAAACTGTGAAATCAACTGTCCTGAGTCACTTTTTTGAAGAAAATCTTTGAAACTATGTTTACTTTCACAAAATCCACTTTTAGCCTCCTCTCAGCCTGAAACGTCTTTTAAGAGCATAAAAAGTGAAAATGCATCTCTAAGGCAGTAAAGTGCTGACAGCAGCAGATATTCATGAAAACATCATGAAACTGTGAAATCAACTGTCCTGAGTCACTTTTTTGAAGAAAATCTTTGAAACTATGTTTACTTTCACAAAATCCACTTTTGGCCTCCTCTCAGCCTGAAACGTCTTTTAAGAGCATAAAAAGTGAAAATGCATCTCTAAGGCAGTAAAGTGCTGAAAGCAGCAGATATTCATGAAAACATCATGAAACTGTGAAATCAACTGTCCTGAGTCACTTCTTTGAAGAAAATCTTTGAAACTATGTTTACTTTCACAAAATCCACGTTTGGCCTCCTCTCAGCCTGAAACGTCTTTTAAGAGCATAAAAAGTGAAAATGCATCTCTAACGCAGTAAAGTGCTGAAAGCAGCAGATATTCATGAAAACATCATGAAACTGTGAAATCAACTGTCCTGAGTCACTTTCTTGAAGAAAATCTATGAAACTATGTTTACTTTCACAAAATCCACTTTTGGCCTCCTTGTCAGCCTGAAACGTCTTTTAAGAGCATAAAAAGTGAAAATGCATCTCTAAGGCAGTAAAGTGCTGAAAGCAGCAGATATTCATGAAAACATCATGAAACTGTGAAATCAACTGTCCTGAGTCACTTTTTTGAAGAAAATCTTTGAAACTATGTTTACTTTCACAAAATCCACTTTTGGCCTCCTTCAGCCTGAAACGTCTTTTAAGAGCATAAAAAGTGAAAATGCATCTCTAAGGCAGTTATGTGCTGAAAGCAGCAGATATTCATGAAAACATCATGAAACTGTGAAATCAACTGTCCTGAGTCACTTTCTTGAAGAAAATCTTTGAAACTATGTTTACTTTCACAAAATCCACTTTTGGCCTCCTCTCAGCCTGAAACGTCTTTTAAGAGCATAAAAAGTGAAAATGCATCTCTAAGGCAGTAAAGTGCTGAAAGCAGCAGATATTCATGAAAACATCATGAAACTGTGAAATCAACTGTCCTGAGTCACTTTCTTGAAGAAAATCTTTGAAACTATGTTTACTTTCAAAATCCACGTTTGGCCTCCTCTCAGCCTGAAACGTCTTTTAAGAGCATAAAAAGTGAAAATGCATCTCTAAGGCAGTAAAGTGCTGAAAGCAGCAGATATTCATGAAAACATCATGAAACTGTGAAATCAACTGTCCTGAGTCACTTTTTTGAAGAAAAGCTTTGAAACTATGTTTACTTTCAAAATCCACGTTTGGCCTCCTTCAGCCTGAAACGTCTTTTAAGAGCATAAAAAGTGAAAATGCATCTCTAAGGCAGTAAAGTGCTGAAAGCAGCAGATATTCATGAAAACATCATGAAACTGTGAAATCAACTGTCCTGAGTCACTTTTTTGAAGAAAATCTTTGAAACTATGTTTACTTTCACAAAATCCACTTTTAGCCTCCTCTCAGCCTGAAACGTCTTTTAAGAGCATAAAAAGTAAAAATGCATCTCTAAGGCAGTAAAGTGCTGAAAGCAGCAGGTTCTAATGAAAACATCATGAAACTGTGAAATCAACTGTCCTGAGTCACTTTTTTGAAGAAAATCTTTGAAACTATGTTTACTTTCAAAATCCACGTTTGGCCTCCTTCAGCCTGAAACGTCTTTTAAGAGCATAAAAAGTGAAAATGCATCTCTAAGGCAGTAAAGTGCTGAAAGCAGCAGATTCTAATGAAAACATCATGAAACTATGAAATCAACTGTCCTGAGTCACTTTTTTGAAGAAAATCTTTGAAACTATGTTTACTTTCAAAATCCACGTTTGGCCTCCTTCAGCCTGAAACGTCTTTTAAGAGCATACAAAGTGAAAATGCATCTCTAAGGCAGTAAAGTGCTGAAAGCAGCAGATATTCATGAAAATTACATGTTAATACATCTCGATACAATCCACGGAGCTCCTCTGGACAATGTTATGAACTAGACATGACGGCGTTTAGTTTCCCGTAATATCTGGGACTTCCACAACACCGTACTAAGCAGAAATAGAGGTTATTTTTTCCATGGTTAATGGCGGACAGTTTAGGGATTTCAGAGCGATAAGCCCCGGCCCCTCTCCAGCACGATTCGCGCGAATGAACACAGAGTTGTTTCACAGTTTTATCTCCATTAAAAGACTGCAGGCACACAGGTGTTTGTAATTAGTGATGTTTATAAACACAGACTCAGACACACACGCACATACACTTCTCTCCCTCTCGCTCTCTCTGTGTGTCTCTCTCTGTGTGTATCTCTCTCTCATACAGTCATTCAAGGTCTTAGAGGAATTTTTCCCCTCCACCCGTCCCCCCACCACACACACACACACACACACACACACCATTTTAAAATAAAAGCCCCACAGAATGAATTCTAACTGAAATGCTTGTGATGAAACCTGTCATTTAATAACCTTTTTATGTTCATCTAACATTATGATTGTGTCTCCTTTCCCCCCCCCCACCCACACCCCATTTAAAAATAAAAGCCCCGCAGAATGAATTCTAACTGAAATGCTAACTCAGTTAGCATTTCAGTTACAAATAACTGAAATGCTACAATACTACAATACTACAAATAACTACAAATACCACTACTGCTACAACTAGTATTTATTCTAATGCTACTAATACTTCTACTCCTAATAATACTTCTAATACAACTACAACTTCTACTACTACTACTACAAATATCACTACTGCTGACAGTTTTTTTAAGCTACAGAAACCGTTCAAATATCAAAATGTTCAGCTTTCAGGAGAGGGGATATGACTTTCCATGTCTTTAATCTTTAAACTTTGAATTATTAAGCTTTTAGCTATTTTTATTTAATGGGATGTCTATGGAGAAAATCTTCAAATCCTGTTAAACTTGAACTTTCAAAGCCTTCTTCTTCCTCATACTTTCAGCGACAGACACCAGTTTAAATGCTTTCGGGCTTCAACATTCTCTCTCTCTGTCTCTCTCTCTCTTTCTGTCTTTCTCTCTCTCTGTCTCTCTCTCTCTCTCTGTCTGTCTATCTGTCTCTCTCTTTCTGTCTGTCTGTCTGTCTCTCTCTGTCTGTCTCTCTCTGTGTGTGTATCTCTCTCTGTGTGTCTCTCTCTCTGTGTGTTTCTCTCTCTCATACAGTCATTCAGGTCTTAGAGGACTTTTTCCCCTCCCCCCCACCACACACACACCCCATTTTTAAATAAAAGCCCCACAGAATGAATTCTAACTGAAATGCTTGTGATGAAACCTGTCATTTATCTAACATTACGATTCTGTCTCCTCTCCCTTTCTCCAGCCCCCCACACACACACACCATTTCAAAATAAAAGCCCCAAAGAGTGAATTCTAACTGAAATGCTTGTGATGAAGCCTGCCAATTAATAACCTCTGTTTATGTGTGTCAAACATTATGATTATGTCTCCTCTCCCCCCCACCCAGTCCCACCCTTTCAAAATAAAAGCCCCACACAGTGAAATCTAACATGACCTGGAGATATTCAGCCAAAGGCATTGTTAGACCTCCTGTCTGTCTGTCTGTCTGTCTGTCTGTCTGTCTGTCTGTCGACAGTCAGCACTGAAACAGGTTCCGGCCAGTTGATGGCTGCCAAATCTGGGCCCAATCTGGCATTATAGAAATGGGCCTTAAAACCTTTTGAGCCCTAGACGTTTTTTTGGCTTATTCTCGAAAATACTATACCCATACTCAAAGGGGCCTTACTCTCTAACTACAAGGTCTATTTGAAAATGTTCAATGGATTTATAACACTGAGGAGGGTTTGCTCATATGAATTGTGTACATATTGTGTATATGTTACTGGTTAATATCTGATGAAGATGGAACACAGCTCCACTTTGAAAAATGTCAAATTCGTATGGTGAAAAAGCATAAGCTAAATATTAAATGAGGCTCAGTGAAGCCTAAAAACCACACACAATCATAGAAAACGACAGCAGTAGTCACCCACAAAAGAATTGGAGTGAATAGAGTGAAGTAGGCTAGAGTTAGAGACATAAACGTTATGAGAGGTCACGAGAGGTCACGAGAGGTCGCAATGTGAGAAACAGCCTCTCCAGCTGTTCCATTGTACTTTTATAAGCTAAATAACTATATATTTAACTTCCTTTATCCTTGTACATGAACAATCTATCACATACAGCAGTTAGAAATCATTTTGGAGAGCTAGAACCGTCTCCAAAGCGTCTCGGGACCGCCGACCTACGGGAGAATTGCGCCATAGTGGTTGTGTATTGGGCCAGTGTAGAGCCCCTGATTGGTCGATTTCTTCATATGAAACGTCTATGCACGTGTCTGGATGTGGCCAATTGACTGGCGTCAACGGAATTTTCAGGAAGTCTTTAGTTTTCCGAAAAATTCCGATCTAAGCCGGCGGACCCGTGCGTAAACGCCCGAAGCTGCCTCGCTGGAATGTGGTCCCCCGAGCTCATTTGACCCCCCCCTTCCTTTTTTCACAACTTTATTAGACTGTAAACGGATGACAAAAGGCGAAACAGGAGTCTAAAAGGAGTTTGAGGACATCGTTTTATGATTTGGCTTTCTTCGGTACCAGTCGGCACCAGTCGGTACCAGTATCCCCCCCGTCGGGGGGCTCTCAGTTTAGAAAGGTTAACTGGCTAATTGATAAAATATTGTAATGTAGCCAAACAATCATCATATTGTAGGAGCGC
>JAVDOI010000009.1:17105842-17108342 GCA_032191485.1 Leptoclinus maculatus
TCCTCTCAATTTCCAATATTGGAGCAATAGGAGCTACGGTTATGGGAATTTTGAGGATTTGTTTGAGAGTTGTTTCACAGTTTTATCTCCATTAAAAGACTGCAGGCACACAGGTGTTTGTAATTAGTGATGTTTATAAACACAGACTCAGACACACACGCACATACACTTCTCTCCCTCTCGCTCTCTCTGTGTGTCTCTCTCTGTGTGTATCTCTCTCTCATACAGTCATTCAAGGTCTTAGAGGAATTTTTCCCCTCCACCCCTCCCCCCACCACACACACACACACACACACCATTTTAAAATAAAAGCCCCACAGAATGAATTCTAACTGAAATGCTTGTGATGAAACCTGTCATTTAATAACCTTTTTATGTTCATCTAACATTATGATTGTGTCTCCTTCCCCCCCCCCCCCCCACCCACACCCCATTTAAAAATAAAAGCCCCACAGAATGAATTCTAACTGAAATGCTACAATACTACAATACTACAAATAACTACAAATACCACTACTGCTACAACTAGTATTTATTCTAATGCTACTAATACTTCTACTCCTAATAATACTTCTAATACAACTACAACTTCTACTACTACTACTACAAATATCACTACTGCTGACAGTTTTTTTAAGCTACAGAAACCGTTCAAATATCAAAATGTTCAGCTTTCAGGAGAGGGGATATGACTTTCCATGTCTTTAATCTTTAAACTTTGAATTATTAAGCTTTTAGCTATTTTTATTTAATGGGATGTCTATGGAGAAAATCTTCAAATCCTGTTAAACTTGAACTTTCAAAGCCTTCTTCTTCCTCATACTTTCAGCGACAGACACCAGTTTAAATGCTTTCGGGCTTCAACATTCTCTCTCTCTGTCTTTCTCTCTCTTTCTGTCTTTCTCTCTCTCTGTCTCTCTCTCTCTCTGTCTGTCTGTCTCTCTCTGTCTGTCTCTCTCTGTGTGTGTGTCTCTCTCTCTGTGTGTCTCTCTCTCTGTGTGTTTCTCTCTCTCATACAGTCATTCAGGTCTTAGAGGACTTTTTCCCCTCCCCCCACCACACACACACCCCATTTTAAAATAAAAGCCCCAAAGAGTGAATTCTAACTGAAATGCTTGGGATGAAGCCTGCCAATTAATAACCTCTGTTTATGTGTGTCAAACATTATGATTATGTCTCCTCTCCCCCCCACCCAGTCCCACCCTTTCAAAATAAAAGCCCCACACAGTGAAATCTAACATGACCTGGAGATATTCAGCCAAAGGCATTGTTAGACCTCCTGCCTGTCTGTCTGTCTGTCTGTCTGTCTGTCTGTCGACAGTCAGCACTGAAACAGGTTCCGGCCAGTTGATGGCTGCCAAATCTGGGCCCAATCTGGCATTATAGAAATGGGCCTTAACTGGCTAATTGATAAAATATTGTAATGTAGCCAAACAATCATCATATTGTAGGAACGCAGGGATTAACTGAGTCGACAAGTGTCTCTTTTTGGCTGCTCACCTCTGTTGTCGTTTATTTCAACTCTCACAAACATTTCAACCCGAACACTGCCATCACCTCCTTTAAACCCAACATGACGTCACGTTCCCATGGCTATGCCACTCCCCTTGTCCTGCTGAATTATGTCCTCAAGTGCATACGCCCCCCCAGAATTCACCAAGTTAGGACGCAACTGTCGACTGAAAAAAGCAAGTGGCTGGCTCAATCGACCAGGAGCAGGAGCCAGGGGCGGCCATCGGAGGAAGCTTCCGGTCCTTGTAGCGGTGTGCTGGAAGGGTAGGGGACACCCCCGCCGTGGGGGTTCGGCCACCCTGGACCAACCGGTACAGGTCCAGATGTGCTGGTTTCAGGCGATCCACCGACACATGCTTCCAGTTTCCAGTTTCTCAATGGAGAAAATGTTCAAATCCTTTTCAACTTTCAAATCTTTCAACTTCCTCATACTTTTAGCTCTAGACACCATTTTAACTTTCAAATGTTGAGAAAACCCTGATCTATTACTGAATGATTCAGCTTTTTGATATCTTTTATACTTTTTGAACTGTCCCATTTTTACTTTTATGATTTTTTCAGTCCTTTTCTGACTTTATAATGGGTGTGTATTGCGCTGCTTAGAGTGCGTGATGTCAGTGCTAGAGTGAAGAGGAGCTTGAAATTCTTATGAAAAAAAGATTTGTCTTTTGCCACCGACTCCACAATTTTCACTCTTCATGCATAATTTCTGGATGTAAAAGTAGCTAATCTTGTCCTTGTCGTAAAAAACTGACTGTGGAATCCCACAGACTTACACATTTGGCACAGTAGCCTTTAATTGAGAGGAAAACCAAGTTTCTGCTCCATAGAGACCAATGTCTTGCTTCAAGAACATTTTCCACAGAACACGGTACCCCATTTCTAAATCGCCATTGAAGACACATTTCTTACACTACAGACACAATTTTCACAGGATCTGTTTTTCAAATCATCCTTCCTCTCAATTTCCAATATTGGAGCAATAGGA
>JAVDOI010000009.1:17113342-17123342 GCA_032191485.1 Leptoclinus maculatus
CATGAAAACATCATGAAACTGTGAAATCAACTGTCCTGAGTCACATTTTTGAAGAAAATCTTTGAAACTATGTTTACTTTCAAAAATCCACGTTTGGCCTCCTCTCAGCCTGAAACGTCTTTTAAGAGCATAAAAAGTGAAAATGCATCTCTAAGGCAGTTATGTGCTGAAAGCAGCAGATATTCATGTAAACATCATGAAACTGTGAAATCAACTGTCCTGAGTCACTTTCTTGAAGAAAATCTTTGAAACTATGTTTACTTTCAAAAATCCACGTTTGGCCTCCTCTCAGCCTGAAACGTCTTTTAAGAGCATAAAAAGTGAAAATGCATCTCTAAGCAGTAAAGTGCTGAAAGCAGCAGATATTCATGAAAACATCATGAAACTGTGAAATCAACTGTCCTGAGTCACTTTTTTGAAGAAAATCTTTGAAACTATGTTTACTTTCACAAAATCCACTTTTGGCCTCCTCTCAGCCTGAAACGTCTTTTAAGAGCATAAAAAGTGAAAATGCATCTCTAAGCAGTAAAGTGCTGAAAGCAGCAGATATTCATGAAAACATCATGAAACTGTGAAATCAACTGTCCTGAGTCACATTTTTGAAGAAAATCTTTGAAACTATGTTTACTTTCACAAAATCCACTTTTAGCCTCCTCTCAGCCTGAAACGTCTTTTAAGAGCATAAAAAGTGAAAATGCATCTCTAAGGCAGTAAAGTGCTGAAAGCAGCAGATATTCATGAAAACATCATGAAACTGTGAAATCAACTTTTGAAGAAAATCTTTGAAACTATGTTTACTTTCACAAAATCCACTTTTAGCCTCCTCTCAGCCTGAAACGTCTTTTAAGAGCATAAAAAGTGAAAATGCATCTCTAAGGCAGTAAAGTGCTGAAAGCAGCAGATATTCATGAAAACATCATGAAACTGTGAAATCAACTGTCCTGAGTCACATTTTTGAAGAAAATCTTTGAAACTATGTTTACTTTCACAAAATCCACTTTTGGCCTCCTCTCAGCCTGAAACGTCTTTTAAGAGCATAAAAAGTGAAAATGCATCTCTAAGGCAGTAAAGTGCCGAAAGCACCAGATATTCATGAAAACATCATGAAACTGTGAAATCAACTGTCCTGAGTCACTTTTTTGAAGAAAATCTTTGAAACTATGTTTACTTTCACAAAATCCACTTTTAGCCACCTCTCAGCCTGAAACGTCTTTTAAGAGCATAAA
Organism: Leptoclinus maculatus; assembly: GCA_032191485.1. NCBI lineage: Eukaryota > Metazoa > Chordata > Actinopteri > Perciformes > Stichaeidae > Leptoclinus > Leptoclinus maculatus. The sequence goes on from JAVDOI010000009.1 coordinate 17,114,569, forward strand.
AAGTGAAAATGCATCTCTAAGGCAGTAAAGTGCTGAAAGCAGCAGGTTCTAATGAAAACATCATGAAACTGTGAAATCAACTGTCCTGAGTCACTTTTTTGAAGAAAATCTTTGAAACTATGTTTACTTTCAAAAATCCACGTTTGGCCTCCTTCAGCCTGAAACGTCTTTTAAGAGCATAAAAAGTGAAAATGCATCTCTAAGGCAGTTATGTGCTGAAAGCAGCAGATATTCATGAAAACATCATGAAACTGTGAAATCAACTGTCCTGAGTCACTTTCTTGAAGAAAATCTTTGAAACTATGTTTACTTTAAAAAATCCACGTTTGGCCTCCTCTCAGCCTGAAACGTCTTTTAAGAGCATACAAAGTGAAAATGCATCTCTAAGGCAGTAAAGTGCTGAAAGCAGCAGGTTCTAATGAAAACATCATGAAACTGTGAAATCAACTGTCCTGAGTCACTTTTTTGAAGAAAATCTTTGAAACTATGTTTACTTTCACAAAATCTACTTTTAGCCTCCTCTCAGCCTGAAACGTCTTTTAAGAGCATAAAAAGTGAAAATGCATCTCTAAGGCAGTTATGTGCTGAAAGCAGCAGATATTCATAAAAACATCATGAAACTGTGAAATCAACTGTCCTGAGTCACTTTCTTGAAGAAAATCTTTGAAACTATGTTTACTTTCAAAAATCCACGTTTGGCCTCCTCTCAGCCTGAAACGTCTTTTAAGAGCATAAAAAGTGAAAATGCATCTCTAAGGCAGTAAGTAAAGTGCTGAAAGCAGCAGATATTCATGAAAACATCATGAAACTGTGAAATCAACTGTCCTGAGTCACTTTCTTGAAGAAAATCTTTGAAACTATGTTTACTTTCAAAAATCCACGTTTGGCCTCCTCTCAGCCTGAAACGTCTTTTAAGAGCATAAAAAGTGAAAATGCATCTCTAAGGCAGTTATGTGCTGAAAGCAGCAGATATTCATGAAAACATCATGAAACTGTGAAATCAACTGTCCCGAGTCACTGTCTTGAAGAAAATCTTTGAAACTATGTTTACTTTCAAAAATCCACTTTTGGCCTCCTCTCAGCCTGAAACGTCTTTTAAGAGCATAAAAAGTGAAAATGCATCTCTAAGGCAGTTATGTGCTGAAAGCAGCAGATATTCATGAAAACATCATGAAACTGTGAAATCAACTGTCCTGAGTCACTTTTTTGAAGAAAATCTTTGAAACTATGTTTACTTTCAAAAATCCACGTTTGGCCTCCTCTCAGCCTGAAACGTCTTTTAAGAGCATAAAAAGTGAAAATGCATCTCTAAGGCAGTAAAGTGCTGAAAGCAGCAGGTTCTAATGAAAACATAATGAAACTGTGAAATCAACTGTCTTGAGTCACTTTTTTGAAGAAAATCTTTGAAACTATGTTTACTTTCACAAAATCCACTTTTGGCCTCCTGTCAGCCTGAAACGTCTTTTAAGAGCATAAAAAGTGAAAATACATCTCTAAGGCAGTAAAGTGCTGAAAGCACCAGATATTAATGAAAACATCATAAAACTGTGAAATTAACTGTCCTGAGTCACTTTTTTGATGAAAATCTTTGAAACTATGTTTACTTTCCCAAAATCCACTTTTAGCCTCCTCTCAGCCTGAAACGTCTTTTAAGAGCATACAAAGTGAAAATGCATCTCTAAGGCAGTAAAGTGCTGAAAGAAGCAGATATTCTTGAAAACATCATGAAACTGTGAAATCAACTGTCCTGAGTCACATTTTTGAAGAAAATCTTTGAAACTATGTTTACTTTCAAAAATCCACTTTTGGCCTCCTCTCAGCCTGAAACGTCTTTTAAGAGCATAAAAAGTGAAAATGCATCTCTAAGGCAGTTATGTGCTGAAAGCAGCAGATATTCATGAAAACATCATGAAACTGTAAAATCAACTGTCCTGAGTCACTTTCTTGAAGAAAATCTTTGAAACTATGTTTACTTTCACAAAATCCACTTTTGGCCTCCTCTCAGCCTGAAACGTCTTTTAAGAGCATAAAAAGTGAAAATGCATCTCTAAGGCAGTAAAGTGCTGAAAGAAGCAGATATTCATGAAAACATCATGAAACTGTGAAATCAACTGTCCTGAGTCACATTTTTGAAGAAAATCTTTGAAACTATGTTTACTTTCAAAAATCCACGTTTGGCCTCCTCTCAGCCTGAAACGTCTTTTAAGAGCATAAAAAGTGAAAATGCATCTCTAAGGCAGTTATGTGCTGAAAGCAGCAGATATTCATGTAAACATCATGAAACTGTGAAATCAACTGTCCTGAGTCACTTTCTTGAAGAAAATCTTTGAAACTATGTTTACTTTCAAAAATCCACGTTTGGCCTCCTCTCAGCCTGAAACGTCTTTTAAGAGCATAAAAAGTGAAAATGCATCTCTAAGCAGTAAAGTGCTGAAAGCAGCAGATATTCATGAAAACATCATGAAACTGTGAAATCAACTGTCCTGAGTCACTTTTTTGAAGAAAATCTTTGAAACTATGTTTACTTTCACAAAATCCACTTTTAGCCTCCTCTCAGCCTGAAACGTCTTTTAAGAGCATAAAAAGTGAAAATGCATCTCTAAGGCAGTAAAGTGCTGAAAGCAGCAGATATTCATGAAAACATCATGAAACTGTGAAATCAACTGTCCTGAGTCACTTTCTTGAAGAAAATCTTTGAAACTATGTTTACTTTCAAAAATCCACGTTTGGCCTCCTCTCAGCCTGAAACGTCTTTTAAGAGCATAAAAAGTGAAAATGCATCTCTAAGCAGTAAAGTGCTGAAAGCAGCAGATATTCATGAAAACATCATGAAACTGTTAAATCAACTGTCCTGAGTCACTTTTTTGAAGAAAATCTTTGAAACTATGTTTACTTTCACAAAATCCACTTTTAGCCTCCTCTCAGCCTGAAACGTCTTTTAAGAGCATAAAAAGTGAAAATGCATCTCTAAGGCAGTAAAGTGCTGAAAGCAGCAGATATTCATGAAAACATCATGAAACTGTGAAATCAACTGTCCTGAGTCACATTTTTGAAGAAAATCTTTGAAACTATGTTTACTTTCACAAAATCCACTTTTAGCCTCCTCTCAGCCTGAAACGTCTTTTAAGAGCATAAAAAGTGAAAATGCATCTCTAAGGCAGTAAAGTGCTGAAAGCAGCAGATATTCATGAAAACATCATGAAACTGTGAAATCAACTGTCCTGAGTCACATTTTTGAAGAAAATCTTTGAAACTATGTTTACTTTCACAAAATCCACTTTTAGCCTCCTCTCAGCCTGAAACGTCTTTTAAGAGCATAAAAAGTGAAAATGCATCTCTAAGGCAGTAAAGTGCTGAAAGCAGCAGATATTCATGAAAACATCATGAAACTGTGAAATCAACTGTCCTGAGTCACATTTTTGAAGAAAATCTTTGAAACTATGTTTACTTTCACAAAATCCACTTTTGGCCTCCTCTCAGCCTGAAACGTCTTTTAAGAGCATAAAAAGTGAAAATGCATCTCTAAGGCAGTAAAGTGCCGAAAGCACCAGATATTCATGAAAACATCATGAAACTGTGAAATCAACTGTCCTGAGTCACTTTTTTGAAGAAAATCTTTGAAACTATGTTTACTTTCACAAAATCCACTTTTAGCCACCTCTCAGCCTGAAACGTCTTTTAAGAGCATAAAAAGTGAAAATGCATCTCTAAGGCAGTAAAGTGCTGAAAGCAGCAGGTTCTAATGAAAACATCATGAAACTGTGAAATCAACTGTCCTGAGTCACTTTTTTGAAGAAAATCTTTGAAACTATGTTTACTTTCACAAAATCCACGTTTGGCCTCCTCTCAGCCTGAAACGTCTTTTAAGAGCATAAAAAGTGAAATTGCATCTCTAAGGCAGTTATGTGCTGAAAGCAGCAGATATTCATGAAAACATCATGAAACTGTGAAATCAACTGTCCTGAGTCACTTTTTTGAAGAAAATCTTTGAAACTATGTTTACTTTCACAAAATCCACTTTTAGCCTCCTCTCAGCCTGAAACGTCTTTTAAGAGCATAAAAAGTGAAAATGCATCTCTAAGGCAGTAAAGTGCTGAAAGCAGCAGATATTCATGAAAACATCATGAAACTGTGAAATCAACTGTCCTGAGTCACATTTTTGAAGAAAATCTTTGAAACTATGTTTACTTTCACAAAATCCACTTTTAGCCTCCTCTCAGCCTGAAACGTCTTTTAAGAGCATAAAAAGTGAAAATGCATCTCTAAGGCAGTAAAGTGCTGAAAGCAGCAGATATTCATGAAAACATCATGAAACTGTGAAATCAACTGTCCTGAGTCACATTTTTGAAGAAAATCTTTGAAACTATGTTTACTTTCACAAAATCCACTTTTAGCCTCCTCTCAGCCTGAAACGTCTTTTAAGAGCATAAAAAGTGAAAATGCATCTCTAAGGCAGTAAAGTGCTGAAAGCAGCAGATATTCATGAAAACATCATGAAACTGTGAAATCAACTGTCCTGAGTCACATTTTTGAAGAAAATCTTTGAAACTATGTTTACTTTCACAAAATCCACTTTTGGCCTCCTCTCAGCCTGAAACGTCTTTTAAGAGCATAAAAAGTGAAAATGCATCTCTAAGGCAGTAAAGTGCCGAAAGCACCAGATATTCATGAAAACATCATGAAACTGTGAAATCAACTGTCCTGAGTCACTTTTTTGAAGAAAATCTTTGAAACTATGTTTACTTTCACAAAATCCACTTTTAGCCACCTCTCAGCCTGAAACGTCTTTTAAGAGCATAAAAAGTGAAAATGCATCTCTAAGGCAGTAAAGTGCTGAAAGCAGCAGGTTCTAATGAAAACATCATGAAACTGTGAAATCAACTGTCCTGAGTCACTTTTTTGAAGAAAATCTTTGAAACTATGTTTACTTTCACAAAATCCACGTTTGGCCTCCTCTCAGCCTGAAACGTCTTTTAAGAGCATAAAAAGTGAAATTGCATCTCTAAGGCAGTTATGTGCTGAAAGCAGCAGATATTCATGAAAACATCATGAAACTGTGAAATCAACTGTCCTGAGTCACTTTTTTGAAGAAAATCTTTGAAACTATGTTTACTTTCACAAAATCCACTTTTAGCCTCCTCTCAGCCTGAAACGTCTTTTAAGAGCATAAAAAGTGAAAATGCATCTCTAAGGCAGTAAAGTGCTGAAAGCAGCAGATATTCATGAAAACATCATGAAACTGTGAAATCAACTGTCCTGAGTCACATTTTTGAAGAAAATCTTTGAAACTATGTTTACTTTCACAAAATCCACTTTTGGCCTCCTCTCAGCCTGAAACGTCTTTTAAGAGCATAAAAAGTGAAAATGCATCTCTAAGGCAGTAAAGTGCTGAAAGCAGCAGATATTCATGAAAACATCATGAAACTGTGAAATCAACTGTCCTGAGTCACTTTCTTGAAGAAAATCTTTGAAACTATGTTTACTTTCAAAAATCCACGTTTGGCCTCCTCTCAGCCTGAAACGTCTTTTAAGAGCATAAAAAGTGAAAATGCATCTCTAAGCAGTAAAGTGCTGAAAGCAGCAGATATTCATGAAAACATCATGAAACTGTGAAATCAACTGTCCTGAGTCACTTTTTTGAAGAAAATCTTTGAAACTATGTTTACTTTCAAAAATGAAACATCATGAAAACATGAAACTGTCCTGAGTCACTTTCTTGAAGAAAATCTTTGAAACTATGTTTACTTTCAAAAATCCACGTTTGGCCTCCTCTCAGCCTGAAACGTCTTTTAAGAGCATAAAAAGTGAAAATGCATCTCTAAGGCAGTAAAGTGCTGAAAGCAGCAGGTTCTATGAAAACATCATGAAACTGTGAAATCAACTGTCCTGAGTCACTTTCTTGAAGAAAATCTTTGAAACTATGTTTACTTTCAAAAATCCACTTTTGGCCTCCTCTCAGCCTGAAACGTCTTTTAAGAGCATAAAAAGTGAAAATGCATCTCTAAGGCAGTTATGTGCTGAAAGCAGCAGATATTCATGAAAACATCATGAAACTGTGAAATCAACTGTCCTGATCACTTTTTTGAAGAAAATCTTTGAAACTATGTTTACTTTCACAAAATCCACTTTTAGCCTCCTCTCAGCCTGAAACGTCTTTTAAGAGCACACAAAGTGAAAATACAAAGTGAAAATGCATCTCTAAGTGCTGAAAGCAGCAGATTCGCGCGAATGAACACAAATGGTCCCCAGCGAGACCGGCGGTGCGATGGACGCGAATTTGCGGCGCGATGAATTTGCGCCGCGTTTGGTGTGAACGCAGCATTAGAGTGCGTGATGTCAGCGCTAGAGTGAAGAGGAGCTTGAAATTCTTATGAAAAAAAGATTTGTCTTTTGCCACCGACTCCACAATTTTCACTCTTCATGCATAATTTCTGGATGTAAAAGTAGCTAATCTTGTCCTTGTCGTAAAAAACTGACTGTGGAATCCCACAGACTTACACATTTGGCACAGTAGCCTTTAATTGAGAGGAAAACCAAGTTTCTGCTCCATAGAGACCAATGTCTTGCTTCAAGAACATTTTCCACAGAACACGGTACCCCATTTCTAAATCGCCATTGAAGACACATTTCTTACACTACAGACACAATTTTCACAGGATCTGTTTTTCAAATCATCCTTCCTCTCAATTTCCAATATTGGAGCAATAGGAGCTACGGTTATGGGAATTTTGAGGATTTGTTTGAGAGTTGTTTCACAGTTTTATCTCCATTAAAAGACTGCAGGCACACAGGTGTTTGTAATTAGTGATGTTTATAAACACAGACTCAGACACACACGCACATACACTTCTCTCCCTCTCGCTCTCTCTGTGTGTCTTTCTCTGTGTGTATCTCTCTCTCATACAGTCATTCAAGGTCTTAGAGGAATTTTTCCCCTCCACCCCTCCCCCCACCACACACACACACACACCATTTTAAAATAAAAGCCCCACAGAATGAATTCTAACTGAAATGCTAACTTCTACTACTACTGCTACTACAAATACCACTACTGCTACAACTAGTATTTATTCTAATGCTACTAATACTTCTACTCCTAATAATACTTCTAATACAACTACAACTTCTACTACTACTACTACAAATATCACTACTGCTGACAGTTTTTTAAGCTACAGAAACCGGTCAAATATCAAAAAGTTCAGCTTTCAGGAGAGGGGATATGACTTTCCATATCTTTAATCTTTAAACTTTGAATTATTAAGCTTTTAGCAATTTTTATTTAATGGGATGTTTGTGGAGAAAATCTTCAAATCCTATTAAACTTGAACTTTCAAAGCCTTCTTCCTCATACTTTCAGCGACAGACACCAGTTTAAATGCTTTCGGGCTTCAACATTCTCTCTCTCTGTCTTTCTCTCTCTTTCTGTCTTTCTCTCTCTCTGTCTCTCTCTCTCTGTCTGTCTATCTGTCTCTCTCTTTCTGTCTGTCTGTCTGTCTCTCTCTGTCTGTCTGTCTCTCTCTGTGTGTGTGTATCTCTCTCTGTGTGTCTCTCTCTCTGTGTGTTTCTCTCTCTCATACAGTCATTCAGGTCTTAGAGGACTTTTTTCCCTCCCCCCCACCACACACACACCCCATTTTAAAATAAAAGCCCCACAGAATGAATTCTAACTGAAATGCTTGTGATGAAACCTGTCATTTATCTAACATTATGATTCTGTCTCCTCTCCCTTTCTCCAGCCCCCCACACACACACACCATTTCAAAATAAAAGCCCCAAAGAGTGAATTCTAACTGAAATGCTTGTGATGAAGCCTGCCAATTAATAACCTCTGTTTATGTGTGTCAAACATTATGATTATGTCTCCTCTCCCCCCCACCCAGTCCCACCCTTTCAAAATAAAAGACCCACACAGTGAAATCTAACATGACCTGGAGATATTCAGCCAAAGGCATTGTTAGACCTCCTGTCTGCCTGTCTGTCTGTCTGTCTGTCTGTCGACAGTCAGCACTGAAACAGGTTCCGGCCAGTTGATGGCTGCCAAATCTGGGCCAAATCTGGGCCCAATCTGGCATTATAGAAATGGGCCTTAACTGGCTAATTGATAAAATATTGTAATGTAGCCAAACAATCATCATATTGTAGGAGCGCAGGGATTAACTGAGTCGACAAGTGTCTCTTTTTGGCTGCTCACCTCTGTTGTCGTTTATTTCAACTCTCACAAACATTTCAACCCGAACACTGCCATCACCTCCTTTAAACCCAACATGACGTCACGTTCCCATGGCTATGCCACTCCCCTAGTCCTGCTGAATTATGTCCTCAAGTGCATACGCCCCCCCAGAATTCACCAAGTTAGGACGCAACTGTCGACTGAAAAAAGCAAGTGGCTGGCTCAATCGACCAGGAGCAGGAGCCAGGGGCGGCCATCGGAGGAAGCTTCCGGGCCTTGTAGCGGTGTGCTGGAAGGGTAGGAGGACGCCCCCGCCGTGGGGGTTCGGCCACCCTGGACCAACCGGTACAGGTCCAGATGTGCTGGTTTCAGGCGATCCACCGACACATGCTTCCAGTTTCCAGTTTCTCAATGGAGAAAATGTTCAAATCCTTTTCAACTTTCAAATCTTTCAACTTCCTCATACTTTTAGCTCTAGACACCATTTTAACTTTCAAATGTTGAGAAAACCCTGATCTATTACTGAATGATTCAGCTTTTTGATATCTTTTATACTTTTTGAACTGTCCCATTTTTACTTTTATGATTTTTTCAGTCCTTT
>JAVDOI010000009.1:17128342-17130842 GCA_032191485.1 Leptoclinus maculatus
GTGTGAGTCTCGTACTATCTCGTGAGAATACGGACACGGAAGTGGAGAATCTACAGATTTCTATAGATATTCGAACCATTTTTCTGTGCCGTTTTTCGACGGAGATATTAATAGAAACATAGAGTGAGCGATAGAGTGAGCGCCGCTCCCCACTGCTCACCCGCGGCGGCGCGGGCGCTGACTTCCGAGTGTTAAGAGCACACAAAGTGAAAATACAAAGTGAAAATGCATCTCTAAGTGCTGAAAGCAGCAGATTCGCGCGAATGAACAAATGGTCCCCAGCGAGACCGGCGGTGCGATGGACGCGAATTTGCGGCGCGATGAATTTGCGCCGCGTTTGGTGTGAACGCAGCATTAGAGTGCGTGATGTCAGCGCTAGAGTGAAGAGGAGCTTGAAATTCTTATGAAAAAAAGATTTGTCTTTTGCCACCGACTCCACAATTTTCACTCTTCATGCATAATTTCTGGATGTAAAAGTAGCTAATCTTGTCCTTGTCGTAAAAAACTGACTGTGGAATCCCACAGACTTACACATTTGGCACAGTAGCCTTTAATTGAGAGGAAAACCAAGTTTCTGCTCCATAGAGACCAATGTCTTGCTTCAAGAACATTTTCCACAGAACACGGTACCCCATTTCTAAATCGCCATTGAAGACACATTTCTTACACTACAGACACAATTTTCACAGGATCTGTTTTTCAAATCATCCTTCCTCTCAATTTCCAATATTGGAGCAATAGGAGCTACGGTTATGGGAATTTTGAGGATTTGTTTGAGAGTTGTTTCACAGTTTTATCTCCATTAAAAGACTGCAGGCACACAGGTGTTTGTAATTAGTGATGTTTATAAACACAGACTCAGACACACACGCACATACACTTCTCTCCCTCTCGCTCTCTCTGTGTGTCTTTCTCTGTGTGTATCTCTCTCTCATACAGTCATTCAAGGTCTTAGAGGAATTTTTCCCCTCCACCCCTCCCCCCACCACACACACACACACACCATTTTAAAATAAAAGCCCCACAGAATGAATTCTAACTGAAATGCTAACTTCTACTACTACTGCTACTACAAATACCACTACTGCTACAACTAGTATTTATTCTAATGCTACTAATACTTCTACTCCTAATAATACTTCTAATACAACTACAACTTCTACTACTACTACTACAAATATCACTACTGCTGACAGTTTTTTAAGCTACAGAAACCGGTCAAATATCAAAAAGTTCAGCTTTCAGGAGAGGGGATATGACTTTCCATATCTTTAATCTTTAAACTTTGAATTATTAAGCTTTTAGCAATTTTTATTTAATGGGATGTTTGTGGAGAAAATCTTCAAATCCTATTAAACTTGAACTTTCAAAGCCTTCTTCCTCATACTTTCAGCGACAGACACCAGTTTAAATGCTTTCGGGCTTCAACATTCTCTCTCTCTGTCTTTCTCTCTCTTTCTGTCTTTCTCTCTCTCTGTCTCTCTCTCTCTGTCTGTCTATCTGTCTCTCTCTTTCTGTCTGTCTGTCTGTCTCTCTCTGTCTGTCTGTCTCTCTCTGTGTGTGTGTATCTCTCTCTGTGTGTCTCTCTCTCTGTGTGTTTCTCTCTCTCATACAGTCATTCAGGTCTTAGAGGACTTTTTTCCCTCCCCCCCACCACACACACACCCCATTTTAAAATAAAAGCCCCACAGAATGAATTCTAACTGAAATGCTTGTGATGAAACCTGTCATTTATCTAACATTATGATTCTGTCTCCTCTCCCTTTCTCCAGCCCCCCACACACACACACCATTTCAAAATAAAAGCCCCAAAGAGTGAATTCTAACTGAAATGCTTGTGATGAAGCCTGCCAATTAATAACCTCTGTTTATGTGTGTCAAACATTATGATTATGTCTCCTCTCCCCCCAACCCAGTCCCACCCTTTCAAAATAAAAGACCCACACAGTGAAATCTAACATGACCTGGAGATATTCAGCCAAAGGCATTGTTAGACCTCCTGTCTGCCTGTCTGTCTGTCTGTCTGTCTGTCGACAGTCAGCACTGAAACAGGTTCCGGCCAGTTGATGGCTGCCAAATCTGGGCCAAATCTGGGCCCAATCTGGCATTATAGAAATGGGCCTTAACTGGCTAATTGATAAAATATTGTAATGTAGCCAAACAATCATCATATTGTAGGAGCGCAGGGATTAACTGAGTCGACAAGTGTCTCTTTTTGGCTGCTCACCTCTGTTGTCGTTTATTTCAACTCTCACAAACATTTCAACCCGAACACTGCCATCACCTCCTTTAAACCCAACATGACGTCACGTTCCCATGGCTATGCCACTCCCCTAGTCCTGCTGAATTATGTCCTCAAGTGCATACGCCCCCCCAGAATTCACCAAGTTAGGACGCAACTGTCGACTGAAAAAAGCAAGTGGCTGGCTCAATCGACCAGGAGCAGGAGCCAGGGGCGGCCATCGGAGGAAGCTTCCGGGCCTTGTAGCGGTGTGCTGGA
>JAVDOI010000009.1:17135842-17150842 GCA_032191485.1 Leptoclinus maculatus
GCATCTCTAAGGCAGTAAAGTGCTGAAAGCAGCAGATATTCATGAAAACATCATGGAACTGTGAAATCAACTGTCCTGAGTCACTTTCTTGAAGAAAATCTTTGAAACTATGTTTACTTTCAAAAATCCACGTTTGGCCTCCTCTCAGCCTGAAACGTCTTTTAAGAGCATAAAAAGTGAAAATGCATCTCTAAGGCAGTAAAGTGCTGAAAGCAGCAGGTTCTAATGAAAACATCATGAAACTGTGAAATCAACTGTCCTGAGTCACTTTTTTGAAGAAAATCTTTGAAACTATGTTTACTTTCACAAAATCCACTTTTGGCCTCCTCTCAGACTGAAACGTCTTTTAAGAGCATAAAAAGTGAAAATGCATCTCTAAGGCAGTAAAGTGCTGAAAGAAATAGATATTCATGAAAACATCATGAAACTGTGAAATCAACTGTCCTGAGTCACATTTTTGAAGAAAATCTTTGAAACTATGTTTACTTTCAAAAATCCACGTTTGGCCTCCTCTCAGCCTTGAAACGTCTTTTAAGAGCATAAAAAGTGAAAATGCATCTCTAAGGCAGTTATGTGCTGAAAGCAGCAGATATTCATGAAAACATCATGAAACTGTGAAATCAACTGTCCTGAGTCACTTTTTTGAAGAAAATCTTTGAAACTATGTTTACTTTCACAAAATCCACTTTTGGCCTCCTCTCAGCCTGAAACGTCTTTTAAGAGCATAAAAAGTGAAAATGCATCTCAAAGCAGTAAAGTGCTGAAAGCAGCAGATATTCATGAAAACATCATGAAACTGTGAAATCAACTGTCCTGAGTCACTTTTTTGAAGAAAATCTTTGAAACTATGTTTACTTTAAAAAATCCACGTTTGGCCTCCTCTCAGCCTGAAACGTCTTTTAAGAGCATAAAAAGTGAAAATGCATCTCTAAGGCAGTTATGTGCTGAAAGCAGCAGATATTCATGTAAACATCATGAAACTGTGAAATCAACTGTCCTGAGTCACTTTTTTGAAGAAAATCTTTGAAACTATGTTTACTTTCAAAAATGAAACATCATGAAAACATGAAACTGTCCTGAGTCACTTTCTTGAAGAAAATCTTTGAAACTATGTTTACTTTCAAAAATCCACGTTTGGCCTCCTCTCAGCCTGAAACGTCTTTTAAGAGCATAAAAAGTGAATCTCCATTAAAAGACTGCAGGCACACAGGTGTTTGTGATTAGTGATGTTCATAAACACAGACTCAGACACACATGCACATACACTCCTCTCCCTCTCGCTCTCTCTGTGTGTCTCTCTCTGTGTGTATCTCTCTCTCATACAGTCATTCAGGTCTTAGAGGAATTTTTCCCTCCACCCCTCCCCCCACCACACACACACACACACACACACCATTTTAAAATAAAAGCCCCACAGAATGAATTCTAACTGAAATGCTTGTGATGAAACCTGTCATTTAATAACCTTTTTATGTTAATCTAACATTATGATCGTGTCTCCTCTCCCCCCCCCCACCCACACCCCATTTAAAAATAAAAGCCCCACAGAATGAATTCTAACTGAAATGCTTGGGATGAAGCCTGCCAATTAATAACCTCTGTTTATGTGTGTCAAACTCTATGGAGAAAATCTTCAAATCCTGTTAAACTTGAACTTTCAAAGCCTTCTTCTTCCTCATACTTTCAGCGACAGACACCAGTTTAAATGCTTTCGGGCTTCAACATTCTCTCTCTCTGTCTTTCTCTCTCTTTCTGTCTTTCTCTCTCTCTGTCTGTCTATCTGTCTCTCTCTTTCTGTCTGTCTGTCTGTCTCTCTCTGTCTGTCTCTCTCTGTGTGTGTTTCTCTCTCTCTGTGTGTCTCTCTCTCTGTGTGTTTCTCTCTCTCATACAGTCATTCAGGTCTTAGAGGACTTTTTCCCCTCCCCCCCACCACACACACACCCCATTTTAAAATAAAAGCCCCAAAGAGTGAATTCTAACTGAAATGCTTGGGATGAAGCCTGCCAATTAATAACCTCTGTTTATGTGTGTCAAACATTATGATTATGTCTCCTCTCCCCCCCACCCAGTCCCACCCTTTCAAAATAAAAGCCCCACACAGTGAAATCTAACATGACCTGGAGATATTCAGCCAAAGGCATTGTTAGACCTCCTGCCTGTCTGTCTGTCTGTCTGTCTGTCTGTCTGTCTGTCTGTCTGTCTGTCTGTCTGTCGACAGTCAGCACTGAAACAGGTTCCGGCCAGTTGATGGCTGCCAAATCTGGGCCCAATCTGGCATTATAGAAATGGGCCTTAACTGGCTAATTGATAAAATATTGTAATGTAGCCAAACAATCATCATATTGTAGGAGCGCAGGGATTAACTGAGACGACAAGTGTCTCTTTTTGGCTGCTCACCTCTGTTGTCGTTTATTTCAACTCTCACAAACATTTCAACCCGAACACTGCCATCACCTCCTTTAAACCCAACATGACGTCACGTTCCCATGGCTATGCCACTCCCCTAGTCCTGCTGAATTATGTCCTCAAGTGCATACGCCCCCCCAGAATTCACCAAGTTAGGACGCAACTGTCGACTGAAAAAAGCAAGTGGCTGGCTCAATCGACCAGGAGCAGGAGCCAGGGGCGGCCATCGGAGGAAGCTTCCGGGCCTTGTAGCGGTGTGCTGGAAGGGTAGGAGGACGCCCCCGCCGTGGGGGTTCGGCCACCCTGGACCAACCGGTACAGGTCCAGATGTGCTGGTTTCAGGCGATCCACAGACACATGCTTCCAGTTTCCAGTTTCTCAATGGAGAAAATGTTCAAATCCTTTTCAACTTTCAAATCTTTCAACTTCCTCATACTTTTAGCTCTAGACACCATTTTAACTTTCAAATGTTGAGAAAACCCTGATCTATTACTGAATGATTCAGCTTTTTGATATCTTTTATACTTTTTGAACTGTCCCATTTTTACTTTTATGATTTTTTCAGTCCTTTTCTGACTTTATAATGGGTGTGTATTGCGCTGCTTAGAGTGCGTGATGTCAGTGCTAGAGTGAAGAGGAGCTTGAAATTCTTATGAAAAAAAGATTTGTCTTTTGCCACCGACTCCACAATTTTCACTCTTCATGCATAATTTCTGGATGTAAAAGTAGCTAATCTTGTCCTTGTCGTAAAAAACTGACTGTGGAATCCCACAGACTTACACATTTGGCACAGTAGCCTTTAATTGAGAGGAAAACCAAGTTTCTGCTCCATAGAGACCAATGTCTTGCTTCAAGAACATTTTCCACAGAACACGGTACCCCATTTCTAAATCGCCATTGAAGACACATTTCTTACACTACAGACACAATTTTCACAGGATCTGTTTTTCAAATCATCCTTCCTCTCAATTTCCAATATTGGAGCAATAGGAGCTACGGTTATGGGAATTTTGAGGATTTGTTTGAGAGTTGTTTCACAGTTTTATCTCCATTAAAAGACTGCAGGCACACAGGTGTTTGTAATTAGTGATGTTTATAAACACAGACTCAGACACACACGCACATACACTTCTCTCCCTCTCGCTCTCTCTGTGTGTCTCTCTCTGTGTGTATCTCTCTCTCATACAGTCATTCAAGGTCTTAGAGGAATTTTTCCCCTCCACCCCTCCCCCCACCACACACACACACACACACACACCATTTTAAAATAAAAGCCCCACAGAATGAATTCTAAATGAAATGCTAACTTCTACTACTACTGCTACTACAAATACCACTACTGCTACAACTAGTATTTATTCTAATGCTACTAATACTTCTACTCCTAATAATACTTCTAATACAACTACAACTTCTACTACTACTACTACAAATATCACTACTGCTGACAGTTTTTTTAAGCTACGGAAACCGGTCAAATATCAAAAAGTTCAGCTTTCAGGAGAGGGGATATGACTTTCCATATCTTTAATCTTTAAACTTTGAATTATTAAGCTTTTAGCAATTTTTATTTAATGGGATGTTTGTGGAGAAAATCTTCAAATCCTATTAAACTTGAACTTTCAAAGCCTTCTTCCTCATACTTTCAGCGACAGACACCAGTTTAAATGCTTTCGGGCTTCAACATTCTCTCTCTCTGTCTTTCTCTCTCTTTCTGTCTTTCTCTCTCTCTGTCTCTCTCTCTCTGTCTGTCTATCTGTCTCTCTCTTTCTGTCTGTCTGTCTGTCTCTCTCTGTCTGTCTGTCTCTCTCTGTGTGTGTGTATCTCTCTCTGTGTGTCTCTCTCTCTGTGTGTTTCTCTCTCTCATACAGTCATTCAGGTCTTAGAGGACTTTTTTCCCTCCCCCCCACCACACACACACCCCATTTTAAAATAAAAGCCCCACAGAATGAATTCTAACTGAAATGCTTGTGATGAAACCTGTCATTTATCTAACATTATGATTCTGTCTCCTCTCCCTTTCTCCAGCCCCCCACACACACACACCATTTCAAAATAAAAGCCCCAAAGAGTGAATTCTAACTGAAATGCTTGTGATGAAGCCTGCCAATTAATAACCTCTGTTTATGTGTGTCAAACATTATGATTATGTCTCCTCTCCCCCCCACCCAGTCCCACCCTTTCAAAATAAAAGCCCCACACAGTGAAATCTAACATGACCTGGAGATATTCAGCCAAAGGCATTGTTAGACCTCCTGTCTGTCTGTCTGTCTGTCTGTCTGTCTGTCGACAGTCAGCACTGAAACAGGTTCCGGCCAGTTGATGGCTGCCAAATCTGGGCCCAATCTGGCATTATAGAAATGGGCCTTAACTGGCTAATTGATAAAATATTGTAATGTAGCCAAACAATCATCATATTGTAGGAGCGCAGGGATTAACTGAGTCGACAAGTGTCTCTTTTTGGCTGCTCACCTCTGTTGTCGTTTATTTCAACTCTCACAAACATTTCAACCCGAACACTGCCATCACCTCCTTTAAACCCAACATGACGTCACGTTCCCATGGCTATGCCACTCCCCTAGTCCTGCTGAATTATGTCCTCAAGTGCATACGCCCCCCCAGAATTCACCAAGTTAGGACGCAACTGTCGACTGAAAAAAGCAAGTGGCTGGCTCAATCGACCAGGAGCAGGAGCCAGGGGCGGCCATCGGAGGAAGCTTCCGGGCCTTGTAGCGGTGTGCTGGAAGGGTAGGAGGACGCCCCCGCCGTGGGGGTTCGGCCACCCTGGACCAACCGGTACAGGTCCAGATGTGCTGGTTTCAGGCGATCCACCGACACATGCTTCCAGTTTCCAGTTTCTCAATGGAGAAAATGTTCAAATCCTTTTCAACTTTCAAATCTTTCAACTTCCTCATACTTTTAGCTCTAGACACCATTTTAACTTTCAAATGTTGAGAAAACCCTGATCTATTACTGAATGATTCAGCTTTTTGATATCTTTTATACTTTTTGAACTGTCCCATTTTTACTTTTATGATTTTTTCAGTCCTTTTCTGACTTTATAATGGGTGTGTATTGCGCTGCTTAGAGTGCGTGATGTCAGTGCTAGAGTGAAGAGGAGCTTGAAATTCTTATGAAAAAAAGATTTGTCTTTTGCCACCGACTCCACAATTTTCACTCTTCATGCATAATTTCTGGATGTAAAAGTAGCTAATCTTGTCCTTGTCGTAAAAAACTGACTGTGGAATCCCACAGACTTACACATTTGGCACAGTAGCCTTTAATTGAGAGGAAAACCAAGTTTCTGCTCCATAGAGACCAATGTCTTGCTTCAAGAACATTTTCCACAGAACACGGTACCCCATTTCTAAATCGCCATTGAAGACACATTTCTTACACTACAGACACAATTTTCACAGGATCTGTTTTTCAAATCATCCTTCCTCTCAATTTCCAATATTGGAGCAATCTCCTATTGCTCCAATATTGGAAATAACCATACGGTTATGGGAATTTTGAGGATTTGTTTGAGAGTTGTTTCACAGTTTTATCTCCATTAAAAGACTGCAGGCACACAGGTGTTTGTAATTAGTGATGTTTATAAACACAGACTCAGACACACACGCACATACACTTCTCTCCCTCTCGCTCTCTCTGTGTGTCTCTCTCTGTGTGTATCTCTCTCTCATACAGTCATTCAAGGTCTTAGAGGAATTTTTCCCCTCCACCCCTCCCCCCACCACACACACACACACACACACACACACACCATTTTAAAATAAAAGCCCCACAGAATGAATTCTAACTGAAATGCTAACTTCTACTACTACTGCTACTACAAATACCACTACTGCTACAACTAGTATTTATTCTAATGCTACTAATACTTCTACTCCTAATAATACTTCTAATACAACTACAACTTCTACTACTACTACTACAAAATATCACTACTGCTGACAGTTTTTTTAAGCTACAGAAACCGGTCAAATATCAAAACGTTCAGCTTTCAGGAGAGGGGATATGACTTTCCATATCTTTAATCTTTAAACTTTGAATTATTAAGCTTTTAGCAATTTTTATTTAATGGGATGTTTGTGGAGAAAATCTTCAAATCCTATTAAACTTGAACTTTCAAAGCCTTCTTCCTCATACTTTCACCTACAGACACCAGTTTAAATGCTTTCGGGCTTCAACATTCTCTCTCTGTCTGTCTCTCTCTCTCTTTCTGTCTTTCTCTCTCTCTGTCTCTCTCTCTCTCTGTCTGTCTATCTGTCTCTCTCTTTCTGTCTGTCTGTCTTTCTGTCTCTCTCTGTCTGTCTCTCTCTCTGTGTGTCTCTCTCTCTGTGTGTCTCTCTCTCTGTGTGTTTCTCTCTCTCATACAGTCATTCAGGTCTTAGAGGACTCCCCCCCCCCCACCACACACACACAACCTGTGTGTGAAACCTGTCATTTATCTAACATTATGATTCTGTCTCCTCTCCCTTTCTCCCCCCCCCCACACACACACCATTTCAAAATAAAAGCCCCAAAGAGTGAATTCTAACTGAAATGCTTGTGATGAAGCCTGCCATTTAATAACCTCTGTTTATGTGTGTCAAACATTATGATTATGTCTCCTCTCCCCCCCACCCAGTCCGACCCTTTCAAAATGAAAGCCCCACACAGTGAAATCTAACATGACCTGGAGATATTCAGCCAAAGACATTGTTAGACCTCCTGTCTGTATGTCTGTTTTTCTGTCTGTCTGTCTGTCTGTCTGTCTGTCTGTCTGTCTGTCTGTCTGTCTGTCTGTCTGTCTGTCTGTCTGTCTGTCTGTCTGTCTGTCTGTCTGTCTGTCTGTCTCTCTCCCTGTCTGTCTCTCTCTCTGCCTGTCTGTCTCTCTCTCTCTCTCTCTCTCTCTCTCTCTCTCTCTCTGTCTGTCTGTCTCTCTCTCTGCCTGTCTGTCTCTCTCTCTCTGTCTGTCTGTCTCTCTCTCTGCCTGTCTGTCTGTCTCTCTCTCTCTCTGCCTGTCTGTCCGCCTCTCTCTCTCTCTCTGTCTCTCTGTCTATCTGTCTGTCTGTCTGTCTCTCTCTCTGCCTGTCTGTCTCTCTCTGCCTGTCTGTCTGTCTGTCTGTCTCTCTCTCTGCCTGTCTTTCTCTGCCTGTCTGTCTGTCTGTCTGTCAGTCTATCTTTCTCTCTCTCTCTCTGCCTGTCTGTCTGCCTCTCTCTCTCTCTCTCTCTCTCTCTCTCTGTCTCTCTGTCTGTCTGTCTGTCTCTCTCTCTCTGCCTGTCTGTCTCTCTCTCTGCCTGTCTGTCTGTCTGTCTGTCTGTCTGTCTGTCTCTCTCTCTGCCTGTCTTTCTCTGCCTGTCTGTCTGTCTGTCTGTCTGTCTGTCAGTCTCTCTCTCTCTCTCTCTCTCTGCCTGTCTGTCTATCTCTCTGCCTGTCTGTCTGCCTCTCTCTCTCTCTCTGTCTCTCTGTCTGTCTGTCTGTCTGTCTCTCTCTCTGCCTGTCTCTCTCTCTGCCTGTCTGTCTGCCTCTCTCTCTCTCTCTGTCTCTCTGTCTGTCTGTCTGTCTGTCTCTCTCTCTGCCTGTCTCTCTCTCTCTCTGTCTCTCTGTCTGTCTCTCTCTGCCTGTCTGTCTCTCCCACTCACTCACTCAGTCCATCTAACTGTCTGTCTGACTAGTTTTTAATGAACATGCCCAGTGACCGTTGTATCTCTTCCTTTTAAAGAATCAGTCCGTCGTAATTCTGTAACCGCAAATGCAAGCGATGGAGAAACGGAGCGTTTATAAAGCGATGGCTCCAGCTGGCATCCGATCGAGATGGAGGGAGAAGAGAGCGGCCCTTGAGGCAAGTCTTGAGTAAGTGTTGAACCACAAGTCTTAGTAAGTGTGCTTTCAATACTCAACACATTCTCACCCTAATGTGTCAAATACCGCATTCACTGCTACTAAGCTTCAAACAATGACTGTACGTTCCCCTCTAGTGTCAGTTTTGGATGTGTCAGGGACGCTCATTACATGCATACCTGTCTTATACAAAAAAATGAATTTCCTTCTGCAGCAGGTTCTAATGAAAACATCATGAAACTGTGAGATCAACTATCCTGAGTCACTTTTTTGAAGAAAATCTTTGAAACTATGTTTACTTCCACAAAATCCACTTTTGGCCTCCTCTCAGCCTGAAACGTCTTTTAAGAGCATAAAAAGTGAAAATGCATCTCTAAGGCAGTAAAGTGCTGAAAGCAGCAGATATTCATGAAAACATCATGAAACTGTGAAATCAACTGTCCTGAGTCACTTTTTTGAAGAAAATCTTTGAAACTATGTTTACTTTCACAAAATCCACGTTTGGCCTCCTCTCAGCCTGAAACGTCTTTTAAGAGCATAAAAAGTGAAAATGCATCTCTAAGGCAGTAAAGTGCTGAAAGCAGCAGATATTCATGAAAACATCATGAAACTGTGAAATCAACTGTCCTGAGTCACTTTTTTGAAGAAAATCTTTGAAACTATGTTTACTTTCACAAATCCACGTTTGGCCTCCTTCAGCCTGAAACGTCTTTTAAGAATGAATTCTAACTGAAATGCTTGTGATGAAACCTGTCATTTATCTAACATTATGATTCTGTCTCCTCTCCCTTTCTCCAGCCCCCCACACACACACACCATTTCAAAATAAAAGCCCCAAAGAGTGAATTCTAACTGAAATGCTTGTGATGAAGCCTGCCAATTAATAACCTCTGTTTATGTGTGTCAAACATTATGATTATGTCTCCTCTCCCCCCCACCCAGTCCCACCCTTTCAAAATAAAAGCCCCACACAGTGAAATCTAACATGACCTGGAGATATTCAGCCAAAGGCATTGTTAGACCTCCTGTCTGTCTGTCTGTCTGTCTGTCTTGTCTGTCGACAGTCAGCACTGAAACAGGTTCCGGCCAGTTGATGGCTGCCAAATCTGGGCCCAATCTGGCATTATAGAAATGGGCCTTAACTGGCTAATTGATAAAATATTGTAATGTAGCCAAACAATCATCATATTGTAGGAGCGCAGGGATTAACTGAGTCGACAAGTGTCTCTTTTTGGCTGCTCACCTCTGTTGTCGTTTATTTCAACTCTCACAAACATTTCAACCCGAACACTGCCATCACCTCCTTTAAACCCAACATGACGTCACGTTCCCATGGCTATGCCACTCCCCTAGTCCTGCTGAATTATGTCCTCAAGTGCATACGCCCCCCCAGAATTCACCAAGTTAGGACGCAACTGTCGACTGAAAAAAGCAAGTGGCTGGCTCAATCGACCAGGAGCAGGAGCCAGGGGCGGCCATCGGAGGAAGCTTCCGGGCCTTGTAGCGGTGTGCTGGAAGGGTAGGAGGACGCCCCCGCCGTGGGGGTTCGGCCACCCTGGACCAACCGGTACAGGTCCAGATGTGCTGGTTTCAGGCGATCCACCGACACATGCTTCCAGTTTCCAGTTTCTCAATGGAGAAAATGTTCAAATCCTTTTCAACTTTCAAATCTTTCAACTTCCTCATACTTTTAGCTCTAGACACCATTTTAACTTTCAAATGTTGAGAAAACCCTGATCTATTACTGAATGATTCAGCTTTTTGATATCTTTTATACTTTTTGAACTGTCCCATTTTTACTTTTATGATTTTTTCAGTCCTTTTCTGACTTTATAATGGGTGTGTATTGCGCTGCTTAGAGTGCGTGATGTCAGTGCTAGAGTGAAGAGGAGCTTGAAATTCTTATGAAAAAAAGATTTGTCTTTTGCCACCGACTCCACAATTTTCACTCTTCATGCATAATTTCTGGATGTAAAAGTAGCTAATCTTGTCCTTGTCGTAAAAAACTGACTGTGGAATCCCACAGACTTACACATTTGGCACAGTAGCCTTTAATTGAGAGGAAAACCAAGTTTCTGCTCCATAGAGACCAATGTCTTGCTTCAAGAACATTTTCCACAGAACACGGTACCCCATTTCTAAATCGCCATTGAAGACACATTTCTTACACTACAGACACAATTTTCACAGGATCTGTTTTTCAAATCATCCTTCCTCTCAATTTCCAATATTGGAGCAATCTCCTATTGCTCCAATATTGGAAATAACCATACGGTTATGGGAATTTTGAGGATTTGTTTGAGAGTTGTTTCACAGTTTTATCTCCATTAAAAGACTGCAGGCACACAGGTGTTTGTAATTAGTGATGTTTATAAACACAGACTCAGACACACACGCACATACACTTCTCTCCCTCTCGCTCTCTCTGTGTGTCTCTCTCTGTGTGTATCTCTCTCTCATACAGTCATTCAAGGTCTTAGAGGAATTTTTCCCCTCCACCCCTCCCCCCACCACACACACACACACACCATTTTAAAATAAAAGCCCCACAGAATGAATTCTAACTGAAATGCTAACTTCTACTACTACTGCTACTACAAATACCACTACTGCTACAACTAGTATTTATTCTAATGCTACTAATACTTCTACTCCTAATAATACTTCTAATACAACTACAACTTCTACTACTACTACTACAAAATATCACTACTGCTGACAGTTTTTTTAAGCTACAGAAACCGGTCAAATATCAAAACGTTCAGCTTTCAGGAGAGGGGATATGACTTTCCATATCTTTAATCTTTAAACTTTGAATTATTAAGCTTTTAGCAATTTTTATTTAATGGGATGTTTGTGGAGAAAATCTTCAAATCCTATTAAACTTGAACTTTCAAAGCCTTCTTCCTCATACTTTCACCTACAGACACCAGTTTAAATGCTTTCGGGCTTCAACATTCTCTCTCTGTCTGTCTCTCTCTCTCTTTCTGTCTTTCTCTCTCTCTGTCTCTCTCTCTCTCTGTCTGTCTATCTGTCTCTCTCTTTCTGTCTGTCTGTCTTTCTGTCTCTCTCTGTCTGTCTCTCTCTCTGTGTGTCTCTCTCTCTGTGTGTCTCTCTCTCTGTGTGTTTCTCTCTCTCATACAGTCATTCAGGTCTTAGAGGACTCCCCCCCCCCCACCACACACACACAACCTGTGTGTGAAACCTGTCATTTATCTAACATTATGATTCTGTCTCCTCTCCCTTTCTCCCCCCCCCCCACACACACACCATTTCAAAATAAAAGCCCCAAAGAGTGAATTCTAACTGAAATGCTTGTGATGAAGCCTGCCATTTAATAACCTCTGTTTATGTGTGTCAAACATTATGATTATGTCTCCTCTCCCCCCCACCCAGTCCGACCCTTTCAAAATGAAAGCCCCACACAGTGAAATCTAACATGACCTGGAGATATTCAGCCAAAGACATTGTTAGACCTCCTGTCTGTATGTCTGTTTTTCTGTCTGTCTGTCTGTCTGTCTGTCTGTCTGTCTGTCTGTCTCTCTCCCTGTCTGTCTCTCTCTCTGCCTGTCTGTCTCTCTCTCTCTCTCTCTCTCTCTCTCTCTCTCTCTCTCTCTCTGTCTGTCTGTCTCTCTCTCTGCCTGTCTGTCTCTCTCTCTCTGTCTGTCTGTCTCTCTCTCTGCCTGTCTGTCTGTCTCTCTCTCTCTCTGTCTGTCTGTCCGCCTCTCTCTCTCTCTCTGTCTCTCTGTCTATCTGTCTGTCTGTCTGTCTCTCTCTCTGCCTGTCTGTCTCTCTCTGCCTGTCTGTCTGTCTGTCTGTCTCTCTCTCTGCCTGTCTTTCTCTGCCTGTCTGTCTGTCTGTCTGTCAGTCTATCTTTCTCTCTCTCTCTCTGCCTGTCTGTCTGCCTCTCTCTCTCTCTCTCTCTCTCTCTCTCTCTGTCTCTCTGTCTGTCTGTCTGTCTGTCTCTCTCTCTCTGCCTGTCTGTCTCTCTCTCTGCCTGTCTGTCTGTCTGTCTGTCTGTCTGTCTGTCTGTCTCTCTCTCTGCCTGTCTTTCTCTGCCTGTCTGTCTGTCTGTCTGTCTGTCTGTCAGTCTCTCTCTCTCTCTCTCTCTCTGCCTGTCTGTCTATCTCTCTGCCTGTCTGTCTGCCTCTCTCTCTCTCTCTGTCTCTCTGTCTGTCTGTCTGTCTGTCTCTCTCTCTGCCTGTCTCTCTCTCTGCCTGTCTGTCTGCCTCTCTCTCTCTCTCTGTCTCTCTGTCTGTCTGTCTGTCTGTCTCTCTCTCTGCCTGTCTCTCTCTCTCTCTGTCTCTCTGTCTGTCTCTCTCTGCCTGTCTGTCTCTCCCACTCACTCACTCAGTCCATCTAACTGTCTGTCTGACTAGTTTTTAATGAACATGCCCAGTGACCGTTGTATCTCTTCCTTTTAAAGAATCAGTCCGTCGTAATTCTGTAACCGCAAATGCAAGCGATGGAGAAACGGAGCGTTTATAAAGCGATGGCTCCAGCTGGCATCCGATCGAGATGGAGGGAGAAGAGAGCGGCCCTTGAGGCAAGTCTTGAGTAAGTGTTGAACCACAAGTCTTAGTAAGTGTGCTTTCAATACTCAACACATTCTCACCCTAATGTGTCAAATACCGCATTCACTGCTACTAAGCTTCAAACAATGACTGTACGTTCCCCTCTAGTGTCAGTTTTGGATGTGTCAGGGACGCTCATTACATGCATACCTGTCTTATACAAAAAAATGAATTTCCTTCTGCAGCAGGTTCTAATGAAAACATCATGAAACTGTGAAATCAACTATCCTGAGTCACTTTTTTGAAGAAAATCTTTGAAACTATGTTTACTTCCACAAAATCCACTTTTGGCCTCCTCTCAGCCTGAAACGTCTTTTAAGAGCATAAAAAGTGAAAATGCATCTCTAAGGCAGTAAAGTGCTGAAAGCAGCAGATATTCATGAAAACATCATGAAACTGTGAAATCAACTGTCCTGAGTCACTTTTTTGAAGAAAATCTTTGAAACTATGTTTACTTTCACAAAATCCACGTTTGGCCTCCTCTCAGCCTGAAACGTCTTTTAAGAGCATAAAAAGTGAAAATGCATCTCTAAGGCAGTAAAGTGCTGAAAGCAGCAGATATTCATGAAAACATCATGAAACTGTGAAATCAACTGTCCTGAGTCACTTTTTTGAAGAAAATCTTTGAAACTATGTTTACTTTCACAAATCCACGTTTGGCCTCCTTCAGCCTGAAACGTCTTTTAAGAATGAATTCTAACTGAAATGCTTGTGATGAAACCTGTCATTTATCTAACATTATGATTCTGTCTCCTCTCCCTTTCTCCAGCCCCCCACACACACACACCATTTCAAAATAAAAGCCCCAAAGAGTGAATTCTAACTGAAATGCTTGTGATGAAGCCTGCCAATTAATAACCTCTGTTTATGTGTGTCAAACATTATGATTATGTCTCCTCTCCCCCCCACCCAGTCCCACCCTTTCAAAATAAAAGCCCCACACAGTGAAATCTAACATGACCTGGAGATATTCAGCCAAAGGCATTGTTAGACCTCCTGTCTGTCTGTCTGTCTGTCTGTCTGTCTGTCGACAGTCAGCACTGAAACAGGTTCCGGCCAGTTGATGGCTGCCAAATCTGGGCCCAATCTGGCATTATAGAAATGGGCCTTAACTGGCTAATTGATAAAATATTGTAATGTAGCCAAACAATCATCATATTGTAGGAGCGCAGGGATTAACTGAGTCGACAAGTGTCTCTTTTTGGCTGCTCACCTCTGTTGTCGTTTATTTCAACTCTCACAAACATTTCAACCCGAACACTGCCATCACCTCCTTTAAACCCAACATGACGTCACGTTCCCATGGCTATGCCACTCCCCTAGTCCTGCTGAATTATGTCCTCAAGTGCATACGCCCCCCCAGAATTCACCAAGTTAGGACGCAACTGTCGACTGAAAAAAGCAAGTGGCTGGCTCAATCGACCAGGAGCAGGAGCCAGGGGCGGCCATCGGAGGAAGCTTCCGGGCCTTGTAGCGGTGTGCTGGAAGGGTAGGAGGACGCCCCCGCCGTGGGGGTTCGGCCACCCTGGACCAACCGGTACAGGTCCAGATGTGCTGGTTTCAGGCGATCCACCGACACATGCTTCCAGTTTCCAGTTTCTCAATGGAGAAAATGTTCAAATCCTTTTCAACTTTCAAATCTTTCAACTTCCTCATACTTTTAGCTCTAGACACCATTTTAACTTTCAAATGTTGAGAAAACCCTGATCTATTACTGAATGATTCAGCTTTTTGATATCTTTTATACTTTTTGAACTGTCCCATTTTTACTTTTATGATTTTTTCAGTCCTTTTCTGACTTTATAATGGGTGTGTATTGCGCTGCTTAGAGTGCGTGATGTCAGTGCTAGAGTGAAGAGGAGCTTGAAATTCTTATGAAAAAAAGATTTGTCTTTTGCCACCGACTCCACAATTTTCACTCTTCATGCATAATTTCTGGATGTAAAAGTAGCTAATCTTGTCCTTGTCGTAAAAAACTGACTGTGGAATCCCACAGACTTACACATTTGGCACAGTAGCCTTTAATTGAGAGGAAAACCAAGTTTCTGCTCCATAGAGACCAATGTCTTGCTTCAAGAACATTTTCCACAGAACACGGTACCCCATTTCTAAATCGCCATTGAAGACACATTTCTTACACTACAGACACAATTTTCACAGGATCTGTTTTTCAAATCATCCTTCCTC